>JAEOAD010000284.1:1462500-1850000 GCA_036365145.1 Orientallactaga sibirica
ACTCCATCCAAAGCAAATAATAATCTCACACTGTGTCCTGTCTTAGATTCTCCTTCACTCATTGTTGGAAGTATATTATTTGTACCTTTCCAGAGAATATAAAATATAGATAATATTCTACTATGTTTCCCCAAACTCCATTAATTCTGTTTCAAAGTTAACTTGAATATTTGCAATAGGCTTGTCCCTTCTAACCTTAGTCTCCTTTGTATTAGCCAAGGCTCATTCTCCAGTAGGTTCAGAATCATCTGCAAGTGGACTTACCAGTGAAGAGCAACAGGCTGGATGTAGAAATCTTTGGATTGCCTCTTCTTCTCTTTGGGGTCCCATCATCAATTGGTTTCTCCATGGCTCCATTTGTTTTGAGTTCTGTCACAGCATGCCACTGATGACATGATTCAGAAGAAATGGAAAGTTGGTTTGTAGCTCTAACGGCTGGGCAATCCAAGGTCAATGTGTCAGCATGTGATAGGGGCCTTTTTGTAGCATTACACTAAGACAGAAGGCATCACATAGTAGGAAAGAAAAGAGAAGACAAGAAAGAGACAAAATAGAACTGGTATCATCCTTTTCTAAGGATGCACACTCATGATAAGGAACCTACTCCCATTTTTAAATTATTTATTCTTTTGTAGTTATTGTTTGGATTACTTCATATGTTCTGGATATTAACTCTCAATCTCTTATAGTCAAAAAATACCTTGCCATTGTGTAGATTATCTCTTTATTACCACTTCCTTTGCTGTGAAGAACCTTTTTTTTTTTTTTTTTTTTTTTTTTTTTTTTTTTGAGGTTAGGGTCTCACTCTAGCCCAGACTGACATGGAACTCACTGTAGCCCCAGGCTGGCCTCGAACTCACTGAGATCCACCTACCTTAGCACTCCAAATGCTGGGAGTACAGGCTTGTGCCACTATGCCTGGCAGGAGTCTAAGATAGTGCTATGTGTCTCTTTTAAAATTTTTTGTTTTGCTCGTTGTGTTTTGGGAGTCGTTTCCAGAAAACCACTGCCTGTTCCCATGTCTAGAAACAATCCCCTTGTTGTCCTCTAGCTGTCTCCCAGTTCCATCTTCATATTTTTGACCCACTTTGAGTTTATTTTTCTACAGCAAGAGAGAGGAGCCCTGTCCCAATCTTAGGATAGTCAGTTTTCCCAGACCCATATATTAGAGTCTGCCATTTCTCCAATGCATCTTTTTGTCACTTTTGTCAAGACTCAATTGTCTACAGATGTGTGGGTTTATTTGTGGAATCTCTATTCTGTTTGGTTGCTCTATTTCTATGCCAATACCATGCTGTTTTGGTTACTGTGACTCTGTAGTAGGTCCTGAAAACAGCTATTGTGACCCTCCGCCTTTGTTCTTTTCACTCAAGATTGCTTTGGCAGGCAGGATCTTTTGTGCTTTATGAATTTGGGGATTTTTTTCTCTATGTATGAAGAAAGACATTGACATTTTGATGAGGAATGCACTGAACCCATATGTCATTTTGAGATACACTTAGTGACTTAAATTCATTCAATCTGTGAACATGGGCGGTCATTTAATTTGTGTGTGTGTGTCTTCTTCAAGTTCTACCACCATTAAGGAAACAATGTCCAAAACCATAATCATTTACTCCAAATCACTCATTTAAGCCATAAATTAGTTCTGAAATTACATTACATGTATGTATGTCAAAATATGTATATGAAATACACATACTTGCAACATTTTGTTTAAATTTGAATATTCATTCAGTAATTGTTTCTGCTTCTGCATCTATGTGTGGTGTGCATACACGTGAGTATGCACATTTGTATGTGTGTGTGCCTGTGCACATGGAAGCAAGAGATCAACGTCAGGTGTCACTCTTCACCTTATGCTTTGTAACAAGGTCTCTCACGGAACCTGGAGCTCACCAGGGACCCTCCTGTCTCTGTCTCATGAGTGTTGGGATTATAAGTGGGCAGTGCTTTGTACAACATCTTTTATATGGCTGCTGTGAATCCAAATGCACATCCTCATGTTTGCACAGGGAGCACTTTACCCCCCTGAGCCATCTCCGTAGCCTGCCTTCATAATCTTTGATTGGTCAACACTCAGTTCCTCATTTTGAATGAGTGATAGGTCATCAGCGTTCCAGGTGGTTTTTGTCTGTTTGTTCAGCCAGTTTTATAATGCAGTCTCTTTAGATTTCTTTAAAGTTAACACAATGTAAGGGCACTTGGGGAATGTGGGGGAAAGGAGTTATCGCTGACAATTTTATTAATGCTTTATAGATGTCTTAATCACTCATAAAATGACCACATTATTTTAATAACTTTATCAAATCTTCACTTACTATTTGAAAGCTAAGTTGCTTTCATAGACATGGAAATCCTTTTAACAGCAATAGTCCGTCATGTTACATAATATTTAATTAAAACATGTTATTATAACAATAAATTCAAACTAGCACAGACTCAACTGACTTAGGTCTAGTGGGGAGCGGGTGAACAAAGGAAGCCTGCTGTGGGCGGGGCCTCTGTGGGCGGGGCCTAACACCGTCTGTTTCAGGAGTTCAGAGAATTGGTTCATTTGGTGAGTCAGCTTTGTGAGTGCCAATTAAGAGAGCTTCTGCGGCTCTATGAATTTATACTGCTCCTTCTAAGGGGAGCCAAGGCTTTCCAGGGCTTTTTGATAACTAGATATGTGGAGTAAGCCAGACCCTGTAATGAGAACAAAGGCAGATCGTTTCTGCCTTTGCTAAGAAGGATAGATTCAGAATTCAGCAAAGGGCGCTCAGAGTTTTAGAGTGACGACAGCCTTCAATAACACCCTTTTTTTCTTGCTAAATTATTAGTCATTTTATTTTCCTTTTTTTTCTGGTGGCCATATTATTGCCTGTTACTCTTGCAACTTTGTTTTCTGTTGGGGTTTGTGTGTGTGGTGTGATGTGGTGCCCCATACACTGGCCTGGGGCAGGGCATAGGGGTTGGGGGACACTCACCTGCCATGGCAGGAGTTGGATACTGGGTGTCCCACTCCATCTCTCTTTGGCCCATACTTATTTGAGCTGTGTTGTGTTTTGTTTTTGTTTTCAAGAGCCTGGGAGATTCCCTGGTCTCTTCTCCTGGTCACAGGACTGAAGTTACAGGCATGTGTGGCCACACCCAGCTGTGTACAGGTTATCTGAAGATTTGAACTCTGGTCTTCATGCATGAGTAGAAAGCACTCTTAACTGCTGAGCCATCTCTCCATAACTCATTTTCTTTTTAAGAGCATTTATTGTATTCAAGATGTTCATATATAGTTCCAGCCATTTTATCCGTTTGCTTTTTTCCTTGGCATGAAGCTTGGGTTCAAATGCCTTTACTGCTGATTTTCCATTTTACTCCTGGAGTAGTGGCTAGTTATGCTGAAGAGTCCCCTTTACAAGAGGCTGGTTTCCATTAAGTAGGGGGGTGCCGAGGTGTCCCTGTCTGTTAAGGGCGAAGAAAATATTTGGAGCAATTTGGAAGCCAGCACTGACAGAGTGCCTTGTATAAGGAAGCGTTCTTTTATTGTGACAGATATCCGAGATAAACACCTTATAAGGATGACAATTTATTTTAGCTCATGATTTAAGACGTCTCAGATTCGCAGTCAGTCAGTCCTGTGGTGAGGTAGACCATGGCGGGAAGAAGGGTAGACCAAAGCTGCTTACCTCAGGGTGGCAAGGAAGAGGAAACAAGGCCCGTGTCCCAACATCTCCTTCAAGGGTATGCCCCTTGTGGCCTAAGTTTCTAGTTCTGTCTCCTAAAGACCCCACCACCTTCCCAACAGCACTGTACACTATTGTAGATTAACCCTTTAACGTGGGAGCCTTTCACGGAGATATAAGAGCCACCCCATAGCCTGCCCTTTAGCATGGCATCAAGTGACAGAGTCGTAAAGCCTTAAGTATCAGATCAGGTCAGAAGTGATGCCTCTGGCACCAGGGACTCCGTATGAGCAGAAGCATGACGATCCCTGAAGTAAAACATGCCACGAAGCCAAGTAACGTGCTTTTGTAGCTGGACAACCACAGGAAATGAGGCCCTATGACTCTCACAGAAAAGGAAGAGACACTTCCCATAAACTTCCAGTGCTACTTATCGTCTCGTTCTCATTCCTGTTTTATTTCTGCCTGTGTATGTGTGTGTGGTGTGTGTGAGTGTGTGTGTGTGTGCGTGCGTGTGTGTTCTGATATGTGAGGGTGCAAGTATGTGGAAGCCAAAGGTTGGCATTGAGTGTCTTCCTCAATTACTCTCCACTTCATTTTTTTTTTTTTTTGAGATAAGGTCCCTCACTGAAACTAGATTTTGGTAGACCAGCCAGCCAGCCTCAGAATACCTTCTGTGTCCACGTCCTCAGCACTGAGAGTACAGCACCCACCACTGTGCCCAGCCTTTTCAGATGGGTCCCGAGGAATCTAAATTCACGTCCTTATGACTCATGCGTGCAAGCACTTTATGAACCGTCTTCTTAGCCCCAAATCCCTTTTCTTGATTTTTTTAATTTTTTTTTTATTTTAGTGAGAGCAAGCAAGAGAGAAAGAGAGAGAAATGGCCTGCCTGATCCTTAGCCACTGCAATCCAACTGCAGACGTTTGTGCCACCTAGTGGGCATGCGCGACCTTGTGCTTGCCTTACCTTTATGTGTCTGGCTAATGTGGGATCTGGAGAAACAAACATGGGTCCTTAGGCTTCACAGGCAAGTGCCTTAACTGCTAAGCCATCTCTCCAGCCCTTGATTTTAATATTTTTCATTTATTTATTTATTTACAAAGGGAGAAAGAGAGTATGGGTATACTAGACCCTCTAGCCACTGCAAAGAACTCCAAATGTATGTGCCACTTTGTGCACCTGGCTTACATGGGTACTTGGGAATTGAACTCAGTTTGTTAGGCTTTGTAGACAAGCATCTTAAATTCTGAGCCATCTCTTCAGTCCCTTTTCTTGAGTTTTTTTACACTGTTTCTTCCTTTCTCATTTACATTCATATTTTTCATTACTTCTTAAGATTTACAAACTGTATTTTAAATACCCTCAACAGAGAAGGTTTTATAAACAGGTTTTATGATAAACAGAAAAGTCTTGGAAGGAAAATGTGCTATGAAATCAGATGAGCTAAATGGTGAAGTGCTTATAAAGAGGTACCCTGAGCCAGATGTGGTGGTCATCTGGAATCTAGCACTTAAAAGACTGAGGCAGGAGGATTATGAGTCTGAGGCCAGCCTGAGTTATTCAGCAAATTGAGGGCAGCTTAGGTCACACAGAGAAAACTTGTTTCAGTAAAAAATGCACCTCAATTCAGTTTTGCATGAAAGTCCTCATTAGAAAAAAGCAGTTTAATGTCCATGTATGTTGTAGGTATAATTCAGGGGTAGAGTGGATGCTTAAATATGTAAAATCTCGTTTGATCTCTGTCATAAAATAAACAAATATGCAAACAAAAAACATGTATATTATGGTGACAGTTTTCACCAATATATTAAGTCTAGGATTACATATGTATGTGTGTATATGCATGAGTGTGTATATGTTTATACACACATTCACACATTTTGTTTTAGGGGCTGAATACTAAGAAGAAGCAAAAATCTGGAAGAATATACACTAAAATATTAATAGCTACTGCAAAGTATTGGAATAAAAAGGCCCCCTTTTCCTTCTTTAATATTTTCTGTACTTTCTGAAATTTTAGATAGAAATTAATCATTTTGACTAATTTGTTGGAGAATGGGACATTCAAAGGATACTGAGACTCATTTCTATCCCACTGCAGAGTTTAATGTGGATCGATTTTACTTGTTTCCCTTCCTGGGAAATTTATTCTTTTATTTTTATATTTATATTTTTTGAGACAGAGAATAGGAAGGAGGCAGAGCAAGAGAGAGAATAGACGTGCCAGGGCCTCCAGCCAGTGCATAGGAACTCCAGATGTATGCACCACCTTACATGAGTCCTAAAGAATCAAACCTGGGTCCTTTGCCTTATCTGGTAAGCCTGCAAATTTATTCTTTGAATTGTCAAAATACCACTCATCTCCCAGGATTTGCCATGCAGACACTTGTCTGTCCTGACTGTTCACACGTGCAGACATCCATATAGTGGGGGAATAGAATGATTTTAGAGGAAAAGTCCTCTAATATCTAACAAAAGTCCTCAAAAAAAATTTTTTTTAAATCTTTGAGAGTCTTGTGAAGGTATTGCTAGGCACTGCGAGGTCATGGATATTGAGGCCAATTTCTGTCTGCGCAGTTGCACTGTAAGGAATGGTACCTTTCCTTTGGCTCTTACATTCTTTCCTCCACCTCTTCTGCAATGGTCTCTGACCTTCCTAATAGGAGGAAAAGACGATGATATCAAAATAAAAGAGAGACTAATGGGAAGAGGAAGGGAATATGATGGAGAGCGGGGTTGTGAAGAGGAAAATAGGGACAGGGAGGGAAATATCATTGTTTATTGTCAGTAAAATTTTTTTTTAATCTTTTGACTGTCAGAACTGGAAGAAAAAAAAATCACATACTCATCAGGGCAAAGGACCACGGAGATAAGAGAGCATTTCTTCATTCTGCCCATGTGTCACTCAACTAGAAGAGAACAGAGGTCATGTGTATCCAGCGCCAGTATGCCTGGAGCAAATGCTATTGAAACCAAAAACAAAAACAGAAAAAGTCTCTGTCAGCACGCTGTCAAATTCAAAGACTGAAGGATTATTAATGCAAGGCAACTCCTAGGATCTTATATTGATTCACAAAAATATTTTGTCTCCAGAAGCAGGCCTACAGCAAAGCTTTGAAACAGGAAGTTCAAGGACGCATGAAGGTGCAAGCTGAAGTTAAAATGGCTGTTGGGAGAGGAAACAGATGGGCTACAGGGACCCTTTCTGGGAGGCTGTCTTAGTCCCAAGGCTTCCTGGATGATGGGGAATGAAAGGAAGAAAAGAAGATGATGAGTAAGTGGTATCCATTTCCAACGTATAACAGCTATTAAAAAACAAAAAGGCATACCACCTCTCCCACTTGAATACATATTAAAAGAACCCTTCATGGAAGAAAGAAGAGGGTTGCAGAAGAGCTGAGAATAGAAAAAGGAAAGAGCGATTGGACACGATTTTGATTGACAGATGGCAGCACCAATCAGAAAGCCCAGGACTCCTTTCCCGCATTTTTCATTTCCTTGGCTGCCCCCCCCCCCAGTGAGAGAGGAAGGTGGCAGTTCATCTGCTTTGAATCCACACTTAAAACAACCTGCCACTTTTAACTGTTAAATGTTGTTTTCAACTTGATCGCATTAGAGATCGGGTAGCCGACTGTGCCTCTCGGGGCGGGTCTGTGGGAGCATCTGAGGAAGGGTTCATGGTGGGAGGAAGACCTTCGCCCGCTCTAAGAGAACACACAGCCTTTGTTGTTGTCCCCCGTGGACAGTGGAGCCCAGCTTCCTCAGCCTTCCACGCGGACTGAAGACCCCCGGTTCTCCAGGAACACCCTGGATCTTCAGCACCACATTGGGACTGATCTGGCTGTGTAGACTGAGCTGCGGCCCGCCTCTCTGCCTCTTGAGTCTGCAGACAGCCATTGTTGGACACTGTTCTGCTCACTCATATCCTGTAAGCTAATCCCTTTTATAAACTATATTCACTGTACTTGTTCTCTTTCTCGAGAAAACCCTGACTAGTGCGTCATTCACCACCAAATACGCATTACATTACCACCAGGTGCCAAGTATTGTGCAAGAGATGTAAGGAGCAGAACGTAACCAAGGTGCTGGGCTGGAGAGATGACTTAGCCCTTAAGGTACTTGCCTGCAAAGCCTAAGGTCCCAAGTTTGATTCCCCAGTGCCCATCTAAAGCCAGATGCACAAGGTGGCCCACTCCTTTGGAGTTGTTTACAGGGGCTAGAGCCCATGATATGCCCATTCTCTCTCTCTCTCTCTGTCTGCCTCTTTCCTTCTTTCTTCTTTTTCTCTCTCTCTCAAATAAATAAAAGAATGTAAGCAAGGCACAAAGAATTCAATTATCACCTTTAAAGAAGTTACTAAGGTCAGAGAGAAATTAAAGACTAGTTCATTAAATAAAGAAAATAGCTGTCTCCTTTTGGAGTTTTAACATATCTACTGCACTCATGGAAGGAAAGAGTGGTTGTATACATCACACTATGCCCTACTAATATGTACATTTCATACACACTAAAACTTTTTTTTTAATTTACTCATTCGTGAAATATTTTATAAGGTCATATGATCTGTGAGTGTCTATGGCCAGGAATGAGCAAGTATACAGAGATAAGTCATAAACCTGGTTCTTGTCTTTGGGAATTTAATAATCTACCACAAGTTCAGATAAATTAACAGCAACAACAAAAATCCAATCAAAAACTAAGCCTCCAGATTGTATGATATGAAACTGTAGATCCAGCTTCATCCCTCAACTACAAGTGTGTTGCAATAGTGAATAAAATACAAAAATCCAAAACCCTCAAAAGAAATAAAGGAAATGCTCTAGGTACTCCCATGATTAGAGAGCCCATAGTTCTTTTCAAATAAATAGATAATCACACATTAGCTTTAATATCTATGCCAAAGATATTCATTTTACATTTTTACTTTTTATGTCATCTCAATGAGTAAATTCTGAACTTTATGACATACCTACAGGGAGCAGTCATACCGACAGGAAGCAGACTGACCATTGCTGGGATCCAGGAAGAAGGAGGAATGGGGAGTTATTGTTTAGTAATATCAAAGAGAAGAGAGTTTGCATGTCTGTCTGTCTGTACAATAATTGAAATGACGTAGCACCACTGAACTATACACATAGAAATGTTTATGGTGAGTCATATCAAGCCAAATTTGGTAATAACACCAGAAGTTAAGAAAGTAAGAATAACAGACAGAAGAGATGTATGAATAAATATTTGAAACTGTTTTCTGCTGACATGTTTTTTGAATAAATCTTTGGTTGTTGAAAACTTTTAATGCTGCCTGGTGTAGCTGTTACTGTTTACAGATGAAATACACATGAGGCAACACAGTGGCAGAGATCACTGGGAGAGAATGAAGAGACTTGCACAGCCAACATTGTACTGGAAATGGTATGACATTTAAAACTTGTATGAAGAAAACTCAAATAATCATAAATTACAAAAATGAGATATCAAGGCTACATAGATGGCTCTACTGTTAAAGGCACTTGCTTACAAAGCCTGGCAGCCTGGGTTCAATTCTCCAATACCCGCATAAAGCCAGATGCATTGAGTGGCACATGCATCTAGAGTTTGTTTGCAGTGGCAAGAGGCTCTGATCGCTCTCTGTGTTTTCAAATAAATGAATAAGAATAAAATAACAAAAACGAGTCATGGGCTGGTGAGGTGGCTCAGCAGTTAAAGGTGCTTGCTTGCAAAGCATCACGGTTCTGGTTTGATTCCCCACGTAAAACCAGATGCACAAAGTGGAGCATGCATCTGGAGTTTAAATGCAGTGACAGGAGGCCCTGGCACACCCATACCCCCTCTCCCATTCTACTTATAAATAACATATTTAATTTTTTTTAAAAATAAGATTGCTGGGCTTGATGGCACATTCCTTCAATCCTAGCACTCAGGAGGCTGAGGTAGGAGGATCACTGTGAGTTTGAGGCCAGCCTGAGACTTTTTAGTGAATTCCAGGTCAGCCTGGGCTAGAGTGAGACCCTACTTCAAATACCTCCACTCCCCCCTGCCAAAATATGAGACTTAAACAAATACAAAAGTTGGATATCTCTTATAGTCCTTAGAGAAAACATCAGGAAATGTAAAAGAGATAAATTAACATATAAAATAGAATTTAAAGGGAATATTTAAATTATTCAAATATCCCACAAGGAGGCAGGGAAGGAGAAAGAGGTGGTCAAGAGGACAGGCATTTCCCATTCTATAAATGGCAGTGATTTTTATAAATGTGAATAATAAATGGTCTTAGTACATGTAATGAGAGGTTGGAATTATCAGATTCAATTTTTAAATACCCGACTGTACCTTATCTATAAGAACCTCATTTTAAATATATACAGAAGGAGTTTTAAAATGGAAAAAGCCATATCATGCAAATACAAATCAAAGGAAAAGTGAACTGCTTCAAACAATAAATATTACTAGAGATGAAGCTGTATACTAAATAATGATAAAAGGTCACTTTAACAAGAACACATGAAAAGAAAAAAGTGGGTATTCACCTGACAATCAGTATTGAAACACAGGAAGAAAAACATGATAGACATGAGGAGGTTGGAAATCAGTGTTTTAACTGGAGACTTCAGTGTTCTTTTCTCAGTAATCATTGCTACAGAAAGTAGACAGAAAAATGAATAAGATTATTTAAAACATGAACAAAAGTGTCAACCAACTTGACATAACTGACATCTGCAGACATTCCATCCTACAACAGCAGAATTCCCACTCTGTGAGGGTTTGTGGGAAATTCACTAGAATAAGTCATCTTCTGGCTGACCAAACAACTTTAGCAAATAAAATATGTTCTCTATTAAAAATTAAATTTGAGGGCTGGAAGATTGCTCAGTGGTCAAGGCACTTGCCTGCAAAGTCAAAATGATCCAGGTTCAGTTTCCCAGTGCTGACATAAAGCCAGATGTACAAAGTTGCGCATGCATCTGGAGTTCGTTTGCAATGGCTGGAGGCCCTAGTGTACCTATTTTTTTTTCTCTCTCTCCTTTCTCTTTTGCCTTGCAAATGAATAAATATTTAAAAAATAATTAAACTTGACATCGATAACATAAACTCAAGTATAGAATTCTCAAATATTTAGAAACTAAATAACATATTCTTCCACTTTTTATTGACAATTTTCATACATGTATATAAATGTATTTTAATCTCAATTCCCACCTATTACTTTTCTCATTCCCCACCTGTTGCAGTCAGGTTCGCATTGCTGGCAGAAATCACCTGACCAAGAGCAGCTTGTGGGGGGAAAAGAGGTTTATTTTGGCTTACAGACTCGAGGAGGAAGCTCCAGGATGGCAGGAGAAAACATTAACATGAGCAGAGGGTGGACATCATCCCCTGGCCAACATAAGGTGGACAACAGCAACAGGAGGGTGTGCCAAACACTAGCAAGGGGACACTGGCTATAACACCCATAAATTCGCCCCCAACCATACACTGCCTCCAGGAGGCATTAATTCTCAAATTTCCATCAGCTGGGAACCTAGCATTCAGAACACCTAAGTTTATGGGGGACACCTGCATCAAACCACCACCCCAGCCTACCTGGTTCCCCTGAACTCCTTCCCGACTAGTCCCTCTTCTCCTTTGATGTCTTTTTTTCCCCCTGCCCTCCTCCGTCAGCCATGATGGGATGCCAGTATTGTGTAAGCTTTGTGCAGGCAGGTAACAACAGGGACTATGAGGTCATGAATGTAATAAACATGTCATATCCAGAAGACAGTGTTCCAAAGCACTCGTCCCCATGCGTTCTTTTTGCCTCTTCTTCCACGATGTTCCCTGAGGCTTGCAGGGGTGGTGCAAGTGCTGTGCACGCCACAGATTCACTTCTCAGCACTTTGTTGTGTCTTCAGTCTCCCCAGTAGTCATTGCCAACTGCAAGAAGAAGGAGGAGGAGGAGGAGGAGGAGGAGCAGGAGCAGGAGCAGGAGGAGGAGGAGAGGAGGAGAAAGAAGAAGAAGAAGAAGGAGGAAGAGGAGGAGGAGGAGGAGAAGGAGGAGCAGCAGCAGCAGAAGCAGCAGCAGCAGCTTCTCTGACCAAGAGTGAGAGCAGCACTAGTCTATGGGCATAAACATAAATATTTAAAGGACAAGTTGATGGGCATAACATATCCATTTAGCCAAACAACTGTAGTAGCTTCCCTCCTGAGGCCTTAAGTAGCACACTATTGAAAAAAAAAAAATCCACGGGTTAAAAATAAAAATTACAAAAGGAATTCGAAAAATCTTCTGAGCTGAATGGAAATCAGCGTGTGTGAGATATGGCTATAGCAGTGTGTGAGTGCACATTTACGGCATTTAGATGCTCGGTAAGAAAGGTCTCAAAAGACCAGAATGAACATTGAAATAAAAATAACAATAGCAACAAAGAACCAAAAGCTGGTAGCCACACATAAGATGCCTGTTTCTGCTGGCATGAGCAGGCTTATGCCACACTAATCATCCCACAGAAAGCACACAGCACAATAAATCAATAACACACAAGTTTAAAATTTTTAAGTATATATGAAGTAGCAGAGAGCTAACAAATAACCAAGAATTTGGGGTACCAAGATTTTGGAGAGAAACATCTCAGTATTTGATATTATTTTTCTCCCCAAATCAATGTAAAACTGGCCAATAGCATAAGACCCAAAGACCTAGAAGTGCAGAAGCAAGCAAGGCCTAAAATCAGAGGAGGTGAAAATAACGTTTGCAACTGAAGATAGGGTGGTGAGAATAGGAATCAAAGCCCACTAGGAGGCTAAGGGCTTGGGAATCATTTCCGGTTTACAGTTGGAATATTACTAATCCATACTGTAAAGTAAGGCCAGTCTAAAATAAAGAAGACTTAGAAAAAGACTGGCTCGAAGCAGCTCAGATCTGATGGTAGTAATGTGATCTGCCACTATTCTGAACCTAAGAAGCTAAATGTAATCTTTTTTTGTAGACAGCTTGCCAGAACCTTGACTTTGTTTACACACAATGCCCAGTATTCAATAAATAAAAATACACGTGTAACATATAAACAGGAAAGATAAGGAGAAATGCAGACCAGAAAGAGGCCCATAGCTATTTAGATAATGGAGTCATCAGGAATGTGCTTGAAAATCACTTTAGTTTAAAAAATTGAACACAAGAGAATTTCAATAGAGAAAAGAAATCTCAGAAAAATAATGAAATGGAAATTTTAAGGCCAATGATTACATATTTCACATATTATTTCTATATTATATATTTCACTTAACAAGCCAAGATGGAAGTTTAATAGATTCCTAGAAATAAGCAATTAATGAACTGGAAAATAGGTGAATAGAAAATATCTAGAAAGAAACCGTATCTAAAAATATGTAAAACTATTTCATAGAAAATTTCATAAGAAAATAGAGATGAAATATTTAGAAACAAAAGCTGAAGTTTTCTAGATATGACACCACAGGCAATCCTTAAGAGGAAAAACCACCAATTAGAATTCATCAAAATTAAGAAGCTTTGCTCTGCAAAATATTGGTTTAAAAGGATGAAAATCATGTGTGAGACTGAAAAACACAGAGTCCACATATTTGGCAAAAGTCACTGTGTAGAGTATAAACAGACACAAAACTAAGAAGTAACTTCATGACCTGAGGTCTTTACTCCATGTCTAAAGAAGACAGTTTTCCAACATTGCATGGAAAGGTCCTCAAAATCGGGAATCACAAGAGAGATATGTCAGAACTACAATGTGTATTTCATCCTTCCTGGTAGAATTGCTATTAAAAGAGAGAGCGGGAAGAAACGACAGGCTTTGGTAAGGAATAGGAGAAAGACACCTGATATGCTATTAGCAAAGATGTGAAGTAAACAAACCCAGCACGTGACCCAGCAAATTCTCTTCTGTCTCCAAGGAAAATACAGTCAGTAGCAGAGAGACACATCAGCACCCCATATTCATTAGAGCACCGGAAGCCAAGATACGGAAGTGATTCTTGTGTCCATCAGTGCATCCGTAAATTAAGGTAAGTAAATTCAATGTAATATTTAACCACGGAAAGATTGAAATCCTGCCACTTACAACATCTTGAATGAGCCTGCAAAACACTATGCTAAGTGAAAGAAACCAGCACAGAAGAGCAATCCGCGTTTGGGAAGGTCTAGGTCACTTCCGGGAGAAGCTTATGCAGATGGAGGGTGGATGTGGTGACATATGCAGATGGGAAGACATAAAGCAAAGGGTGACAGTACCAACTGCTGGCAAGATGCAAAGAAATGCCCTCGTATACATCAATGGTTGGACTAAAAACGGGACAGGCATTCTGAGAAATGCTTTGGCAATTTCCTCAAAAAACTGAAATATGCTACGTGTAAGACTCAGCAAACAGATCCACGCATCCATCCCAGAGAAATGAAAAGTCCTGTTCACAGAACAATGTGGATGTTGCCATGATGGATATCTGGGGGAAGCGGTTGGCTCCTCAGATAATTTTATATGACCATGGTGTGAGTTCTAGTGGAACTACATTTGGAATAATTCACCAGCCCAAACTTGTGAGTTCCAATCTAATTCCATGTTGCCTCCAACAAAACTTTTCCATTCTGCAAGCACTGCCCATCATAGACAGATCAAAATGGAAGAGTCAGTCCATGAGTAATGAGAAAAATGGCATTCATGTGTGTGACTGTAATAAAGTTATTTTTATATATTTTATTTTTATTTATTTGACAGAGAAAGAGGGAGAGAGAGAGAGACAATGGGCATGCCAGGGCCCCTAGTCACTGCAAACGAACCCCAGACACGTGCACCACCATGTGCATCTGGCTAACGTGGGTTCTGGGGAATTGAACCTGGGTCCTTTGGCTTTGCAGGCAAATGCCTTAACCACTAAGCAATCCCTCTAGCCTCAAATATACATTTAAAAAATATATCTTATTAATTTATTTGAGAGACACAGAGAGAGAGAATGGGCATGCAGGGCCTCCAATCACTGCCAACAAACTCCAGATGCATGCGCCCCCTTGTGCATCTGGTTTACATGGATCCTGGAGACTAGAACCAGGATCCTTTGGCCTTGCAGGCAAATGCTTTAACCTCTAAGCCATCTCTCCAGCTAAAGTTATTTTAAATAAAAAGAGAACCAGACATAGAAAAACGTCTTGCGAGACAAAATGGCAGCTGTGAGTAAGGGAATAACACACCAGGTACATTGACGTGTTATTTTTCCAAACTACTCCTGCAGCTAGCACTGCTCGGTGGGAACTTTCAGAGTTTTGTCTGGGGGTAATGCCATCTGAGCAGTTCCCTTCTTCTGACTGAAATGGTCAGAAGTATAATGAAGTGTGGGCCGCGTATTCCTTGTTCAAAGTTAGCACAAAGGAAGTCAAGGACACGCCTCTATTCCTCCATGAGAATTCTATTGTTCATGATGTTCTAATTACAAAATCTGAACTTGAAAGGATGAAAGACACGCTCCAGCCACAGTCGAAATGTATCTTTTCCCAGCGTAGCACTTAATGATTTAAATGGCAGGTTGGTATACCCAGGGCTGATCCAATACTTAAAGCAGTATTCTGCAATACTCCAAACAGCCTACAAAGCGGCACTGCTTGATCCATTTGTGTTCCAGGCAAATGAGAAGGCTGCAGCCCAGAGACAGAAAACACGGCTAGCCTTTCATGACTGTTACACAATTTCTCTGAAATGTAATCATGGAAACAAATTACTCAGTTATACAAAAAAAAAAAAAAAGTGTCATGCCATTTTCCTTAATTCAAAATGAATTCATTTATTCCTTTTTTTTTCATCATAGGAAAGAAAAGGCTCTCCAGTTTTTGCAAGTGGAAATGTAGGGAATTTCCACAAAACAGAATTTTAAAGTACAATGAAAAAAGGAAAGGATTTTGAAAATAGTTTCATTCCTTTGAAGCACACAAGGGAGGCAATGGAAGCTGTGAGCAGGCAATCCAGAACTGATATCTGACATTTGGAAAAATCAACATGCTTGGGAATAGGGAAAGAGGAAAGCTACATGAAATGAAATCACCTTGGGTCATTATATATCTATTATATCCACCTCACTGGGGTACACTCAGATGTATGTTAAAGACATAACAGTCTCGACATCCATAGGAGGTATTATTTCAATTATATGAAACTCCAACCACAGAAGTATTTGACAACGTAAAATTACAAAACCGCCGTCAGAAGGCCTGTGTGGGAGATACAGACACCGTACGCACAAGTGCAAGGAATCAGAGAAGCTTTCTTAATGGATTCAGAGACCTTTGAAAAAAACCAAGGTCTCCTTCTCTAGTAATTGAATTTGACACCAATGTTCTTTGGATGCTAGGACTGTACAGGGTATTTTCCCATCCACATCTAGGCTAAATTGGAGATGGTGACCTCTGATAGACTAGAGCAATCCAGGAAGTAATAGAAACCTCACTTCATAGAAACTGGAGACAGCTTGGGATTACATGCTAGGCTGGCTGGGAACAGGCAACCTCCTTCTCAGCGAGCCACGGGCTTCGGAGGAATGGATATTTAAAAAATCCTTTTATAACTGCTGCTTTTCCCAACGAGCTCTAAACTGAAAAATATAAACTAAGATGCCCTCGTATTTTCGATGCATCCTGGAGGTGGGTCTTAGATGCAAAGGAGATGTTCTAGGTTTCCAAGTTCAATACTATTTTGTAGAACTGTAACGGTGGCTAAGCAGAAGTACCATGGGTCATCAACAGGGTTTAGCAAAGAAAGCATTATCTTCAGAGTGTAGTTTCAGATGTACTAGTAGATGCACCTTGCTTCAGGATAAGCAGCTGGTTAAGTCAACATACAACATAGGTGGAACTTTTTTGCCATCACTTAAAGGAATTTCATTAAAGAGTATTTAATTAAGGTAAATTCCTCAAGTTATATTGTAGTGAAAGTAAGTTAGAAAATATTGTACAGTGAATACCCATCTACCTGGATATGTAATGGATGCTTAGATTAAAGAATAGAAATTGGGCTGGGGAGATGGTTAAGAGCACTTGCTGTTTAAACACAAGGGCCTTTTGGCTGGACATCACCGAGTTTGACTCCCTAGAACCCCAGTAAAACGCTGCATGTGGCCGTGCACATCTGTAACCCCAGTCTCCGAGTTGAGGGGAAAGGGAGAGGGGGCAAAGACTGCAGCGCAGAGTTGAGGGAGAGAGACCCCATCTCAAGGGGAAAAATATGCAGATGAGTGTTATGACTCCTTTTACAGTGATAAAGTAATAATAACACCCTTCATTCCCCTATAGGGCCAGCACATGTGCGCACACACATGCATATACCACACATCACACATGCCACACACACACATATGCTCTCCACACACACAAATTATGAGCAACGATCACAGGAAATAAGAATGCAAATGCTTTTTCATATATATATATATATTTGCTAATCCACATACTCACTAAAATAAATATTTCTTATTTTCTGACCATAAAACTGAAAAAAAGTAGCAAAGAGAATGCAAATATGGTTACAGTCCTCTTAATCAGGACAACTTTTGTTGTATTTACTTGCTTATTAATTGTTAACACATTTGATAGGCAAAGATTTATTCAATATATTGTGTTTAGACTCCAGGTAAAGAAGATGGTCTGGAGAACTTGGAATCTTTTAACCTCCACATGGGACCGGATGCCCCATGAATACCGAAGCCTACAGAACAGAGTTCTTACCATAAAGTGTAGTATCTGCGTGTACCAATGAACATTCTCTCTTATATTTTCAGTTGGTTGTAGATCACTTATAACACTTAGTGTAATATAAAAACGATGCCAGTATTTATTATGGTAAGTTGTTTGAGGCAATGATGAGCAAAAGAAAACTCCATGCATGTTCAGTACAAATCCAGTCTTTTTTCCATACGCAGTCGATTGAATCTCAGGTGTGGCACCTGCACATAAAAGGGCTGACTGTGGAAATGTTCCATGCTCCCAGAAATTCCATCCTCACAAAAAAGGGGATTTTAAAAAATGAATTGAAAGTAGAGAATGCAAGATCATCCATTATGAAACTGAGGAAAGGACATAAATCTATACGGTGAGTTCTGAAAAAAAAAAAGATGTAAACTGCCACTAAATTCTCACATCGAAAGAATAGATATTTTTCTTTCACCCTCTCCCTTAAAGACTAAGTAGATGATTAAGTGTTATTTGAAACACCCATGCTACTAAAACAATGATTGAGAGCTACACAAAATGACGTATAAGAATTACTATTTGAGAAAAGAAACACTGAAAAGTGTATAGCTACAGATATAGACTACTCTACATGTATATTACCTGTAACTATATATCATAGAAGCAAATATGTATATAGAGAGTCCTGAGCCTATGATGGTTCAACTCCTGATTTTTCTGAGTTTATGACGGTTCAAACACAGTAGACATTCTTTAGGAACCATCCTTGGAATTTTGATATTGTTCCGGGCTGACAGCTTGCAGCAGCATGGCCTCTTTTGCTGACTGGACAGTCAGCCTCGCAGTCATCATGATAAATAACCATCTCATTACAATGTGCTGTGTGGCCAGCACTTTTTGGATATTGTCCTTTGTGGTTTCGCATTCAGTTATGTCTACAAAATGTCCATCTGTGTGCATGCATTAGATATTCAATGTTTAATTCAAAATACACTTCTATTAGATGATTTTGCCAAGCATGCTTAAGACGAATGGGCCTATCCTATTTAAGCAAAACATTTAAAAGTATATTTCAAGCCGGGCGTGGTGGCACACGCCTTTAATCCCAGCATTCGGGAGGCAAAGGTAGGAGGATCGTCATGAGTTTGAGGCCACCCTGAGATTACATAGTGAATTCCAGGTAAGGCTGGGCTAGAGTGAGACCCTACCTTGAAAAAAACCGAGAAATGAAAAAACCAAAAAAAAAAGTATATTTCATAGATACAAAACAAGTAAAGATGTGTGCCTATATTATTAATAACTATATGTTCCCATACGTAATGATAGGTTAGGTATACTGAATGCATTTCAATGGGATATTTTCACCTCATGATGGGTTTATTGGTATGTGACTTCATGCTATGTCTAGAAATATATGTGTGTATATACATGTTTATGTTAACATATATGCACACACATTTCTATCCATTCATAAAGCAATGACTTTCAAGCTCTGTATGGTATACAATGTACGTGCATGAGAGGAAAGAGAGAGATTACATGGACTTGGAAAAACAGGAACAGATGGATACATGTGGAGTCTAACCATAATAGAAAGAGTAGAGAGCTACTGGGATGTCAAGTACAGTAATCAAAATCATGTTGAAATAGTATCCACAAACTCTACTCACTGCCATCACACTATAACCAGTAACTAGACTTGCCTCCCCAGCAATCCTGAGCCTGAACATCATCTATGAGCTAACTGCATTCAGAGGTCCAGGACATGACCTCTGAGAGAAGGGAAAAGAGGCCAGTGCTTGTCCCACTGTCGCCCTCATTATCTGCCTAACAATGCTTGTCTGTCATGGATCAGGACTACTAGTGGCCTTGCTAAGCCAAGTAGGCAGAGACCAGAGCTTCAGAGGACTAACTAGCTACACATTTCAGATCCAGGCTCATAAAGAAAGCGAGTCAGCTATGGGAGGGTAGTAAATCTCCGAGGACTCCCTCCATGGCTGGGGCAAGGACTGGGCTGATCATGCCACAGGGCTATACTCCGAGAGGCCAAGACAAGAGGTGCTGCTGTGTGAATGAAAGACAGACAATAACATCTGAGGTCACAATGCAATATTTGGAGACTCTGGAGTACCATTGTAGCCATAATCAAGTGACTATTGAGCTGAATGGACTTTTTAAAAAAACTTTTTTTTTACTCCTTTTTTAAATTACAGATATATTTAGTATGGACACACCTTATTTTGGTACCATCTTTTCCCTCGTTCCTTCTCCCATTCCACTGGGGGCCTCCTCAGTGAGATTGCTGGTGTTCTCCATGGGGGTGTGGGTTATGTACTGTGAGGACAACACTCAGATATTGGGGAAGGGGGTTGACAATGGCTCTGGGAATGACGTCCCAGCCTGTGGCTCTTAGAATTTTTCTATTCCCTGTTCCACAAAATTCCTGAGCCGTGCTGGGTGAGTTTTAAGTCTACTTCAGTGATGAGCTCTTAGGAGCCTCTGGATCTCTGCTTTGGTAGGTGTTGAGTGTCCTCAGGGTCTGTCTCCATCACCCTGGTGCTGATTGTCAGGCTCGCCATGGAAGCAGCACTCTTGCTCATCTCCCCATTCCTCTGTGGTTCTAGCTGGGCCTTGGCTAGTGTGAGGGCTGGTTTATCTCCTTGGGTCTCACACCTTCTGATATTATCTCAAGAGCTGAAGTGTGGTTAGGAGACTGCCAGCTTGACCAGGAGTCTCATCTTTTACCCGAATGGACTTTCAGTTGATACTGACCATACCACATGTACACACAGTGTCTCTTCAAGAAGTCTCTAGCAGTTTTTTTTTTTATCTTACTATCCTTAGTGTCTTATATTGCTGTACTCACCTCAGCTTATGCTTGTTATTATTTGTCATCTTTCCCCACTCAAACATTTCAGCCATTATATTTGTTTTTATCAAAAGAAAAAAATTTCAACCCATATGTATTTCTTTTGTTAAACTAACATATACATCAAAAGCTATTTTATTTGTTTTATCCATCCTAGCAATTAGCCTTTTATTTGGAGTATTTGATCAATGGATCAAATAGGACATTTAAAATTACTGTCTGCATGTATAAAGTCTACTAATTTGCTATTTATTTTTTCCTTTCTCTCCCTTGTATTTTGGTTTCCAACTACCTTTATAAGCCATCATTGTATTAATTAAATAAAATTTTATAGTTATTTTAAAATATATTTTATTTATTTATTTATTTATTTGAGAGACAGAAAGAGACAGAGAGAAAAAGAAAGAGAGAGAGGGAATGGGCACACCAGGGCCTCCAGCCACTGCAAACAAACTCTAGACGCGTACATTCCCTGGTGTATCTGGCTGACGTGGGTCCTGGAGAATTGAATCTGGATCCTTTAGCTTTGCAGGCAAACACCTTAACCACTAAGCCATCTCTCCAGCCCTATAGTTATACTTTTATTCATCTACCGGATTCTTATGTTAACTCACTTTTCTGCTGTTGTGCTGTAAATTACACAGCTGGTCTTTAGGGGTTCACTATCTTTTGGAACGCCTACTTTATCCTTCAGAAAAGACAGATGTGCGAGAGTTCTACTTATTCCTCCAACGTTGTACTCTGGTTGTATTGACTCTCCTTAAATAGTGTAACACTGCTCTTTTCCCACAAGGGGGCACACACATCTGGATTTCGTTCACAGCAGCTGAGAGACTGCTGGCACGCCCATCTCTATCTGTCTTCCACTCCCTCTCTCTCTGTCTCTCTCTGTGTCTCTCTCCAAAATAAAAATAAATATAAAAAAATCAATAATTAAAAAAAAAAGAGGAAAACTAAAGCCACTACTTCCAACTACACTAGCACTAAGAGGACCGTCAATCCGAAATATTAGCAAGGATGGCAAACTGGAACATGAACATACTGTCAGCAGGAGCTGGCAGTGGAACAACCCACTGGTTGATCACGGGGTCACTTTTCATTAAATTCAACTTCTTTACTGAGAGCTTGGTAGTTACACTCCCGTACATTACCCACATTAAATGAACATAGCCAGCCACAGAAACTATAGGAGAATGTGCCTAGAAACTCTCTTTACAATCGTTCAGAAGTGGAAGGTAGCCCTATGTCCATCCACAGGAAAATGGGGGTACATGCTGTGGTTTATTCCAACAGTGGAATACACTCAGCTAGCCCGGGTAACAGACCCTGGTTATTTTAGCAGCATGAATGAATCTCGCAGACATTATGGTTAAAAAAAAGAGAGAGAGAGAAGATGAGAACAAGCAATCTATTCTCCATGGTCCCACCGCAGTTGGAATTTATTTCAACAAGGAACCAGATATAAAACTAAAAGCAATCAGAAATCTGGTTGTCTTGGGGAGATATACAGACAGGCCAGGATGAAAGGGACATTGTGGTTGACATCAGAAGCTGGTGACAGAAGCTCCAGGAGTCCTGTTGACATGAATACCCCCTAGAAGCACATTAAGGACAAGCTTTCACCAATGGCTTATTTGAAATAATGACCAGTAAACTGGACTGAATAATGTTTGGTTTAAACTCCTACTTGCCAAAAAAAAAAAAAAAAATGAATCACCACATATTAGTTATTAGTTACTTGACTCACTGTTGTGACCAAATAACTGGTGGGGAGCAGCTTAAGGCAGGAGAAAGGGTTACAGTTTCAAAGGGATACATTTCTTCATGCAGGGAAGGCATGACAGCAGGAGTCAGAAGCTGGTTGGTCACACTGCTGTCAGGAAGCAGAGGGCAAACAGGAAGTGAGGCCAGGCTATAAAATCTCCAGGCTCCCAACTCCAGTGACCTACTCCAGCAAGGTTCTTCCTCCTAAAGGTTCCACAACCTTCCCTATCGTGTCACCAGCTGAGATCCAAGAATCCAAACACACGAGCCGAGGGAGACGTTTTGCATTCAAGCTACAACACACATTATAGATAAAGCTAAGGGAAAAGGTCAAACAGGGAAAGGAATGATTGATAAGCCATGCCTCAGGCCATGAGCGTATACCTGAAGACCTCCTTCAGACCAGTAAGAAACAAAGCAAAGCACCCAGGAGAAAAACTCCAGGTAACCCTCAGAGGAAGAAACTCAAAAAAGGAAGTGTATTACTCCACAGGAAAGTAAAATGTGCAAACTGAAGCCAAGAGAGGTGTATGGCACACCTAAGCGAGCGCTGCTAAAATTAGAAAAATCAAGCTGGTGGCACACGCTTTTTTTTAGTCCCAGCACTTGGGAGGCAGAGGTAGGAGGATCACCATGAGTTTGAGGCCACCCTGAGACTACATAGTGAATTCCGCATAGTCTGGACTAGAGCAATCCCTACCTGGAGAAAAAAAATCAATGCTGATACTGAAGATTTTCTCAAGTAAGAGAAAAGTAACAAAACACAATGAATAGTATGACTCAATATTTTAGCAACATATATATATTTAATTAGTACTAACAATGTGTATATATATAACATGTATGTACAGTATAAACATTTATGCTATAAATATTATATAATTTTTATTTATAAATATATATCATAGTGTCATATTTATATTATATTGATATTTATTCCTTATATATCATGTTCGTATAGTGCTAAATTACATAAATGATAAAGTATGCTAATTTATATTAAATTATGTTAGTATAATATAATAAACAACATAGTATTCATGTAATAATAAATAGCATATAATGATCTTTTTTTGAATATGTAGAAGATGTATGTGGTATGTGTGCATGTGGTCACGCATGTTCATATGTGTGTGATGCACATGTGTTGGGATGTATGTGGAAGGCAAAGGTCAACGGCAGTAGCTTTTCACAGACACTTTCCACCTTATTTACCCCGAGTCAAAGCCTCTCGCTGAACCTAGAGTTCACCAATTCAGCTAGATTAGCTAGCCAATGAAGGCCCAGGGATCTAGGCATCGCTGCCTCTCCAGTGCTGGGATTACAAGCGCATGCTACCACACCTGGAGAACTGGAGCTCAAGTCCTCGTGATTATGCAGCAAGCACTTTGTCTACAGAACCATCTTCCCTTTTGAGCATTCACTTTTAGAATATATGTGTACGAGTGTAATTCTCTAAAGATAATGAGGCAAATATGACAATGGCTGCCCAAGTTCAACAGTGTTGATAGGAGTGGTTATGAGGGATTTTCACTTCCTAACTTTATGTCTTATATTTTGAAATCATGGGGGGATTTCCCAGTGGAGTTAGAATTAAAGTAATGTGTTAATAATTTTTCTACGATTTGGCCAAAGGATCGGTGGCACTGGGCCACACACCTGTTACTTGTCTCTTAGAGGTCTGGAGCAGAGTCGGGAAGAGGGCATCTCTCTACGCAAACTCAGGTTCTCTGGACTGGCGATGCAGAATGAAGGCTGGCTCACAAAGGAATTAGAAAAGAATTCAAAGGAGAGGCTGCGGGTGACGATCAAAGAGCTTCTACACTGGAATCAGAGGTGACGGTTTCACTTTCTTTCCTTAATCGATCCTCCTCCTGACCCAGACAAGAAAGCAGAGTGACAGTGGGACTCAGAAGACACTGGGGACCATGGCTTTCAAAGATGTATGTGGTAGCATTTTAGAAGATGGATTTTTACACAATCTATAGGACTTGGCACTCAGGAATTGTAAGTTGACATTTCTTAAAGAATAATTTACTTTGTCTACTGACAGTGTGCTCACCCTTTATTTCTAACAAAATGGGGGGGCACCTAAAGGAAAAAAATGTATCCTAAATGAATGAAGTATTTATTATCCTTCCTTTAGCCCAGCATACCTAACCCAGGATTCTTGTTATCAGAGTGTATCAATGTGATTCCTATGTGATAATAGCGTCCCCAATGACTGTGTTACTGTGTACCTCAAGCAACAACTGACCCACACTGAACTTAGCCAACACGTCAACATTCTCATCCTTTCAGCCATCTATGAGCAAACTTTCAGCTCATTTTCTGCATGACAGCGCACAGTCCCTGCCTTCTGCTGAGCTTTTGTCCATGGTATGTCTGAGACCCCTCCTGGAGCCACTGTTCACAGTGTCCACAAACTCACCCCAGCATGTGACTATCACCGCTCCATCATAGACTTCTGCTGAGGGCCTCTCTACATGTCATCGACATCAGGGCAAGAATAGAGGCAGGCTTGGCCTACAATTCCCTGAAGCAACACTACAGCAAAGAGAGCCTGCCATTAGCTTTGCAATATCCTAGACGTCAATAAGAGAAGTGAATAGAAGTGAAAATATTTTAACTATTTCATTTTTTAAAATATTTTATTTATTTATTTGGAAGCAGAGAGAGAAGAGACAGACAGAGGAAGAGAGAGAGAATGAGAATGAATGGGTATGCCAGGACCTCTAGCCAATAAAAACAAACTCCAGATGTTGTGCCACTGTGCATCTGGCTTTACGTGGGTACTAGGGAATCAAACCTGGGGCGTTAGGATTTGCAAGCAGGCGCCTTAACCACCCAGCCAACTCTCCAGCCCCTTAACTAATCCTTGAAAGTTGTTTTTGTCCCTAAAGCCTCTGGGCCATGCCTCTTCTGAACCTCTGTGGCTTTATCTTTCCTTAGCCCCATAAGATATTACAGATTAAGTTATCTCTCACCTCAAATACATGGGACCAGATGTATTTCAGTGTTTCAGTTATTTTTCAGATTTGGAGACAGCTGCATGTATGAGATGAGCTGTCTTGATGATAGAAGAATCTAATTCTAAACAAAAGTTTTGTTTATGTTTTATGTATACTTGATTCGCACAGCCTGGGGATAATTTATACACTATCTTGGGCATGCCTGCGTTTTGACCGTGACCCTCTATATGAAGTCAGATGTGGAATTTTCCAGTTCTTGTCAGTGCTCAAAAATGTGTGAAACCGTGGAGCACTTCAGATCCTGGAGCTGTGCATTAAGGAAAGTGAACCTGTACCATATTCCAGGGGACAGTGTACCTCAGACAAAGGGAAGGCTCATTAATCTAGACCCAAATATTCACGCACTCAGAGAAAAGTAAATGCTCTCACACAAACCCTCAGAGATCCACTTTCTCCCAAAGTAAGACAAGCTTCAGCTTACAAGCACATAACAACATATCCACTCGCAGCATCCTCATCCTGCTTGCGGGGACACACCCAAGAATTCTGGGTGCCTTCCCCATTCAGCACCCTAGGTGATCACTTATAAAAGCCCCCAGGGATAGCCTTCCTGGTACAAACTTCAGCTGCCACACAGAACACAGGCACTTGGTAGGACTCACCAGACAGCAATACTTTGCATGGTCAAGAACTTTCAAGTTGAGATCTCATCCTAGCCACACAGAAACATCCCTGACAGGTTTATGATGCTCGCTTGTCCTATACAGAGATGAAAATAAGAGCTTGTTTCTGTTGGAATTCTCTTTGACGGCATCTGCTTATTTGTTCTTGATTTAAATTGCTCACCTTACCCGTGACTCCTTGCGATCCTTTCATGAATGTGCACACTTCCCACATCCTCACGCTGGGCGGCTACTTCTGCTTCCTGCTATGCACAAACCATCTAACCCTCAAACCTGAACTCCTGCGCCAGCACAGACAGCGGAAATAGCATCAAATGCAGGGGGCTGGCTCCACCCATCTTCTAAGGAGGTGACGGAGAAGGGATAGTGTTGTTTCTCTCTGTGCTGCATCCGGAAAGGTTTTTCCATTGACCACACACACCAGGCACTATGGGCCTGCCATCTCCAATGAGCACAACTGTTTAAACTCTGCAAACCGTGTCAATGCAGGATCACATAGCCCTTCTCTGGCCTTGAGACAAAATTTGACTTTCTTTCTTTCTTTCTTTCTTTCTTTCTTTCTTTCTTTCTTTCTTTCTTTCTTTATTTTTTTTTGTTTGTTTGTTTGTTTTTCGAGGTAGAGGCTCACTCTAGCCCAGGCTGATCTGGAATTAACTATGTAGTCTCAGAGTGGCCTCTAACTCACAGCGATCCTCCTACCTCTGCCTCCCCAGTGCTGGGATTAAAGGCGTGCGCCACCTCACCTGGCTTGGTTTTCTTATATTTATTAATTCGACAAATGTATTGGTACCAACACATTAGGAACTGCTAGAATCAAGGATCTTAGCATTAGGCGCCATCAACACCACCTAACACGCTTCTAGAGGAGACAAAGACTTAAATCACTGTGAAGAAGTTAGCAGGAAGTAGACTGATCACGCCACAGACATTTTCACTCAGGTTTCCGGCTTGATGCTGCCAACCCCTCACTGGTCTGAGATTGTAGAGGCCCCTCGCTTCCCCAACACTTCTTCTTGTCCTCACATTTCTACCCACTCCATTTCTCCCAGCAGCTACCCTCTGCACAAGCCTCTGCTTTTGAGCAGATGGCATGTTACCACCGGCTAGAACATTCTCCTCTGTCTGGAGATAACCTAAACCCAAAGCCCTCTGGTCACTAATGTTTATGTCTAACGATTGGTTTCTATTACAATCAGTCAGGTATACAGTCAGACCTCATACAGTCAGAGACAGGAAGTGGCCACAGGCTAGGAGTCAGAGGCTAAACCATCACATGCAAAGAAATTGCCCTATGGGGATCAACAGTCTAATATAACCAGTTTTCTAAATAGATTGTGCTATTTTTTTCTGTCTCTGCTTTGCTATTAAACTCATATAAATGAACAAATACATAACTTTGGAAGAAAACTGGTCAGACTTCAATCAACAACTTATGTCATTCTCAAGCATTGTCAAATCGAAAATGTTATCTGAAACATGTCTGTGTATTGAATTGGGTGTCAGAGGCAAACACTTAGAAATAAAGAAGCTGGGTCTAGAATAGACCACCTGATGTCTACACGGCTCACATGAGCATTCCGTAACTAAGGGACGGCTCTCTGGAGTGTCTGCTTCCACCTTGCCTGAGAGAGGATCTCATGTCTGTTGCTTCATGTGTACCAGTCTGGCTGGCCTGTCTCCTAGCTCGGTGGCCCATCGCTATAGGCACACTGTGATTACAGACACAAGCGCCACGTCACATCTGCCTTTACGTCGATGCTGGGGAATTGAACTCGGGAGGAAGGGCTGTCCATGAAGCGCCTTTTACTTCGCAATTTTCAGTTGAAATTCTTAATGTTCTATGTATTGATGTCTATATGAGAAAGCATTTTATCTCCCTGCTCTATTTCTTTTTTTCTTTTTCTTTTTTGTAATTGTGGTAAAGTGTATCTATTTCCAAAACACTTTCATCACTCTGAACCTATTAAATTCCCCATTGCCTCAGCTTTGCTTCCAGCCCCTAGTCACATCTAATCTACATTTTTCTATACAAATTTGCCTATTTTAAATATTTAATATAAGCTGAATAATACATTTGGTGGTTTGTGTCTGTCTTATTTTACTTACCATATTGTTTTCGAGGTTCATCTATGTTGTACCATGGGTCTAACTTGCTTCTATTGTGAGGTTGAATCATGGTCCATGTACGTATATACCACATTTTGTTTCCACTCATCCGTTCAGGGACTCTTGGGTTGTTTTAACATTTTGGCTATTGTGACTAATTCTGCAATGAATATTTGAGCCAAAGCTTCTTTTTATGACCCTGATTTCAACTCTTTGGCATTTATACCTAGGAATGGAACTACTGGGTCACCTTCTTCACCTAATGTATAACTCCAATTTAATACAATGGTTTTGTGTGACTTCTCAAAATTCAGAAAAAAAAATCATTGTTGCTTTTCACAGCAACAGGGTTACTTGTACTTGTTTAATAAAAAAGATAATATTTTCCATCAGAATATAGTTGAACGGTATAGAGTCAAGGTCATCTGTGGAGTGGCACAGTGTAGAATACACCTCATTAGTCAGCTGGGAGACACCCACCTTTAAGGACCAAAAGACGGAACCAGCGCTGTTGGGTTTCAGCCTACATGAAGGAAGACAGGTCAGCTTCTAGCAAGGCAGGAGTCACAGGAGTTTTGGCGAGATGAAAGGAAGAAGAATTTACGCAAGTTTGTAGTCACTGCAGGGGAAGCCTGATGGAGACGTGTGTCTTGAGTTTGAAGCTTAGCCTCAGAGGAGAACAGAAGGGAGTGATACTTGGCTCAATCACTGCATAACAAGGATTATTGAAAATCTAAGGTCTTCCACAGAGATTTTTTTTTCTGGATTTAATAATTTCTCTTTTTAATATTTTATTTATATATTTGAGAGAGAGAGAGAGAGAATGGGCATGCTGAGGCCTCTAGCCTTGGTGAACAAACTCCAAACATATGTGCCACCATGTGCATCTGGTTTATGTGAGTACTGGGAAGTGCAATTTGCAGGCAAGTGCCTTAACTGCTAAGCCATCTCTCTAGCCCTGGAGTTCATGATTGTTAATGCCGTGTTGAGGCAGGCAGGCCTAAGGACAGCCCAGTGACCTGAGCACCTTTCCTTGGCTATCCCTTTCATAGTGGACAACACCTCCTCTCCTGTGGGTCACTCGGGTTCAGGCACATCATGGCAGTGCTGTGAAAGCCAGTCTGCCTTGGGTGAGACCACACAGGGGGAAAGAGTCCCTATTTACCATTTCACGCATATGCCTGGTGGGGTGTACATATGCTTAAAACTATGGGCTTGTACATACAAAGAGCTTCCAAAGTTATAAAACAGCCCATCTGTCAAGCAGGACAAAAGTACACCTAGTCATTCCCCTGCGAGTCAGCTCCCCCTCTTCCAAAATTCATAAAACGAACCCGAGAGAAGCACTTGGGGTTCTTGAGCCACGTGTTTGCTTGAACCTGTTCCTGCTCTGGGGCGTGTGTGTGTGTGTGTGTGTGTGTGTGTGTGTGTGTTGATGCATGGTGGATGCATGTGGGTATGCAGATGCCTGTTCCCATGAGCAAGCATGTGAAGGCCAGAGAAGACCACCGAGAAGCCCCTTCCTAGTGCTCATCTGTGTATTTACTTGAGGCAGGCTTTCTCCCTCAACCCACAGCTGCTATCCACCAGTGACCCAGGGAGTCTCTGATCTCCACCCCTTCCATGAACGAGGGTTCCAGAGGAGCATGGCCATGCCCGGCTTCATTGATTTATTTATTTTATTTGGTTTTTCGAGGTAGGGTTTCAATCTAGTCCATCTGACCTGCAATTTGCTCTGTATTCTCAAGGTGGCCTCAAACTCATGGTGATCCTCCTACCTCTGCCTCCCTCATGCTAGGATTAAAGGCGTGTACCACCACGAGTGGCTGACACGCTGATTTTAAATCAAACTCATCCTCACACTCGGTTCACATGATTTTTTCTCCACGCAAGCAAGAGGAACAACCGAAATTCCCAAGGCTTCTTTTGGCCACAGACATCAAGCATAATTTTACAACCACAAGAGAAGGATAACGAAGACTTTGCTTGAGTGATCTCCTTTTTTTTTTTTTTTTTTTTTTTTGGTTTTTCGAGGTAGGGTTTCACTCTAGCCCAGGCTGACCTGGAACTCACTATGTAGTCTCAGGGTGGCCTTGAACTCATGACGATCCTCCTACCTCTGCCTCCTGAGTGCTGGGATTAAAGGCGTGCGCCACCACGCCCGGCTCCCTTTTGCATTTTTAATTTTTAATTTTGTTTTTTTGAGGTAGGGCCTCACTCTAGCTCAGGCTGACCTGGAATTCACTATGTAATCTCAGGGTGGCCTAGAACTCAGGGCAATCCTCCTACCTCTGCCTCCAGAATGCTGGGATTAAAGGCATGCGCCACCAGGCCCAGGTAGTTTTTTTTTTTTTTTTTTTTTAATGTGAGTTCTAGAGAGATAAACTTGGTGGCCTTCAGCCTGAGAGCCTTTCATACTTAAGCAGCAAACACTCTTAACTGCTGAACCATCTCTCCAGCCTATACTCCCACTTTTTACAAATTCATCCTTTCACTACTACTATCTAAAGTTTTGCACAATTTTTCAAGACAAAGAGGCTGAATCTCATGTCACAGGCCACTCCAATATCCCCAACATAATCATATGATTCCAGGTGACTTCACGTTATCATGCATGTGTCAACAATACTTCATGGTGCCCCTGTTAGGTCGGCCAAAACATGGTGAAACCCACTCTCATAAAACCCAGAATAGACATTGTAGGTGATTTGTGACCTCAGAAAGGATTTGTCAACGTGGTGCCTTGTGCCTCATTCCCAGCACTTTGGAAGCTGAGGCAGGAGGGTTGCCATGAATTCTAGGCCAGCCCAGGCTATATAATTAAACTTGTCTTTAAAGATGGAAAGGAATGCTGGGCGTGGTGACGCACGCCTTTAATCCCAGCACTCTGGGAGGCAGAGGTAGGCAGATCGCCATGAGTTCAAGGTCACCCTGAGACTACATAGAGAATACCAGGGTCAGCCTGGGCTAGAGTGAGACCCTATGTTGAAAAACCAAAAAAGGAAAAAGAAAAAAAATTGGAAAGGAAAAAGAGAGAGAGAGGAGATAAAGAAGGGATTGTGGAAAATGTCTAAGTTGCAATGGTGACTTGTGTCCTTTCTAAGCCCCTGCCAGACGTTCAGGCACCAGGACAGCCTGGAGATTGCCAGGTCCTGTTGGATTCCACAGCACTAGCTGCACACTTACTACTAGGGAAATTTCCAGGCCTCTGAGCACATACTCCACTTTGAGGAACAGGAGTAACGGTGCAAATGACTTTTGTCCTACGACAGTGAAATTTAATTTTACTAGTGGCTAAACAAATGGTTTCTGTCTAGTGGACAATGTTTCATTTCAGAGGAGATAGTTTCTATGACATGAACCAGTCCTGGGTACGAACCAGTTTGGCATATGACATAACATCCTTTCTTTCAATGATGTACATCATGGGTGCTTATTGTAGCCAACCCTTAGCCTATTGCTTTTCTATTTCATGATTTATGCAAATGGTTGACATGTACTCATTTAAGAAAGAAAGAAAGGAAGAAAGAAAGAAAGAAAGAAAGAAAGAAAGAAAGAAAGAAAGAAAGAAAGGGGGAGGGACGGAGAAAAAGAAGGAAAAGATGGAAGAAAAGGAAGGAAGGAAGGAAAAAGGAAAAGAAGGAAGGAAAGAAAGAGAGAAAAAGCTGGCTGAGGAGATAACTCAGCCAATTACAAAACTGTGCTTGCCTTAAAAACATGAGGACTGGGCTGGAGAGATGGCTTAGCGGTTAAGGCTCTTGGCTGCAAAGCCAAAGGACCCAGATTTGATTCCCCAGGACCCATGTAAGACAGATGCACAAGGTAGTGCATGCATCTGGAGTTCATTTGCAATGGGTGGAGGCTCTGGCGCACCCATTCTCTCTCTCTCTCCCCCTGACTATTTCTGTATCTCTCTCTCAAATAAATAAATAAAAATAAAAATATTTTTTAAAAGGATATGAGGACTTGGGGCTGGAGGGATGGCTTAGTGGTTAAGGCATTTGCCTGTAACGCCAAAGGACCCAGGTTCAATTCCCCAGGACCCATGTTAGCCAGATGTGCAAGGGGGCACACACGTCTGAAGTTCATTTGCAGTGGCTGGAAGCCCTGGAGTGCCCATTCTCTCTCGCTCTCTCTCTCTCTTTCTCTGTCAAATAAATAAAAATATTTTTAAAATAGCATGAGGACTTGAGTTTGATCCCCAGAGCACATGTTTTTTTTTTTTTTTTTTTTTTAATCTGGTTGTGTTGATTTGATTCAGGTGTCCCCCATAAACTTAGGTGTTCTGAATGCTAGGTTCCCAGCTGATGGAGATTTGGGAATGAATGCCTCCTGGAGGCAGTGTATTGTCGGGGGCGGGCTTATGGGTGTTATAGCCAGCTCCCCCTCCTTGCCAATGTTTGGCACACTCTCCTGTTCCTGTTGTCCACCTTATGTTGGCCAGGGGATGATGTCCACCCTCTGTTCATATTGTCATTTTCCCTGCCATCATGGAGCTTCCCCTCGAGTCTATAAGCCAAAATAAACCCTTTTGTCCCCACAAGTTCCTCTTGGTCAAGTGTTTTCTGGCAGCAATGGGAACCTGACTGCAACACTGCTGTGATGGCACATGCATGTGATCCCAGCACTGCGGAGGCAAAGACAGGCAGATCCTTGGGACTGCATGGCCAGACATTGCAGCTTACTGGGTGAGCTCGAGGGCAATGAGAGGCTCTTTCTCAAAAAAGGCTGACAGCACCAGAGGAACAACAGCCAAGGTTGTCCTCCAGCCTGTACATAAACGCGCGCGCACACTCACAGCACTCACACAGAGCGGCGAAAGAATGACATTAGACTAGCCGCTACTTTTCTTGAATAACAAGACAGTCCAAACTTTATTGAAGTCATGTCTTTGAATTGCTCCTCAAAAATAACTGTCCATTTAACAGTTATGCTAAGTTCACATGCCACTCCTTACTTAGGAAAACAAAGCCTTTCTCAGACACACAAAGATAAGGACAGGTAACAACAATTAAAGGCATTATGAAGGGAAACAGTTCAATGAACAGAAGGTAGGAAAGAATGTGAGTCTTTAAGTAAAAAGATATGGTGGGATTACTATTTTATGGAGAGCAAAGCAATAACATGAAGGTTGGGGGGTTAAAAGAGAAATTAATCCATAGAAAAGACTTTTCTTCTTATGGAGAATGCAAAAAAAAAAAGAGAAAGAAAGAAAGAAAGAAAGAAAGAAAGAAAGAAAGAAAAAAGAAAAAGTGTATTTGTTTGCAAAATTTGTAGTCTTATATTTTTTTAATTTAAGGTTACTAAAATATTAGCTAGAACTCATAACTTCTGAAAATAATGAAGAAAAAAGTCCTGTTAATTCCTAGTAGAAAACAGAGAAAAAAGAGAAAGAAGAGAAGAGAAGAGAAGAGAAGAGAGAGGAGGGGGGAGTGAGCCAAGAAACCTAATAGTAAACTAGACGGGCTATGTTAAATGTTAGAAATGAATATAAACAAATCAGTAATCCTAAAGAATTGTGAATAAATTAAATTCATCTAATAAAAAAGTGATCACTGGGTGAATTTTAATTTAGCTATGTGGTGTTTTTAAGAGATATTAAAATGAAACATCATAGAGAGATTTAAAATAAAGTTAGAAAAAATGTACTCCAGGCAAATATGAAAAGCAATAAAAAGCCAATATAGCAAATTATCACCAGACAAAATAGAATTTAAGGCACAACTAATAGAAATAAAGAACTATACTGCATAGTAACAAAGGGAAAATATGTAGCAATAGAGTATGGAAATCTTAAACTAGCATGCACTCAGAGCTTACAAATATGTAATGGCCAAATTGGACAGATTACTATGCAAAATTGATATACTTCTATCAAGCAGAAAGATCTAATCATGAAAACATTAAGGCTATATTTTTGAATAACAAAATGAGCAAGTATAATCTAAGAGCAAATAAGAGATATTAGCAGAAAATTTAGCTACTAGTTCACAAGGGACATTTTTGCAAAGAACAATAACTGATACTATTGTGACTTCATTCTTTGATAACTGCAATTTAATTGAAATTAATTGAAAGAGAAGGATAAGTGAATATGACTGAATCTATTTTGGCCTCTTGTTCCCTATGAATTATCAAATACTTAATAATTCTAAGACAATAGTCACAATAAAAATAACATGTTTGGCATAAAGCATCATTAAAAATACTGTAATTCCAAAGCTGAAATGAGCTTAAGTGTGATTTAATTAGAAAATGTAAATGTGTGGCCTGGGTATGTTTCAGATAAATGTTGTAAATAAATTCAGTAGAATTTCTCTCAGAAAAGAAAGGATAATTTGCTGTTAGAAAAACAGCCAGGCATGGTGGTGCATGCCTTTAATCCCAGCACTCAAGAGGCAGAGGTGGGAGGATCACTGTGAGTTCAAGGCCATTCTGAGACAACATAGTGAGTTATAGGTCAGCCTGGACTACAGTGAGACCCTACTTCAAAAAAAAAAAAAAAAAGAAAAGAAAAGAAAAGAAAAGAAAAGAAAGGAAAGGAAAGGAAAGGAAAAGAAAAGAAAAACATTCACACATAAATATATTAAAAAAGGAAAAACTAACCCTCAATAAATGAAAAATAAAATTCAATGATTCATTAATAAAATACTTTTAATGACTTAAAATAGATCAGCAGTTTTTTTTAAGTCCCAGGAAGAATTTCTACCAAAACTCTACAATAATGATTAAAGATATTAAAGGATTACACCTTGAAAAATTCTGTCATTCCATTTTTATTGGACATGGCACTGGAAGCTTATTGTTGCAAAACCAGTAATTAAAAAAAATAAATTATATATATAAGAACTGGAAAAAAAAAACCAAGTTTCATTATAAATAGGTAATAATATTATGTAAATAGAAAAATCCAGGGAAATTTATACAGACATCATTAAAATCAAGTTTTAAAAAGTTGATCAAGGGCTGGAGAGATGGCTTAGGGGTTAAGGTGCCTGCCTGCTAAGCCTAAGAACCTGGTTCCAATCTCCAGGTCCTGCGTTTAGCCAGATGCAAAGTGAGGCAAGGGCGCAATGCCACACTTGAGCACAAGGGGGTGCACGCATCTGGATTTTGTTCCCAGCAGCTGAGACACTGCTGGCGGGCCCATCTCTGTCTTCCCCACCCCCCTGTCTCTCTCTGTGTCTCTCTCCAAAATAATAATAATTTTTTTAAAAGTTCATCAAAATTAGTGAATTCAAGATCATGTACAAGTGGTAGTTGTGAAGACCAGGGGCTCAATTTTGAAGACTGGGGGAGCTGTCTCCGTGGATAAAACCGTGCCCAAGTGTGAGCTCCTGTGTTCAGATTCTGCAGCACCCACATAAAGCTGGGTGCTGTAGTGATAGTGGCTGTTCTCCCAGAGCAGGCACAGAAAGAAGGGAAGTGGAGACAGGAGAACCAGCTGGAAGCTCAGGGACCAGCTAGCGTAGCAAATGCCAGGGTAAATGATGAAACGAGAGACGCTGTCTCAAAGTGACAACACAACGTTGTCCTCTGACCTCCATACTTGTGCCTGGCACACCTCATACCTGCCCTCACACACACAAACGCACACACATACACACATCATAACACTCACAAAATAGACTTTAGCTGCAATAAAATAAAACATTGCTTGAAGGGACTATTTTAAAATCTACTCAATAGATAACCTGGTTTTTTTTTTGTTTTTTTTTTTTTTTCCGACTAAAAGCCCATGGGCTTTTTTTTATTCCTTATCACCAACACTGATGAATTTTGCCAAGATGTGCTCAGATGTCTGCTTTTCCTTCCCCTCAATCCTTCTTGGAATTATGAACCTTTTCAATCTCAAGATTGTCTCCTCCTGGCTTGTGGGTATTTTCTCTTAGTATTTGTTTAATTCTGTGGAATATCTAATATTTGCACACTACATCTCCTAAATTCCAATGTCTTCCCTCATGATTTCTGCCTCTTTGTAGCTTCTTTTGAAGTTAGATTAATTAAAGCTGTGTGATAGGGAATGCCATGGCAGAAGCATAGATAATTGTATTAATAGGGAATGCAAGTAATAAACTCAAGTCTTCTAGAAACTTCAGATACGATAGTGGGATCATTCCACCAGATCTGGGGTTAAACATTGTTGACCTGCTATATTACCTACATCTAAAACTGAAAAAGAAATCCATCTTGACCAATACTTAGTACGCACATTGACTTTGGCATTTGTTGTGATTTGTGTGAACTGTCACGCATAAGGCTCATGTGTTTGAGCACCTGGGTCCTTACTTGTTTGTGCTGTTTGGGAAAGTTGAGGAACCTTTCGAAAGTGGAACCTTGCTTGAGGTAGGCTTTGAGGTGTTTCCAGCCTGGCCTCACTTCCCATTTGCCCTCTGCTTCTGGACTGCAAATTCAATGTGACCAGCTGGCCTCATTGCCTCTGCCACCATACCTTCCCCAGCACGATGGACTCTACTCCCTGGAACAGGAAGCTGAAATAAGCCCTTCCTTCCCTGAGCTGCGTCTTGTCAGGTATGTGGTCGGAGCAATGAGGAAAGAAATGAATACAGACTCTTTTGTGGGTCATGATGGCAGGAGGAAGGGGTTATTGACCATGAGATATCACATTGATGAGTTGTCCTCAACAAAACAGATCACTGGCAACACTCTCAAGGAAGTTTTCAGAAACAGTGGGATGGATCCAGCATACCTTACCATCTCATTTACAGGAAGATCAGCAAAGCAAAGAGCGTGACCCCAGAAAGACAGAGGACTACACAACGGTTGCCGTGTGGTCTGCATTCTTCAAACAAGACCTCGAAAAGACAACGCAGTGTTTATACAGCATCCACACAAAGTTTATTGTGAACTTATACAGTTTTTGAAATAAATCGGGGAAAAGATCAAGAACACAGCTGTTTTACAAAGAGAACCATTGTTTAACTATAACAAGTTACTTAAAATAATTGTCACATTTTCAGATGAATGGCATTTTGATCTGACCACAAAACGAGCGGTCTCCGTTTACTGGCCTCTTTCAGTGATAGAAGTCAGCTCTTAGTAGTCTGCTGCTAAGAAACATCTTTCCAAAAAGAGAAACAAATTGTCTTACTCAGTCCCTTAAGAAGCAAGAAAGGGGGTTGCGGAGACTGTTCGTTGGTAAAGCACTTGCTGAGCAAGCATGAGGTGCAGCGTTCAGGTCCCCGGCCCCAACATCACTGCTGAGTGGATGTGGTGTCTTGCCTATAATCCCAATGCTTGATAGGTCGAGATGGGATCCTCAGGGTGAGCTGGCTGGCTCGACTCGCTGGATTAGCAAGCTCTGTGTTCAAGTGAATGACCCTGCTTCAGTAAATAAAGTGGAAAGTGATCAAGGAAAGACTCCTGATATCAACCTCAGCTCTCTGCGCACACACACCTGAGCTCATGCACGTGAGTGTGCACACACATGTATGTACACCACACACATATATACAAGCAAAGGAGAAGAAATAAGACAACTGTGTGACAGTGGCTGTAAAAAGAAACGCATTTCAGTACACAGACCGTGGATGAAATACTTTGAACATAGATATTTCTCATCATGCAATCCCATTACAATAATAATACAAGTGTGCGTTCTATGAAATGTATCATGAATGCATAGCTAAAAGCGTAAAAAGTGTCATTTTCTACTCCGTTTGACACTTGTAGACTTAAAACATTGCCATGGGTTTGATGGTGGCCGCGTCAGTCAGGGGCTAGAGAAGACGGGCGGCCTGACAAAGCCTGGTGAGTGCGGAGTGAACAGAGTTCCTCAATTCAGTCTTCAGAAGAAAATGAAATCTTCCTGGAAGGAGGGACATCAGACCTCCAATCTGAATGATACCAGGAGAAGGTGGCGTAAAGACGCAAGTCCAGAAAGCAAGACAGGGAAAGGTCAAGGTCCACCCAAATGTTCCAGGGAATTTATGTTCTCGCTCACTGGCATCATAGCACCTGACATGGAACCAGTCGGTGTTGTATCCCCTGGAAGCGGAGACTAGGAATGTCACCAAGAGTGACATGGCTTGGAACATGCCTTTATGCCCCATGGGACCAAACACCTCAGCCTGAGGCCGTGAAACTCTGCACTATCCCAGCAAGTCCTCTGTTTGCACTCTCTCGCCTGTATGGTCCAGATAGTCTACTGGAGGTGAGGAATGAAGGATGCATTTTGTTTTCAGCTCTTGTTAAATCCCAGCACGATACTCTTGTAGCTCTTCCTTCTGGGGGGTGGGAAGGGTCTGATAACTATCTTGTATCACATGCCTCCTCACTTTCAGAGTAATGAGATTGGTAGACAAGGCTAAAGGCGCCCAGCTGACTCCCAGAAACCAGTTCCCACAATTCTTTGCAGCTAAGGTCCTGGAGTCCCACTGAGTTTGAAGGACTGGGCTCATCTGTGTGAACTCAGAGGGACAGTCAGGTGTGAAGCTTCATTGCCTGCAAGGTCACGGCCACTTCTCCAGAGCTCTTTTGCTCGACAGACTCCCAGGTGGAGCATAGTGTGGGTGTCGTTCCCTCATTTCAGCTTCATTTCTCACCTGGGGAGATAGGAAATTTCCAAAATCTATCCAGTTCTGTCTTCTTTGTGATTGACAGTCCTTCCTCGCTCTTCCCTGTTTCCTCTCACAGTTTAGTATAAATAAGCAGAAGCCAGATGGTATTATTGGCCTGTTGGAAATCTCCTTCACACAGCCCCTCTGGTTCATGAGGCATCCTTTTCACTTTGGTGTTAATACAGGGAACAACCTTAACAATCTTTCTGCTGGTATAGATCAAGTAGTTTTCAATCAGATTTTCCTCACTCTCCTTCGTGTGCTCACCATAGTACCCTCCCAGACCATGAAGTGGCTGTGAGTAATCTTCAAACTGCCACTCTGCCCTCCGTGCCCTTCCAGCCCATCTCATCCTCACTCTCTGGACCATGCCCACATTGTAGGGATTTGTTTCAGAAGCAATAGTTTGCTATGTCTTTAACAAGGTTCCTGAACGTATCGTGGCTTAAAATACAGAGCTCCCTGTGTATCCTTGCTCACTGAGGCTCTGTTCTCAGAAGCTAGGAAATGGCATCCACCTAAATGTCCATCGGCTGCTCACTGGATGATGAAAAGGTGGTACATATACACAATGGCGGCTTATTCAGCCATAGAGAACAATGAAGTTATGAAACTTGGGGAAGAAAATGGATGGAATTGGAAAATATACTAAGCGAAGCATCCCAAACCCAGAAAGACAAAACGTGCATGTTCTCTCATATGCGGATCCTAACTTTTAATGTATGTATATATGTAAGCATGTATGTACGTAGAAAAGGGGATGTGAAACTGAGTATAAGCGACGAGGCAAGACGGCACAAGATGGCACAAGAAGTGATGAGAGGGAGAAAGGACCAAAGGACACAGGGTGTATGCAAGTAGAAAGGAGGCTAAATGGGAGGTACACGGGGGGGACGGAAGGACACAAAAAATATTTTTTTGAGGGGCTGGACAGATGGCGTAGGTGTTAAGGTACTTTTCCTGTAATGCCTAATGATCTGGGTTCAATTCCTCAGTACCCAAATAAAGCCAGATGCACAAAGTGGCACATGTGTCTGGAGTTTGTTTGCAGTGGCTAGAGGCCCTCGTGTGCCCATTCTCTCTCTCTAGCTGCCTCTCTTATTCTCCATTCTCTTTCTTTCTCTGTCTCTCTGTCTCCTTGCAAATAAATAAATAAATAAAATTATATATACATACATGTGTGTGTATGTATATATATATATATGTATATAGATATATATATATACATATATATATATTTGAAAACACAGTGATGAAATCTGATTCTTGGTGTGTTAATATTTTTTAAAGTAAAACAAACACTGACCATCTCACAGTTTCTTTGGTCGGGAGATCAGGAACGCTTCAGTGGGTGATTCTGGCTCAGGGTCTTTCTTGTTGTCTCTGGGGACAGAAATCACCTCAAAGAAAGTTCAACATATTTTTTTTTAAGAACAGAGCAAAGTAAACAAGATGTCCTAGAATATCTTTTAATACCCAAAAGCCAAAAGCAAAGAAGCCCATAGATGTATTTTGTTTTGCTTTGTTTTTTGTTTTTTCCGTTTCTTTATGTTTTGGATGAGGGCATATCAAAAGGACCCAAAGACCCCCAGTGGCCAAAGCTAATGTGATTTAAGCAGCCGTTTTATGCTGCCATAACAGAATCCCACAGGCTGGGTAATTTACAAACAAAAGAGATTTATTTGACTCCTGGTTTTGGAGGCTGAGAGGTCTGAGGGCGGAATGCCAGCATCTGGCATGATCTTTTATTCGACATTATAACATGGCAGAAGGGCAGGCAGTCATACACAAGGCAGAGAGGAAACCAGGCCAAATTCACTTTTACAGCAATCTCATTCTTGTGATAACTCGCCCACTCCTGCAGCAGTGGCATTAATCCATTCATGAAGGCAGGTTCCTCAGGACTTCATCATCTTAAGGCCCCACTTGTTAATACCTCTGCAATAGCAATTAAATTTTAACATGAGTGTTGGAGGGCACTCTCAACCCACAGCAACAATGAATCACAATGAAGTTGAATTATTACCCAATGAATGAAGTCAATATCAATGGGCCCATGCAGATATAAATAAATGATGGAGTGAATGAATCAACCAAAGAGAAAGGAGCAGGGGCCTGGGAAATGGCTCAATGGATAAGTGCTTGCTGCACAACCCTGAGGACCTGGTTTAGATCCTCCTCAGTACCCAACTTAAATGCTGGGTATGGCGGTGCATGCCTTTATCCCTGCACAGAGGAGGCAGAGACAGAAGGATCCTGTAGTTAGCGAGTCTAGTTAAATCTGACTTTGGATTGATTGCCTATGTCAATTGCGGCCATGGGAAAGGTCTAAATTCAATTTTTGAACTATATTTTCTACTTTGTGTCCCTTTCGGAGTATTATAAAGTCAAACATACCATAAGTCACAAGCTGGGGTTATCCACATTTACATGATGTTTGTATCCCTTCCCAAATTTACTAATCACTATTGTACTTTTAAAACATGAGCTCAAAGAGGCTGGAGAGATGGCTCAGTGGTTAAAGGCACTTGCTTGCAAAGCCTGACAGCCTGAGTTTGATTCCCCAGTACCCACATAAGGCCAAATGCACAAAGTGGCACATGCATCTGTAAAGCCATATACATAATGTGGCATGTGTGTCTGGAGTTAGTTTTCAGTGGCAAGAGGCTCTGGCACACCCCATTCATTCTCTCTCTCTCTTCTCTCTGTCAAATAAATAAATAAATATTTTTTAAATGAGCACATGGACAAGGAGATGGCTCACTGGTTGAGTGCTTGCTGCAGAAGAAAGAGGGCCCAAGAGGGCCTGAGGCTGCCTGACTGGTCAGGTCCATCTACAACCTCAGTCCTGTGGGGTCAGAACCTGGGGAGTCAACCAAAAGTGAATGGTGAAAAGGGTGGTTCTGGGATGAGGAATGCTTGACAAGATGAGTGAAGAGAGGAGACTAAGACGGATGACTTGACATTCTCACCCACATCTGCACACACACGCGCGTGCGTACACTAAACAACACACCACATCACATCACATTTAAACACACACAAAAAAAAACTTTAAAGAAAAACAACAGAACCTCAGAAGTCTTTGACAACCCTCCCCTAGGGGCTGAACTTAGTTTCTACTGACTAGACTACAGAAAGGGAGAAGTTAGAAGTGTCATTTTCCAGCGGAGAAACCTAGCAGATGCCGCCAGAGACACCACTGGAAGCAGGCGGACAAGGTTCTCCACCTGGTACAGTGCGCCCCCTGACGTGGACCAGTGAGAAGAAGGTAGCATCTCTGAGGTGTTCTCCAAACTTGATATCTAAGCAGATTCGATATTGAATGTGCCCCCAAGGGTCATAGGTTGAAGGCTTGGCTCCAGCTAATGGTGCTGGTGGAGGTGGCAGAACATTAGTGGACAAGCAGAAGTCAGGTCGTTGGAGGCACGTCCTTGATGGCGATCTTGACTTCTCTTTCTCTCTTCCTCTCTCCCCTCACCCTCCTCTCCTTACGGCTGCCTTTAAGGTGTGTCATTTTCCTTCCCTATGTTCTCCCACCAGCACATCTGCCTCTACCGCAGGCCCAAAGGCAACAGAACCAAGTGACTGTGGCCTGAAGCCTCGGAGACCATGAACCACAATAAAATTGTCAATTTTCCTTTCATACGCTGATTTTCTCAGTTATGTTACTGTAAGAACTGAAAGCTAACACCACACACTTTTGAGAAACCATCCGATAAATAATAGTTGAGGAGCGTTCTACAGAATGCCTGGACGCTATTTCTCAAAAGGTTTTAAGTCATGAAAGACAAGGAAAGACAGAAATAGTCACAGATTAGAGGAAACCAAAGTGATTTGAGGAATAAATGCATCAAGAGATCCTAAATAGGGTCCTAGAATAAGTACATAAATGAAAACGTTAATAAGTCCAAATTAAATCATTAGTTCGATTAGTGGTATTGTACTGATGTTAATCTGTTAATTTTGATAAACATGCTATCAAATGTTAATGTCAGAGGAAGTTATAAGACAACACTCAGTACTTAGTAACTCTTTAATAATAAATCTAAAATTATTTCAAATGACAATTAAAAAATTTTTTTGTTTATTATTTATGTATTTGAGAGCAACAGACAGAGAGAAAGAGGCAGATACATAGAGAATGGGCATTCCATTCTCTATCTATCTGGGCCTCCAGCCACTGCAAATGAACTCCAGATGCACGTGCCAACTTGTGCATCTGGCTTACACGGGTCCTGGGGAATCAAGCCTTGAACGGGGGTCCTTAGGCTTCATAAGCAAGTGCTTAACTGCTAAGCCATTTCTCCAGGCCCTCAAATGACAATTTTTAAAAATCAAGAGCCAGACAGGGTGGTTCAGTCCCACAAACTTAGCCCTCAGGAGGCTGAGGAGGCAGGAGCCCATCCTGGGCTAAATAGTGAGTTCTAGGCCATTCCAGCTTCAGGGGCCACAGAGTTAGACTCTGTCTCAAAAAAAAAAAAAAAAGGCATGGAGCCAGAGAGAAGGCTCAGCAGTTAAGAGCATTTCCTGTGCCAGCATGAGGACCTAAGGGGGCCTGAAAGATGGCTGGAGTTTGGTCCCCAGGAATGACGTAAATAGCTGGGTATGGCCACCCAAGTTAGTGACCCCAGTCCCATAGAGTGACAGAAATCTGAGAATCCTCAGAGCTTACAGCAAGTTTAAAAAAAAAAAAACAAACCACAATATTGAAAATGACTTAATGAGAGATGCAGATGGAGCTCACTCTTAGCTATGAAGTAGGAAGTAACGTGTTGGGGAAAGTGTGAGTGGGGAAAAGGCTGTTCAACGCTTCTTACTGTTTGTTAAAAAGTCTTCTCTATATTTAACACATTAATTACTCCCCCCAAAGACCACATTGTGCTGCCATTATGCCATGTCTCTATATACCCGTCACTACGTGCTCTCTCGATGCGCTATGGTGAGGGGAGGTGCTCATAACCATCAGAAAACTGAGACGCGTGGTATTTGGTGGTCTGTCCTTGTCTCAGGCTGTGGGACACCACCGTGATTATCTTTGGCCACCAAAGCCTCTGTCACGAAGGCTATGAATCATTGCCAACAACACACACACACACACACACACACACACACACGTATAAGAAAAACAGATTTCCCCTAAATTTCACCTTTGTATCAGATAATATGAGTCTACAATGCCTAGCCCTTCATAGTTAGTGGGCATCTCACTAACATTTTCTTCAACTACTATATACATATATATATATGGAACATTAAGCAATAGCTTCATGATCCATCTAGAACAGTGTCTTTGTTTTTCTTAAATGTTGCTCTGTTACACCACCCAGATATAAAATAGAACACAGAGTGTAGGATACACACATTCTTACCAGCAAAAAACAACCATATTGTAACACCAAAATTTATTTATAAAATCGGTCAAGGAAATTGAATTTAACATATGCTGTTATCATACAAGAATTTTTAATGAAATAACACTTTGTATTTATACAGCACCTTTCCTCCAAGGAGCAAAAAATATGCCTCAGATATTATTACTCATTCTCACACCATCCTTGACAGGTGGATAAGTAGCAACATTTATCCCAAGTTTTAATCGCTAGAAAGCCAAGGCACATAGAAAGAACAAACAAACCACACACAGGAAACCAGAAACCTGGAACTTTCCATCCCAATGCCCACTTGTTCTACTTACTCTCTGAAATGTTAACAGCTCGCTAGGATACTGGTGCAATGAAAACACAAGAACAGCAGAGATAAAAACAGGTTTTTACCAGCCCACTCAGGAAGCTGACTGTAGAAAACCTAAACTAAAACTAAAAACTAAAAACTATCGAACACTGAAAATAATACCCCAATCTTGATCATCTACTTAAATCTACACAGGAGAACAAATATAAATAATTAAAGTAGCCCTTCAGGGACTGGAGAGATGCGTAGCGGGTAAGGACCCATGTTCCACTCTCCAGATCCTACGTTCGCCAGACACACAAAGGTGAGGCAAGCACAAAGTCACACATGTCCACTAGGTGGAGCTAGCACCTGGCATTCAATTTTAGTGGCTTGGTCCCTGGCAATTCTCTCTCTCTCTCTCTCTAAAATAAAAAAAAAAGTATCCCTTCAAAATATACCCTGTGTTGTTGATAAGGTTTTTTAATAGTTCTATATGTTTAATTAAAGACAATTTTCCCCACCAGTCATCACATAATGAGTAGTTGATTCACCAATAAATCATGTAGAAATGCAGAATGAATGAATTTGGGCTGCAGAGGATTTCTCACATAAAATGTAACTTCCGAGAGATGACTCAGCAGTTCAGAGCACTTCCTGCACAAGCATGAGGTTCACAAGTAGAGTTCAATACCTAGGACCCACATTAATATCTGGGTATGGCCCTACACATCTGTAACCCCAGTCGTGTGGAGAGCAGAGATTGGAGAATCCCTAAGGTTCATATCAACAAATAAGTAAATAGGTTCATTAAAAAAACAAATAAATAAGTAAAAACCCCTCCAGGATTAATAAATGCCTGTTCAAATAAGAATAGAAGAAGAGAGATGGAGCAGGACACCAAATGTTCCCCTCTGGCCACCGTAGGTGAATGCATGGGATGCCACATGGACACACACAAACTATCACCATCACAAAAGCAACAACACATACCCACATCACACTACACATAACACACAAAAAATGTACATAACTTTGTAACTTCGGTAAGATGAGAAATTTTGAATATTACATTTCTGAGATACTCTTAAGTTATTCAAATGAATACATCTTTAAAAAAAATTTTTTTTATTGCATATGTGTGTTGAAGGGTGGGAGTGCATGTCTATGGCCAGAGGACCTCTGGAAAACCACTAACTTTTTTTTTGGGAGGTAGACACAGGAGGGTCCCTGCAGCTTGCTGGCTGGCAAGTCAGCTGGGGAGTCAGAGAGAGAGAGAGAGAGAGAGAATGGGCGCACCAGTGGCCTCTCAGCTGCTGTGAACGAACTCCAGATGTGTGCACCCCCTTGTGGGCAAGTGCAGAATTGCACCCTTGTGTCTCTGCATCTGGCTAAACATGGGACCTGGAGAATCGAACGGACGTTCTTAGGCTTAGCAGGAAGGCACCTTAACCACTAAGCCATCTCTCCAGCCCCATCCAACTTAATTTTAAGACAAAGTTACCCATTGGCCAGGAACTCACTGTTTAGTATAGACAAGCCAGCCAGCAAGCTGCAGGGACCCTCCTGTGTCTACCTCCCTAACAACACCACACCTGACATTTTTACATGGGCTCTAGGGATTGAACACAGGCCCTCATGTTTGTGAGTCAAGTTCTTGACCCACTAAACTATCTCCCTAGCCCAAGAAAAAATAATATCTTAAACATAAACGGAAATTATAGGCCTAATTTAGAGACTGAAAGAATGTGTTGAATAAGAAAATTATCAGAGGATGAATCTCAAGTGTGCATGCATGACTTTTAAAAGGTCTTAATATATATCATCTTCAGTGAACTTCACAATATCCAAAGATGTAGTCAGATAATATGAAGAATGTGAGACTCTTCCATCACACCCATCCATGTACTCAACCAGTACCAGCAAATGCAGGGAGGAAGTCATATGGAAAGAAAGGATAAGATGTCTACGGGTCAATGTCAAATTTAAGAAGACCAGAAAGGAAGTTGCGTTATATGCTGATAAAAAATTTCAATAATACAGAACAAAAAGCAAAAATAACAGTCAATGCTTCGTAACTATGCCCTGTGCACCAGGGTGGGTGTCATACAAGACACATGAAATAAACGCATGCCCTTATTTCATCACAAAATTCCATTGAGACATTTCCTTTTGGTAGATGGAGGAAGACCTGTCGAAGATCAGAAAGGGCTAAGCAACTATCTGATAGCAGGCTGATGTGGTCTGCCTTTTCACGTCTCACTTTTTTAAGAGAACTGAGTCGTTCCTATCTTTCATTTCTCCCCCTAAAGAAAAATAAAAACTAAATCTTTTTTTTAATTTAGTTATTTATTTTTGCAGTGTATGTATTTTGAGTATTTTGTGTGTGTGTGTGTGTGTGTGTGTGTGTGTGTGTGTGTGTTGTGCACCAGAGCCTCTTGCCACTGCAAACAAATGCTAGAAAGTTGCACCACTTTTTGACCACTTGCTTACGTGGGCAACTTGAAAATGCAACCCAGACAGGTAGGCTTTGCAAGCAAGTGCCTTTAACTGTTGAACCATCTTCCTAGCCCCTGGAGAGGAAAAATCAGTTTTTGACATTGGAAATAGAAAATTAGTAATCACTTTGACTCTTACCAAGATTTAATACTTTTTAAAGCCCAAGTCAAGAAACTCTGACAAGGGCTGGAGGGATGGCTTAGCAGTTAAGGTGTTTGCCTGCAAAGCCAAAGGACCCAGGTTTGATTCCTCAGGACCCAAGTAAGCCAGATGTACAACGTGGCCCATGTGTCTGGAGTTCATTTGCAGTGGCTGGAGGCCCTGGCACACCCCTTCTCTCTCTCTCCCTTTTTCTCTCTGTCAAGTAAATAAATAAATACATATAAAATATTTTTTAAGAAAAGAAATTCTGACAAGCATCTCTCTAGTGCTTGGATGGTCATGGGCTGAAACTATACAAATCTTATTTTGGTCTTCAACATTTCCCAATTGACTGATCTATTATCTATTAGCATGAACCATAAAGCTGAGAATACTTCTAAGGAATTTAAAAAAATGCAACCTTTCAACCAACTAATTTACACAGAATATGCTAAATTATAATGATAATTCTTTAATTAATTAATATAATTAGTTAGTTAATTAATTAATGCCCCTGGCAGGTAAAGTTTTTTCAACTGAGTGTTCCTTGACCCATAAAGACAAGGAAAGCAGTCTCTGAACTTCAGGACAGTTGGAGGACTGTTTTCAGAGGATCCCATCCTCTGTAAGATGACGGAGAAAATCAGGCCTTCAAAACCCCACATGCTATCTGCAGACCGGTCAGCAGTGAATGAATTAGGAGATAGAGCCGCTGTGCCAAACAAACAAAGCAGACTTTGCTTTTTTTTTAATGCCATCCTTAGCCTTTTGTTCTGGCCTCCCCCACTGATCAGATTCATTATTTCATTTATGTTTTCTTTATTTTACTTAATAAACAAAATATCTATTGTATGTATGTATATGTGTGTGTATGTGCATGTCTGTATGCATGTGGCCACATATGTACATGGGTGAACGTGAACGTGTGTTCATGTGCATGAGGATTTTGGGCATCTTCCTTGACATGTTCATTTACTGAGGCCGGGTCTCTCAGTTGAAACCACACCTTGCTGATGCAGTTAGCCTAGCTAGCTAGCTCGTCTTGGTGATCCGCCCCCTGTTCCAGCCTCCTGAGTGTTGGGATGACAGGTGGACTCCCACACCCATCTTCACTTATGTGAGTGCAGAAGATCTGATCTCTGGTCCATACTCTTGCACAGCACATGCTTCTTCCACTCAGTCATTTTTCCAGCCTCAGATTTACTTATTTTTTAATACTTTATTTATTTATTTATTTATTTATTTATTTATTTATTTATTTAGAGAGAGAGAGAAACAGGCCGATAGAAAGGGGGGGGGGAGGCTGGAGACATGGCTCAGCAGTTAAGGCATTTGCCTGCAAAGCCAAAGGATCCTGGTTCGACTCTCCAGGGCCTGCATAAGCCAGATGCACCAAGGGCGCATGCATCTGGAGTTGCAGTGGCTAGAGGCCCTGGCCCCATTCTCTCTCTCTCTCTCTCTCTCAAATAAATAAATAAAATATATTTTAAAAATAGAAAGAGAGAGAGAGAATGGGCATTCCAGGGCTTCCAGACACTGCAAACGAACTCCAAATGCATGCACCACCATGTGCATCTGGCTTTTGTAGGGTTCTGGGGAATTGAATCTGGGTCCTTAGCCTTCACAGGCAAATGCCTTGATCACTAAGCCATCTCTCCAGTCCCCAGGTTTATTTTTAATCTCACTATTTTCTGAAGCTTAGGCACTTTCCTTCCCAGGACCCACAGCAAGAGTATGAGACAGAGAAGAGGATGGTATCCAAGACCCTCCCTCTAGAAACAGGGTCGTTCTGCTTCCCTATATGGCTGTCCACTACCACCGACTCGAGTTACTCCCAAGCACTCCATCTGCTTGAAAGCATTCAGGCGGCTTTTGCTTACCTCCACAGACCTTCATTAAGTGACAAAAGCTGTGTCTTCCCCGCCTCATTAGGCCAACCTAACTGATTAAATCAGGTTTTGAACAGGATTCACTGCCATTGGTTGACTGGTATGCTTGTGTTTTTCAGGACTGGTTCTTGGTCCCCAATCCCACCAATGTAGACCCTTGATGGAGACTCCTTTTTTCCGTCTGAACTTCCCCTGTGTGGTTCTGCCCTTCCTTTGGTTTTGAAGATTGCAATGTCTTTCTTCCAGCATCATCCACATTTAAACCGCCAGTAAAACTCTTCTGAGAGTCTCCAAGGTTTTTTCTATCTTATCACACAGACCCCCATTCTCTTACCTTTTTAAATGTTCAGAATTTCTTGCATTTTTACTTGTTTAATCTTTAGCCATGTTGACTTACCAGCTACTATGGGCCAGGGAATGAACTGAATGCCAAGATATCCAGGCAATAAGGATGAAGTTCACTCCGTCTATGCCCCTAAAACATCCGTGCTCTTAGGAGGGGACCAACCATCAGACCATGAGGGAGCATGGTGGAAGGGCAAAGACTAGAGGGGCTCAAAATGTGGCCATCCCACCTAGCCAGAGCTCCATCTCTTTTCCCTAACCCTTCAGGTTGCACACGTTTTCAAGACATTATTTCATTAGTATGTCCTAGTAGTTCTCTTTCTGCACAGGAAGACCCTCTCAGCACCCCTCCCCACACACACACCTGGTCCTTGGGCTAGTCCCCAGCAAGCTAGTATACAGACTGCTTCATCCAGTCCCAGTACCAGCAGCATCACAGTCCTTAAAACCCTCCGAGTCAAACCCACTCAGTCTGCATTTCAGTTTTCTTAATCCTCATGTGAGTTGGGGAAGATGAATGGTCCCTGAAGTATGCTGAGAATTGCCTTTGCAATCCACCAGCGTTCACTTGAACCTTTGCCTCCATACAGGTGGCAGAAGTATAAACTGCAGCCACCCATTCCGTTCCATTCTCTTAGTTCCTAATGTGATATTCCACGTGCATCTTCAATGGCTTGCTTTCATTTGACCTATTCTGGTTTTGAATTACACTGGCTAACTTCAGAAAAATCATCTTTAGCAAATTGGCCCTGAAAGTAATTGAGGCAGAAGATCCAGGCTGTTCTTCAGCAATTGTGTTAGCTGGGTTGTCAGTTTTGAAATAAACAGCCTAATAAGGGGTCAAATACATGGGTCTTAAAAGCCTTTTTATCATATATTTAAATCCTCAATCATATTATAAGCCTCACACTAAATGCCACTTGTCATTCTTTTTCTCATCATGCTTCCTTAACAAACTAAAATACCATTATGTTGTTCTTTTTCTCAGAAAAAAAGACCAAATAAATAAAATTGAACATAAAAAAGAAAAGCTACATACAGAAAGACAAATATAGAAGCAATGGCTATCAGAGTAGTGAGCATGTTTCATATTCTGCCTCTCCACTCCCTGTGTGATTTGTAGCTCCCTTTCCTTTAAAAAAAATATGTTATTTACTTAAGAGAGGGAGGGAAAGAGAGAGAGAATAGGCACACCAGGGCCTCTAGCCACTGCAAATGAGCTACAGATGCACGTGCCACTTTGTGCATCTGGTTTTACGTGGGCACTAGGGAATCGAACCTGAGTCCTTAGGCTTTGTGGGCAAGCGCCTTAACCACTAAGCCATCTCTCCAGCCCTTGCAGCTCCCTTTCTATGAGATGAAGTCAATCATTACTGCCTCAAGTGAGTTTCAGATGTGGTGAAGGTGAGAGTCCTACCTGGGTGGGCTATGTCGCATCCCTCCCCTACCTGGCCATTCTTAATGTCACTGTCTCTCCCACCCTGCTGCTCACACTCATGGGATTTCTGTTGCTCTGGCCTAACTTAACCCTCTGTTGAATGCGTGACAGCATTCTTCTGTAGTCAGAAAATTCTACTCCCATTTCTCATTCATGCTATCTCATGGACATTCCCCTACACTACCCAGACCCCTCCAGTGGCTTAGTTGAAGTTCAGAATTTTATTACATGCATCTTTCCATGATATATTTATTCTTTTAGGACCTCTCACCCCTTGGAGAGCTAAATGAAACTCAAATGCTATCCTGAATGGAGGCGTCCTCTTCAGATCACCCATCCCAACCGTGGTACCCTGGCTCATCTAGCTGTGAGAGCCGAAACCGAAGAGTCGTCCCTGACACCCTCCCCTACCTGTCCTCCAACTCCAACAATCACAAGATCTGAAGGGACCACCAACACGCCTTTCGCTACATCTCCATCCTGCCATTTTGGTCTTCTTTTCCCCCTCCCAGTCCACTCTCACCCTTCTCTCCATACTCAGGCATGTGTGCTCAGCCCTGTGGGTATGCCCTTCAGCTCTGGATGGCTTTGTGGGTCAGAAATGACCCCGAATAGCCTGTACCTAGCTACCCACCAGCCTCACCTCGTCTATACCACTTTGTCTCTGAATTTCCCCTCATTCAAGTGCCTATGGAGTTCAGTTCAAGTTGACTTTCCCCAGGATGGTGGTCCAGGACCCAGTAAACTACCTTAGACTCTTAGACAGTCGCACCTCACTGAAGGGTTTTCTCCCAAGGATTTTATCACGGTTGCTCACATATGACAAAGTGGTTCTTTTCCTCAGGGGCAGCCTCCATGCTAACATGTGCAATCCAGGAAGGCAGGCAGTAATGCTTATACTTCAATTCCCAAGGCTCAGCAGCGGTAGGATTTCAGTACCCATAGCATAGAACGATTTATCAAACTATTAGATTTTTGTTCAATTAGGATGGAGGTAAGCTAGCAGAGTGGTTAAGAGACCCAGTTCTCCAGTCAACTGCTGGGATCCATCTCCGGCTGTACCACTTACTAGCCATGTGAGGCCGGCGATGTTGCTACTGTCCCCAGGCATCCCCTCACCGAAATCAAGTAGCTTGAACAGGAAGCTCAGAGAGACAATAGCCGCACAGCAGCCAGCTCAGCAAAGCCCAGCCAGTCTACAGCCAGAACAGCATGCAAGTTTTCAAATCATGTTCTTAGTGAACATAAATTGATCAGAGGATATCGGTGGAAAAGAAGGAAGTCACAGCCGATTGTGTTGTGCTGAGAAATAATCCTGATGATCTCGCAGAGGAACAGTACACGTCACCCATTTTCAGCACAGGTGTCTCAATGGGCAGTCGCCTTCTCGCGGAGACCCTTTCCTCGGCTACTTTACCTTCCCTGCAGCTGACCAACCTCCAAGGCTGGCAGCCCATGCATTTTCTCCCAGGAAAAAAAAAAAAAAACACAGCCACCAGGCCCGGTGCCCCGGGCTCAGGCTGTGAAGAAGGCGGGCCTACCTCTCCTGAAAGCAATCAGCACAGGCCCTCAAGCATGAGATTTAATTGCTTCTTCATTATTTTAGCTCGCAGGGGCTACAAGGAGGCATGGCAGTTCTGAAACACGCCATCCAACACAACCCTGGGAGCCGTCAGATTAAAAACCTAACAACGGGAAGAGAAAGGAAGCTTGCCTTCCTCTCCAGACAGCTTCGGGTGCCTGGAACTTGACGCAAGGACCCCCGTCAAAACAGCCGGCAGCCCCTCACTGTTTGTTCTGCCATTTCCAATTCTGTCTGAGCAAGGAGGGGAGTGTCACAAAGACAGAGAATTTGAACTCGTAGCCCCTGAGTGCACCCACATCTCTTTTCTACCTGATTGTATACTTAAAGTGCTCATAAAGTCAATAGCTTCCTATGGCTTCACCGCAAAGCCAAAGATTAAAAAAGAGACATTGTCCTTTTGAAGATGTAGAAAGTAATAAGTGAGCAGGCTGAATCCTCTTTGGGTTTAAAAGCTGTGTAGTTCCGCTTTCAGGTGTCAAAATTGCCTCAAATCTTCAGCTTTGTTATACCCTGCTGCTATACAGATAAAATAGAACCAGACCAACTCTCTCCAACAATTTGGAGATCATTTTTTTCCTCTCTAAAAACTTGTTGAAATATATATATTAGCACAGATTTTTTTTCTTAACATCTTCTGGGTTTTTTTTTTTTAATAGCATTTTTTTTTTCTCCCAGATGTGTCTTAAGAGATCAGGGTAGCCAAGCAGTGGTGCTCTTGAAAATAGAAAAGAAATGTTCACTGTCTCCCAGGTTTGGGGCACGAGGGTTACAGCTAGTTCTCCTCCCCCATTTTATTTTCACTATGGGAACAGGTTTGACCTCAGCTCTCTCAAGGCAGAAAACTTCAACAAAGGCAGGAGGACTATTTAAAGTGATGAAAAGATTCTGAAGGAAGGATTACGCCTTTGATGAAGGCTGAAAGCAATGCAGTGCTTAGGAAGTAGATAAAAGCCAATAGCAACAGTTCTTTGCTGTAGATGAAACCTGGAAGGAGCACTTTCCCCGGTGAGCTCAGAAAAATTACAAATAAAAACAAGCCCAAGCCCATGGCTCTTGTGGTTCTAGGCTGATGTGTGCCTACACAGCATGGGGGATTTGTTAAATGCCAAGGGCCTCTGGCAAAACCCAGGCTCATTGATAGGCCTGGCATCTTGCAGCTGGACCAGGAGAAAACACAAGGAACGGGGGGGGGGGGCGGGTGGAAAAGCTCCCTTCCTCATTCCTGGATCCTAAACAGAGAAAAATCTGGACAGAGACCCTTGAAAGCAACCTAGAACATGTGTTCTACACAAAAGATAGAAAGGGGGCTGGAGAGATGGCTCAGCAGTTAAGGTACTTGCCTGCAAAGCCTAACGACCCTGGTTTGATTCCCCGACACCCACATAAATCCAAATGCATAAGGTGGAGCATGTGTCTGGAGTTCATTTGCAGGGGCTAGAGGACCTGGCACACCCATTCTCTCCCCTGCCCCATTCTCTCAAATAAATAAATAATTTTTTAAATTTATTTATTTATTTGAAAGAGGGGGGGAGAAGCAGATAGAAAGAGAGAGAATGGGCACACCAGGGCCTCCAGCCACTGCAAACAAACTCCGGACACATGTGCCACCTTGTGCATCTGGCTTACATGGGTTCTGGGCACCAAACCTGGGTCTTTAAGCTTCTCAGGCAAGCTCCATAACTGCCATCTCTCCAGCCCCAAATAATTGGGTTTTTTGTTTTGTTTTGTTTTATGAAAAGATAGAAAGAAGGTCTTAGGGCTGGAGAGATTGCTCAGTGATTAAAGGCACTTGTTTGCAAAACCTGATAGCCCAGGTTCGATGTCCCCCGTACCCAGGCAAAACAAGATGCACAAAGTAGCACATGCATCTGGAGTTTGTTTTCAGTGACAGGAGACCCGGACTTGCCCATTCACACACTCTCTCTCTCTCTCTCTCTCTCTCTCTCTCTCCTCACCCTCCTCTTTCTCTCTTTGTAAACAAATTAATATTTTTTAAAAGAAGGTCTTGACAAGGTGCTGTGTTCACGTTCTCCGTCCTCTGTCCCCATCATCTCCTCTCCTTCCAGCCTACTCCACATACCTCATCTGTCTCTTGATTCTACAGTCCAGGCAGAGTGGGAGAGAAATGCTTCTCACAAACAGGTGGAAAAATGCAAGGGTCTCAGGCAGTCACAGCCAACTCCTTCTTACATGTCAGGAAGGCCAGGGTGTGTTTCTGCGACTGTTGGAGTGAGGACTTTTGCTGATGTGTAGGGACGAAGTGTTCTCAGAGTGGCAGTCTCCTCATGCCTCTGTCAGGTGAGCGTTTCCTAAAATATTATTGTGTGGAAAATTGTTTCTGAATTTTGCAGTGGAGACGCGGAGGTCTGCACTGGGCCGTGTCTAACTGTGCTTCTCTCTGGCTTCAAACAGGGGCTCCGGGGCTTCTCAACGTTCTGTTCCTATAATGGGGCTGTGCTGGGCTTTTGTTTGGGTGGCCCAACCTGGCCGCAATCATTTGATGAGCAGACCCAATCACCCCGCCGGTGTTGGTCTGTCCGCATTGCTTCAAAAGCCAGGCTCACCAGAGAGAGCAATTTGTTAATGGAAAGAATTTGTTATCAGTTTAGACCACAAACCTGAATCTTTGAAACAGCGTGAGTCAGATAGCTCAGCACTCAGGGAATTAAGGTTTTACATCTCTCCATGCTGTGTCACGTGTTCTGACTCTCTGGAGGGTGAGAGAATTAAATTACTGGAGCCATCTCCTTCACCATTGGTGCAGAATTTGTCAATACCTACTATGTGCAAGAGGTAATAGGTATTATAAAATGTTTTTTTTTAATAATAAGTTTCTACCTTCGAGGGGATGCACAGTTGACAGAATTATAAGCTAGAAAAAACAATGTTGAACATTTTAAGTGCCTTATGTTTCAATAATGAAATGAGGCCTGGAATATTCCATAACCCCAGTAATAAATAGCAGAGGTGAATCTTCTGAGGAAAATAAGGCTTTCTCCTTTGCATTCCATTTTCAAGAAGCACCACTTGATCCCAGAGGCTGTGTGGTTGGTAGAGCTGGTTTTGGGGTTGTCAGTCAAAAGCATGCACCACTCTGTGAGAGCATGCAGGTTGGCCAGCCTACTGCTGACAGGACATGTTGTACATGCGCCCACACACACTCACTGTAGAGTTCAAGGCAAGCATTAACCTTCAGGATCTAGATCTGGGGTCTAGATATAAAATAGTTCTGTAACAAGTCCAAGGTTAAAAGTTGCCCAGTGTTGAATGGAGGACCCAACCCTCTTCCCCTTTGCATCAAGTTCACTTCCTGTTTTTTTGTAGGATGAATGTCTATGTCCCCCCCCTGCCCCACCAAATCCACATACTGAAATCATAACCCCTCATGTGTGGTATTCATGTGAAGGTGAGGCCTTTCAGTATTAATTAGTCCACAGGGTAGAGCCTTCAGGGTGGACTCAGTGTCCTTATAAGGAGAGATGAGGTTTGTTTTTTTCCTATAGGCCGGGGGGCTTATAATGAAGGATGAACATCTGCAAACTAGGAAGGGATTTCTCCCCATACACCGGAGCTGCTGACTCCTTGACCTGGAACTGCTCAGGGCTCAGAACTATGAGAGATAAATGCCTGGCGTTTAATCCTACCAAGTGTCGTGCTCATTACAGCAGCCCAGGCTGACTTGTACTGTCCCTTGGTCTAATTTCCATGAATTTCACACACCTAGATTGCACAGGACAGTGGATTCACAGGATGGGGGAGAAGGAAATGTTCTTATATATCCTCTACACCAGATTTCTCATTTCACAGGTGGAGGGCAGGTTAAGGACTTCAGGACTTGCCTGGGTTCACAGCATTAGGGCTGTACAAGATAGAACAGCCACGGAACAAGAGAGAAAGAAGAGATCTTACCCTCTGAGGATTGTCCATCCCTAGTTTGGGACAATGTGAGTGCTGTCTTGGCTTTCCCAAGTCTCAGCATTTCCTGGATGTTCATAAGGTCATATTATCCATGAATATATCAATAAGAACAAGAAAAGACAGATAAATAAAAAATAGAAATTATAAGATACAGACTTGTATTTATCTATTACAGAACCTCCCACCAGCTCCACCTAGTTTGTCCAGTATCACTGGCTGTCTCAATACTTGACCCTTTGTGTATGCACAGTACCCCAAGGAGACGTCTCCCTCCCCATGTTATGTACACTCCCTGAATCAGAGATCCCTGGTCCTGAAGGAGCCAAACTACCCATTGTTATGAAACACTTGCCCTTCAGCCTCCAGGTACCACATGTCTATGGGATCCTAACCCTATTTGCACCTTTGTGTAGCACACTCTCATAAATATCATCCTTTAACCTCTAGACTGGAAAATAAAACTACCAGGTTCCAATAAGGATCGGGTTGGAGAGGCAAACACACTCCTCCGTCCCCTGGATCCCAGTGGTTCCAACCAGTCACATCTCCTGCAGGCAGTGGGCTCCTAGCAGCACTTCATCAAGCAGGCTTGAGAGAGTGGGTGCCCCAGTTAGGTTCAAGCTATAAACCCCCATGGCAGAATACCCAAAACTAATATGAATTTGTCTTAAATCTTATAAACTTTACCAAAAAAGTAAAAGCGTAATTCAACCAAAGATTTAAAATAATGTCCGTCGCTTTTCCGGAGGTTGTGGATGAAAGAGGAAGTCACTGAGCAAACAAAACTCAGACTGGTTTTCTTGGGGGAAGGGGGCGGCAATCACTTAATCACAGTATAAGTAGCATATTGGGAGCAGAAAACAACTCCCTGTTTGGCACATGTGTCAACTTATTTACTCATGAATCTAGATGAGGAAGGTTGACGTACCAAAAACCTAGGTTACGTCCAATGCAATGATTGAAACAGAGCATAAAATTGAGCTCAGGATTTCCTAGAAGGCAAAATAAATAAAGGAATATGGGTGAATTATATAGTACTCTATAATGTATATTATTGTATAATATAGAATATAGAATGTATATAAGATATATATATATATATAAAACATTCATCTAATGACGTAACATAGCATCTAACATCTAACATTCCAAGGCCTTTCATCATATAAGGAAATGTATTTACTGAATGGGTCTCTCAAAAGAGGAAATCACCAAGAGAACAAGGACTTTTGAGGCTGCATCTGCATGGGGCTCACCAGCACATATCCCAGCCAAGGGTTACATCCTAGGCAGAAACCTACTTCCTCTGACTTGGTTCAGGTATTGATTGCTGGGAGGAGGTACTCTGACCCCACTGCTCTGAGCACTGCTTGCCTGTCTCTGCCGGGTCTGAGTGTCCTGGGTGGACTTTATAGATAACAGCACAAAGTACCTCGTAACATCCACATGATTCCTTTATGCTTATTGCTATCATCCCTTTCAACCAAGGCTAACTCTCCTGTCTCTCTAGGGCATGTATGCAAGGGTATCTCTCCTCGCTGCTCCACTCTCCCATAACCAGGTTACAAAAAGCTGCTTGGAGCCTGGAGTCTGGATTCAACAAAAGTGATCATTTCTTGAGCCCAGGCACTATGGGGACACCAAAGCCCATGTACTATCAACCCAGAGCTAGCCTCAGAAGCAAAACTGTGTGTCCATTGTACAAGATGTGACCAGGGTCATGAAGGAAGAAGCAGATATCTGCCGCAGCCCCAGCTTGGAGGAGTTGACTAGGGAGGAAGGATGATCACACAGAAAGTAGGATGGCAGGCTGGAGAGATGGCTCAGCAGCTAAAGGTATTTGCTTGCAAAGCTTGACATCCTGGGTTTGATTCCGCAGGGTCCATGTAAAGCCAGATGCACAGGGTGGTGCATGCACCTGGAGTTCGTTTGCAGTGGTAGGAAGCCCTGGTGTGCCATTCTCTCTCTCATTGAAAATAAATAAAAAATAAACTACTGTATTTTCAAAAAGTAGGTTGGGCTGAAGAGATGGCTTAGTGGTTAGGGCACTTGCCTGTGAAACCCAAGGAGCCAGGTTTGATTCCCCAGTGCTCATGTAAGCCAGGTGCACAAGGCGGTGCATGTGTCTGGAGTACGTTCCCAGTGGTTAGAGGCCCGGGTGTGCCCATTCTCTATCTGCCTCTCTCTCTCTCTCTCTCTCTCTCTCTCTCTCAAATAAACAAATATATCTATTTTAAAGAACGAAATAACAGACCCAACTACCAAGATGGTGGCTGTATTGTGGGCTCCATGGCGGATGGAGTAAGGAGTAAGGTGAAGGGAGTGATCTACAGGTGAGTGAAATTCTAGGCACTTCTGACACGCACAGCTCAGCTCTCTGTTTCCAAACTAATTACGTTTCACACAAAGTTCCCCTTCTTCCATTCTGCTCATCACTATGCCTCATAGTAAAGATTTCTTTTCCAAGTTTCAAGAGACTTGTAGCTATAGATTCCATAAGGATTCTAGTCACTCACCTTCTACTGATTTTTTAGCTTAAAACACAGTAGAAAATTATTGACATTATTTCCTTGAAAACCCTTCCCTGCCTGTACATGTCTGTGTCAATAATTGTCATGTTGGCAATTGGAAATGGGCCTTTGGCAGCTCGCCTAGGAATGTCAAATAGTCTCCATTAGGTTTGAAAGCTCTGAGTTTCAGTAATGGGTTGATACTCTACCTGATATGATTGTACAAAATTACATAATTGATTTCTGGGACACTGTGCCACACAAATTTTATAGGTTTCTTTTATTTTGTGCCTCAGAAGGCAAGTGTGTGTTCGTTCATTTTTCCTCTGTAAGAGGATTTCAAGTCTTGCTCCTGGCTGGTCCCCATTAAACTCAGGTGCTTGGTCAGGCTCTGCACACTGATCCTCAGTTAGTTCATACTTCAAAGGCTAGGATTTTTCACTGGCTTCTGGGAGCTGTAATTAAAATGGGGGTCTGAGAGTGTTGAATCGCACCCCCTTTATGAAGTACCTCTTCCCCAGCCTGAAATAAGAGAGGAGCACTTCTTAAAGCTTCAGCATTTTTGCAGTGTTTTCTTTTCAGGTTTATAGTGTTTGAAAATGAAATATTTGCATCTTTAGAGTAATTGGGTTATATAGGCAGTCTTGTCTTTAATCTTTTATTTCTGACTTTAAGAAAGCCAACAGAGGCTGGGGAGATGGCTCAGCAGTTAAAGGCACTTGCTTGCAAAGCCTGCTGGCCTGAGTTCGAATCCCTAGTACCCATGTAAAGCAAGATGTACAAAGTGGTGTGTGCATCTGGAGTTCATTTTCAGTGGCAAGAGGCCCTTGCATGACCATCTATCTCCCTCTGTGTGTGTGTGTTTCTCTCACTTTCATTCTCTCTCCTCACAAATAATAAGATTTAAAAAAAAAAAAAAAAAAAAGGAAAGCCAGTTGTCAAGATACAACGACATGGAAAGAAATCATTGATTTCAGAGCTGTCCATTTTCTCTGCAGAGACAGAGCGAGCTTGACTATGCTGTCTGGGCCAAAGCCGAGGAAAAGCTAAGCCTGCTACACCTAGTGACACTAGGTAATTGTCCCTAATTTTGAACATTGACCATCATCAATCCAATGCTAGGGGAAGAAAGGAGCCACTGGGCTGAGTAGGTGCTGGGTGGGGTCGGGACTACATTTTGAAGTCACAACTCATATGACAAGAGAAGAGTATTATAAAATGCATAAGGCATTATAATAAGAATAGTAATAGTCTTAAAAGATGTTGAGAGGCAAAGTGAACTGAATTCAAAAAGAGGCCTGAATAAAGTACACTTCATACGTTGAATTTGGCTCACTAGCTCAATCAAATGTGAGGCTGAGTCCCAATTAACCCATATTCAAGAATCATGATTTTCAGACTGAAGTCCCTAAGAAAACATCTCCTGCCTTCTCCTTATGACATGCGTTACTTTTAAAAAGAACTTTTCAAATAGTAAAACAGAACTCTATCAACAGACAATCCCAGAAATATTTCCAAGAGGCAAAAGTAACAATGTGGTAATACCATGCAATCATGACCTACACCCTAGCCAGAGGGGTGATTTTTATTGTAATTTATTCTGTTGAATATCAGAATCTAGTGGGTATGATCATCCCAACAACTCCATGCATGCAGGGTCTCATTAATGGACATGCTCAGAGTACCAGAATTGTCACATGGTTTCTTAAATGAAAATAATTTGAAATTAATTTGGGGGATCTGCCCAACTTTCCCAGAAGCAGTTGGGAGGCAGAGGAGGTGCTGTCAAGCCAGTGCTGACTCCTAGTTTGTGACCATTCATCACTCCGTGCCGGTATCAGGCAAAACCAATTGACCGACTACTCCAAGCAAGACAGTTATAAAGGGGGAAAGGAGCTAAGAATGCACAACTCTGAACAGTTCCCACTAGCACGGAGCAGAACAACTATCAAATATCCTACAATAAAACAAAACAGAAAGCTCACTCCTGGCAGCCCATTCATCTCTCATAAACGTCCAGGTTCTGGTGAGTTTCCCCTAGCCTTGGCCTTGCTGGGAGAAGCCCCTGACCCCTAATTCCCACTTGGGTGTTTTACGCCTCCCACTCTCTAGATGTCAGGAGCTCTTTGTATTTGCATGTTTCTTCCAGGCCCACCAAGTGGGCTCTCAGATCACATAGGTATATTCGTTTTTCTTCCCTTGGTTCTGTACTTCCTCAGTAAATATAATTTAATAATCATCCTTTAAAAAAATCTCATTTTTTTCAAAGGCAAAAAATCTACCCCAATATCTGCACAAATATCTTAATATTTCTGGAAAATTTTTAAATAACATAAATTTATTTTACATAAATAAAACAAGTGATTTTTAAGAGAACTCGGCTATTAGCCAAAAAACACACCATCACTACTAATTTCTCTGTGCGTCTAGCTTGAGGAACTTCAGGAATTGCTCTTCAGAGGCCAGTGTTTGAGTAATGATGGTGCAGTGGGACACTGAGGTGGGAAATCTCCCATCGGCATTTTTCCTTGCGACACTGTGACTCTGTCCTCAAGTGTGTGTACCTCAAGCACTCTTCTCCCATTTGCATCTTGGTGGTGGCCCGTCGTTCTCTTCATCTGTTCTTGCACACAAGTAACCCAGCTTCCTGACCGCTTATGGAAATGCTGAGGAAATGGTTTGGGCCAGTGTGTTATGACACAGTCCACTCCAAGTCAGTACCCTTCAATTGCCCGCATTGGTCCTTCTTCCATGCCGTACTCCCTCCCGTGACTAATCTTTCAGTCTTGGTCCTAGAGAGAGAACAGAGTTCCCAGACTACATTGGAGCCATGCAATGAGAATAGGAACGAAGCCTTTGCTGTCACAAGCCATTTGTGCACACGGGGCCGTGTGTTACAACAGCACAACTGAGCGCAACCTGACTCACACCTTCTTATAGTTTCTCTGTTGAAATATCCTCGGGGTTTTCTTTCTGAGGAGAATGGGAGAGGGAAGGAGTGAGCTCTTAGCACGCACCACGGACTTGGGGGACTCTGGAGACAGAAATGCCTTTGTCACAAGAGGTGATTTTCCAGATTATGTGAAGCTGTCTTTGAATCTATTTTATTTTTTCATAGAGTGGTACATTTTCTCCAACTATCTGTGTCCCTCCTAGACAAATGACTTCAGACTGTAAAAAGTTGAATCAAGGTATGGAGCTGAAAGAGCTAAAAGGAAGCATCGATGGGACTCTGAAAAACCAGCACTGGGAGGGACTAGCTATCTAGAAGTAGCTGTTGGTTTCCCTCACATTTTTTGCATGACTTGTAGTGTTGGACACTTGGACTCCCTTTGCTGCTAGGGATTTCTCTCATTTCCTTCCACTCTCTGCCCTCAGGCTCATTGGAGATAAGCTTTTCCTCAAACACACTTCTTCATTAAGCCTTTGCACTCTCTAGGCCCATCTTGTGTGAGTGGCCACTAGTGATATTAATCCAGGCTGTGCAGCAGATCAGTACACATGGTTTTGTGTGTCCAGATGGAAAGGAGTTTCGATTCAACACATCGGAGGTATATCCTACCACAGGTGTCTCCAACAATCTCACCAGCAATCTTGCTGTGGAATCAGGATTCAATGTCACTGAAATGTGAATTTCTTTCTTCCAAGATCACTGAAGATTAAGTATTTTTATAATCATCAAAGTACAATTAACTGTGAACATACATTGAGCACAATTTCTGAGCATTCACTAATTTAATTCTAATAACTAAAGAGCAATAGCTCCCTATTTTATAAACTCATCCAACATTAATAAGGCTAAGGTGGGGAGGATATCATTAGAACTTAATACACAATCTCATATAGACCTCATTTGCCAATGAGAAATTCACCCTCTTCTTCTCAAGCTAAGACCGGAAGAGGTATCACCATTTCCTTATTCAGACAAACTTAACTAATTCTCCTCAGAGACTTGTTTGAAGCTACCAACCTTACCAGTTCTCAATAAGACAAGACAGGTCATGGTTTTTACCTCCCTTGAAGATAGGCTGGGTTTCCAGTGGTGTTTTCCAGTCATGGCTAGTATCTAACTCACGCAACACTATTCATATTAGCTGTTTCTGAAGAGTCCACAAGAGCCATATCTTTAAGAGGGCAGCAGAACACACTGGAAGGGATCTGGATTTCTGAGCAATCTTTGAAAGAGCTTGTAGGAGAGTCATCCGACCCATAGCAGGAGTGAAAAATAACCCTTTATTTAGGGATCCAGTGAGATCTGGTGGTTGATTTCATAATCCTCGTTCTGGTCAGCATGTTATCTTATCCTGATGGGGTAGAAATATTTGTTAATGACTTACATAGTTCAGCTGCTTACATTCAAGCGGAATATTCCAAAATCTCAGAACCACCCAGAAGTTTGAATTTAGCAGACCCTGAGCCAAGACACTTTTAGTTAACCACAATCAAATAACCCTGACACCATCACCCCAACAAGCTCTTTTCTGGAGCATTTATATGACGATCAGTGTATTCATGCCATCCTGTTATACCTGAACACTTGGGACTCTCTCTTAGAAAATTCATTTCAGAAAATTTCCCCTTTTTTTAAGTCTCTTTGGAGCCACAGAGTGTGTGGGAGGGTGAAGCCCACCAGTGGTTTTAATTGCTCACAGGAAACAGAGGTTGAAGTCGTGGTTCCAGGTAATCAATTACAACCCATGTGGGGCTGTTTTAATCAGCGCTTCAAGATGCACCTGGAAACAATTAACTCTCACAGGTAACAATGGCAGGACTATAGACAATGAGCCTACTGTTGGAAATGGTGCGTTTACTTTGTATTGTCTTAGCCTCTCAAGTGTGTCTCCCAAGAGCAAGGCCCAGTAGCACACCCTGAAATGAAATAATTATTTTAGTCATTTCTGCTACGTATCACTGACTACCACAGAACAGCATTATGGTTAGCTAGACTTAAATTTATACTGGATGATGGCTTTGGATATTATACATACACACAGGCTAAATTTGCTCTAGACATTTCATCTGCTTAAAATATTTTGGAAAGGAAATTTGACAAAATGTTAGGCTGGGGTGTGTCAGCTCTGTGTGAGAGCTCTCAACTACAAAAGATAACAATGGAGACTGCATTACTTATGGCCCAAAAATTAGTAGATGGTTAAGCAATCTGAAGACTCAATCAGGGTTTAACAGGCTCATGTTTTTAAGATATTAAGCAAATATTGAGATTTATGATTTTTTGTCATAATATAGTCACCAGACACACACACACAGGAAAATAAAAGCTCTTCCAATAAGAATATTTGCAAATAAAGAATGACATTTCAACCTGGATATATTATGTGTGCATTGGGATTCTGGAAATAGAACAAAAATGGCTATGTAATGCACTGCTCCAATGATGCCTTATTTCAGGAACCTTTTAAATAAGCAATAGGTTTAATAAAGCCTATATATGAAATCTCACATATATATATATATATATATGTTCCTTTTGTTTTAATGATGCTCCTTTGATTATAAACAGTGTGTCAGAAAGAGGAATCCAAAGATACTCTAAAAGACACTCATCTGGAATTTTAAGTAAAAAATGGAATCCTTGGCCTGATTCCTGTTCTAGTGAAGGGGAAAGTCTGGGGCCTTGGCACACAGTGTTTGCCTCTGAAGATGATGCCTGGGGGTAGCCTTCTTGTAAAAGACCAAGTGGGAGAAACATTTGCATTAAAGAGACAAAACATTTTTCTGAGTGAGAACACAGAAAAATTGAACCCCAAAGAAAGGACTTTTTTTAAATCAAAATTAAGACTTCAAGGATCAAAATAAATAAGCAATAAGATGGGCATATCTAAATAAAACAGAAAAAATCATATAAGAAAAGCACCTTGCTTCCCAGAGATATATTTAAAATTTATTTTTATTCTCATAAATAAAAGTCTTGGGTTGGAGAGATGGCTTAGCAGTTAAGGCACTTGCCTGCAAAGCCAAAGGACCCAGGTTCAACTCCCCAGGACCCATGTAAGCCAGATGCACAAGAGGGTGCACGCATCTGGAGTTCATTTGCAGTGGCCCATTCTCTCTATCTATCTATCTATCTATCTATCTATCTATCTATCTATCTGCCTAGTTCTGTATCTCTCTCAAATAAATAAAAATTTTAAAAGTAAATAAAAGTCTTTAAAATTACATAGAGCACAGCAAGATATACAAACACACTGATATAACGGTCCTTGCTGTGATTACCAAACAGCTTAAGAAAATACCCATTTTTTCTTTATTTTATATTTTCCTCACTGCTGCTTCCTTCCATTTTTAACAACAAAAGCTACCTAATGATCTAAGTGGGAAGGTTCCGAATCTCTATTAGAAAGACTGTTTCAGGGCTGTAGGGATGGCTTAGAGGTTAAGGCGCTTGCCTGCAAAGCCTAAAGACCCATGTTCCATCTCTCTCCAGATCCTATGTAAGCCAGATGCATAAAGGTGATGCAAGCACAAGATCACACATGCCCACTAAGTGGTGCAAGAGTCTGGAGTTCAATTGCACTGGTGGAGGCCTTGGCACACCAATTCTCTCTCTGAAAGAAAGGAAGAAAGAAAGAAAGAAAGAAAGAAAGAAAGAAAGAAAGAAAGAAAGAAGAAAGAAAGAAAGAAAGAAAAAAGGGAGGGAGGGAGAGAGGGAGGGAGAGAGGGAGGGAAGGAAGAAGGAAGGAGGGAAGGAAGGAAGGAAGGAAGGAAGGAAGGAAGGACAGAGAGAGGAAGGAAAGAAATAAAGAAAGAAAGAAAGGAAGGAAGGAAGGAAGGAAGGAAAGAAAGAAAGAAAGAAATGGAAGGAAAAGAAAAGAAAGACCTCCCCACCCCCAAGACAGGGGCAGAATTCATTCTCTGCCTACAGGACTGCTTGGCGGAAGGTTAAAGTCTAAAGCTGTTTGGTCAGAATTCAGATTCCACTTTGCTGGTTCCCCTCTATTACACATTTAAGTTCTTGTACATGAAGATCCTCTGCCGTTGCAGGAGCCTGGTTCCTGGAGCCACTGGAAATTAAGGTCACTTGAACATTCAAACCCATATTTTCAAAGGGAAAAGATGAGAGAGGCCACACACATTTTTTTTTAAATCATCGGAAAGTTCCAGTACCTCGGAATAGAAATGTAGATATGAACTAGACAGAAACTCACAGATGAAAAATAGTGTAAGAAAGTTGATTGTCTAGAAATGAGAGACAGTTCAGGGCTCCGCACAATTCCTCATGACAACTGTTACGATACAATACTCAGTTGTCTCCATAGCATCCGAAGGGCACTTCAACAGAAAAAAAGAAATTCATAGAGAAATGAGAATAAGATATCACTTAAAAAGATCCTACTGTCTGGCTGTAAACACTATAGAATATGTACATTTATGGCTCTAATGAAATTAGAGCATGTTGTATATGGTGTGTGTGTATGTGTGTGTATGGAAGCACACATACATGTGTGCATGGTGTAGGAACATGTGTACAGATGCATACCATATGCACATGCATGCAACGGCCAGAAGATGATGTCCAGGGTCCTTCTCTTTCACTGGTCAGTTTAATGTCCTTAAGACAGGATTTCTCACGAACCTCGAGCTCCCAGTTTTTCGGTCAGGTCAGCTGACTAGTGAACCCCAGGGACCCTCCTGCCTCTGCCCCACTCCGTGCTGGGGCTATAGGCACGTGCAGCTATGGCCAGCTGCTTATGGGAGTTCCGGGTATCAAACCCGGGTCTTCAGGTCTTCATCCCTGTGCAGCAAGTGCTCTTACCAGCTTTGCCATCTCTCCAACCCCCACACACTTCCTTTAAAATTTTTTGTTGTTGTTTTTTGGTTTTTATTTTTGAGGTAGGGTCTCACTCTAGCCCAGGCTGACCTGGAATTCACTATGTAGCCTCAGGGTGGTCTCGAACTCACAGCGATCCTCCTACTTCTGCCTCCCGAGTGCTGGGATTAAAGGTGTGCACCACCACGCCTCACTTAAAAATATTTTTTTAGGGCTGGAGAGATGGCTTAGCGGTTAAGGCGCCTGCCTCCTAAGCCTAAAGAACACTGGTTCCAATCTCCAGTGGTTCCAATTCCAGGTCCCACGTTTAAACAGATGCAAAGTGTCACAAGGACACAATACCAACTTGACCACAAGGGGGCTTACACATCTGGATTTCGCTTGCAGCAGCTAAGAGGCTGCTGGAGCGCCCATCTCTATCTGTCTTCCTCTCCCTCTCTCTCTCTCTCTCTCTGTCTCTCTCCAAAAAAAATATATATATATATATTTTTTAATATTTTATTTTAATTTATTTATTTGAGAGAGAGAGAGGGGAGCAGATAAAGAGTGAGAGACAAAGAGAGAAAGAGAGAGAGTATGGGGGTACCAGGGCCTCCAGGTGCTGGAAATGAACTCCAGACCGGTTCCATTGAGTGCCCTCCTCAGTGGGGGTATTATTCATCATTCTGGGGTCACGAATGCACCAGTCATTCCCCGTGGTGGGGGCTACCCGGAGCTCAACATTAACATAGACTTCTTAACATGCCCTCCAAGGCTCAGGAAACATTGCACAGGGTAGGCAGAAAAAAATTGTAATGGCCACATGATGGGAAGATTACTAGGAGGCATTTGGGGACCTTTCTGCCTGTGGTTGGGTTGGTTTATGTAGGAGTGGCACTCAGTGGGCATTCAGCTGGTCAGCTGATCTCAGTGTGGATTTTTTTCTATTTTATCTTATGAAAATACCTATTGTTTTGACCAAGTCGTATCCTGCTGTCTGACTTGTAATTCTGTACTGTCCCTAAATGGTATGAAATCAGAGTTCCAGAGATCTTCTTCTCTCCAATTTAATAGAATGTTCTTTCTTAGTCTCATGAATCTAACCACATCATAGCCATCAGAATATTTGGGGGGAGAAAGAGAGATTGAACAGGTACAGAATATTACAACTGCTAAATGGGTCTTATAGTTTGAATGTAAAGTGTCCCCCACAGGCTCATCTCTTTAAACACTTGGGCCCCAACTAGTGGTGCTATTTTGTGAATTAGTGGGACCTTTAGGACATAGGCCACTAGGTGAGAGCCTTGAAGGTTTAAATCCCATCATTATGTCCTGATCCACTAAGATGTGAACATACCATCCTACCAGCTCCCACCACCTTTGTGCAGAGACTGCAGCCATACTGCCTTCCCCACCATGATCAGCTGCTGATACCCCTGAAATGGTGAGCCTAAAGAAATTCTCCTGTAAGCTTTTGCCTCAAGTGTCTTCTCATAGCAATGAGAAAAGCAACTAATACAATGGGTGTCACTATTTTTATAGCTGTTATATGCCACCAAGTGGCCCGCATGGAATTCATAGCTATATTCATCTCTCTGCTGCTCCCAATATCTCCATTTACCCTTAACATACAAAGATGCCAATCAGTACTTGCAATGGGTTGTATCAAATATCTAGGTCTGGTTTAAAGTATCTATAACAAATATAAATGTAGAAAAGTGACCAACCTCTTGGATTTTTCCATTTGAGGTACTTTTCACAAATTCTTCCTCAAAGAAAAGTCCTAAGCAGATTCTATGGGATTTTCTTCATTCTGAGACAAAGGATTCAAGGTCTTCAGAGTTCCAGGCACGTTCTTTCTATTTCCCTCACACAGAGGTCGGCTCTTATTTTTTTTTTTCTATTTCATTCAAAAAGCAATTCCACTACCAACCTGAGGTGAGCCACATTAATCTAATGTCAACTCCATTATTGTTAATTATTTTATGGTGGCTATATTTTAACAGAAGGGGTACAAAGATCCCTCATGTCATTTGATAGCCCACCAAGAATTATATTGAAATAACTGCATTGATTTCCAAATCTCAGCAAGCAACTAGGACATAATTAAACTTTTATCTCTGCAAATTTTGCTGTCTTTTTTTTTTAACCTGGTTACCTATTGTTCAGCAGGCTAATCTTATTTTGCTTCTCAGGTGGCCTTAAAATTTCATTCAATGCTTAAGAAATAAATTAAAATGAAAGACATGTAATATCTGGACATTTGTCAAATAAGAATTTCCATTGGCATATTTTCTCTGGGTTCATCTTTTTTTACCCTATTTCTTATTTGAATTTAATAAAGCCATAGTCTATTGAAGTTAAATGAAAGTGTTCCTCTGAGCACTTGAAGTTAAATTAAAACAGTTATAAATCTGAAGAAACAGCCATTTAAAGACTCTGCTTGACCTAACTCTGAACAGAAGAGAGAACCTGTATCTACAACAAAGTTGGTTCTGCTGGGACGTCTCTGTAAATCCTGCTCTTTCCTCCTTCCCGCCACCCGCATAGCTGTGTTCTCTCCCTGCACCCTGCTAACCATACACCTCCACAAGTGGGAAACTTCCCCAGATTCCTGGAAATGTTCTCTCCCTTCTTATAAAAAAAAAAAAAAAAAAAGTTGAGCGTAGTGGTTCACACCTTTAATCCCAGCACTTGGGAGGCAGAGGTAGGAGGATTGCAGTGAGTTCAAGGCCACCCTGAGACTACAGAGTATATTCCAGGTCAGCCTGGCCTACAGCGAGAGCAAGACCCTATCTCAAAAAAAAAAAAAAATTAACAAACAAACAAACAAACAAACAAAAAAACCCACTCAATTCATAATCCCATTAATCATTCTTGTCTACTGAACCATTCCTTTTGTAGTTTCCTTATCTGAAATTCTAAGGTGCTATATGAGATGTTGGGGTAAAGAGAGTAAGGTGCTAACTTCCGGTGCAAAATTTATACAGTTGCCAAAAAGTCAACATTGGTGCAAGCCAATTTATGGTGGGCAAAATATCTGATGGTTTTTCTTTTTTTAAAAAAAATATTTAAAATTTATTTATGAGAGAGAGAAAGAAAGAAAGAAAGAAAGAAAGAAAGAAAGAAAAAGAAAGAAAGAGAGAGAGAGAGAAAGAAAGAAAGAAAGAAAGAAAGAAAGAAAGGAAGGAAGAAAGAAAGAGAAAGGAAGGAAGGAAGGAAGGAAGGAAGGAAGGAAGGAAGGAAGGAAGGAAGAAAGAGGCAGAGAGAGAGAGAAAGAATGGGCATCACAGAGCCTTGGGTCACTGCAAATGGACTCCAGACACATGCACCACCTTGTGCTTTACATGGTTACTGGAGAATCAAACTCCTTTGGCTTTGCAGGCAAGCACCTTAATTCTAAACCATCACTCCAGCCCCAAATACCTGGTTTTTAAACAGAGACAACAGTCTTTAGGGTGGCTGGATTTCCTTGGCTCTTGATGCAGCTCTGTTACAGATCCCAGTCCTAGGACCTGGGCTCTAGTTTCCACACCTCCCTAAACCCTGCAGGGTAAGCTGCAGTATTTTCATGGTGACCCATGAAAGAGGCTGATGGGAGCCTTGCTTTGACATGGTGACTTCATACTGCTCCCTATTGGGGACAGTGCACTTGAACAAGATCAAAATCAGTTTCATTTCCCTAAGAGCTCTGGGAGGACAGACACACCCAGGGAGCTACCGTGGGGTCCTGACTCCCATCAGCTGCAGTAGTGGACTGACATTCTCATAGATTTCCTGGGCTGTCCCTGGTCTGTCCCCCCACCCCACCCCCATCAGTCAGCTGGGACACTGCCTCAGGGAAGGATGAAAAACTAGGCAAGAGAAGACGTTTGAGGGCAAGTTTCCAATCCCCGGGGGGGGGGGGTCGGAGTTCTTTCTTCAGCCCTGGGGTTAAATGGTTAAATAGTGACCACTGTGAGGTGACTCAAAGCAAGGAAGGCCATGTCACAGAGTTGTTCCAAAGCCAGCATGGTGAAAGGAAGTAGCATGAAGTAGAGGCAGCTGTGCGGTGACAGTGACCTACAGCAAGCAGAGACTCTCTAAGTCCCAAGGTGGTGGCAGGAGGTTGTAGTGTCCTTACAATGTCCCTGGGGGAGCTGGAAGAAGCTGCTGCAGGGTGGCTTTCATAATCCTGTGCAGACCATGGGGTCTCAGAAGTCGACACACAGCCAAGTTCACGGTGGCGTAACACAGTTTCTTAGATAATCTGATCTTTCCCCTACCTTCCTCTAGCATAGCTCATGCCTTATGATTTATATGGACTTCAATATCCTTCTTTCATATTTAAAAACCTTTATGCAAATCACACCAGCAGCACAGCAAAGGAAAGTTGCAGCATTAAGGTTCCATATTATTCACATACAAAAATTCCATTTAAATCTCATTAAGCTTGTGACATAAATCCAAACAAACTAGAAAATGTCCCGCTAAGGTAGAAAAGTGACATATGTCTTCCTGTCCCCTGGCAGAACAAGGAAGAAAATTTTAAAAAAAAAAAAAAAAAAGAAAAAAATATGACGAGGGTTGGGGCGGTGTAGCGATGGACACATATGTTACTTTCCTGCCTTTAACTGTTGGCAGTCTTGCCGCTTTCATCTCAATAGCATTTAAATGAAGTATTTGTCAGCAACCATTTCTGGTAATATGACGTATGTGATTCACTGAGGGTGAGAGCGGAGTTTCTGGAAATATAGCAGTATCCTGGGAAAATCATAAAAGGTCTGTCAGCTAACGGTATTTTTGTGATTTCCCTCTAGGCATTTCTTGGGGTTTGAGATATAATTTATCTGTCATGTAGTATTAACAATATACCTTTCAGGGACTTAAAGATTAGTGAGGCCCCTGAGCCACCAAAGACTGAATGTCCTTCATGTCATCACGGCTCAGCTTTAATCCAGTTTTTCCTTTCAAACAATTATCATAATATCAGAGGGTTACATGGGCTTTATAACAGCACCCTACACCACTTATGACCGACCATTGCTAATTGCCAATTAGTCTAGATCCTTGATTCTTCAATGTGTTTAAGGGTAGAGATTTGGGGAGTTGGGGAGAAACAGTTTGGCCTTTTATAATCACAAATGCGGGTTTCATTGCCTGTCTTCAGGTGAATAAGTACAGCATGAGGACAAGGCTGTGAATGGCAGTTTATGGTGTCATAATCACTGGTATAGTTTCCTAAAGAAAAACAGAGGCTTGGGGCTTGATTTTCAGCAGCTGACAAAGTTCTTCAGAATGTTGAACAAGAGCATCTAAGAGGCCAGGAATGTGGACAGGTCTGTACCAGTGAAATGAGGCCACAAGCATTGTTCCCAGCTCTCCCCTTGTTCCTGATGGACCTTCCAAGATGCCACCAGGAAAGATGTGCTTGCGTCCAGGCCAAGCTCAGCTTTGCTCTGTGTCTGTCAAGCGTAATAGAGACACTGGGTTCCCATCTCTATCTATTTCAGAAAAAGACAAAGGAAGTGAAAAACAGTGACAGAAATGGAGAGTGACCAGAGAAGCTGATCTGGCTGAAGACATGTCCATAAGCCTGCTTTTCCCTAACGCCAACTCAGAAGAGGTTTTCAGAGGAACCCCTTCCTAACCCACTCCTCCTGCATCACAAAGTTCTGGGCACTGCAACCAACCATGTGAATGTCATAGCACCACAAGTCTCAGACTGCCGTGTCGTGCCGATCTGACTCTAGGTGAGGCACTCATCCTTCTGTGGCCCAATTTCCTTGTTGATAAAATAATGACTTATGGATATAAGGGATTCTTAAATGTCTAGCACATAGGAAGGGCTTAGCAGATGTTTCATATTGTTTTCTATCTTCAGTTGTCTCTCAATGAACTTAGGGGCCCTGCTTTGTTCATCTAGAACAAAGAACCGTGCTTTGCTAATTGTTTGTTTTGTTTTTTCAATTTTTTTTGGGGGGGGTGGTGAGAGGTTTTGAGGTGAGGTCTTGCTCTAGCCCAGGCTGACCTGGATTTCACGATGTAGTCTCAGATTGGCCTTGAACCCACAGTGATCCTCCTATCTCTGCATCTTGAGTGCTGGGATAAAGGCATGCACTACCATGCCTGAATAATTATGAATGAACATATACCAGTGACCAGAAAGAATTCTTATAATTATTAAATAAATAAAATATATATATATAAAATATATATATATATATATATATATATGACTATGGGGCTGAGGAAATGGTTCAGTTGGTAAAGTACTTGCTGCACAAATGCGAGAACCAGACCCTCAGTACCCATGTAAAAACAAGAATGCCAGGCATGGCAGTGAATACATGTAATCTCAGTTCCAGGGAATGGAAATAGGACAGCTCCTGGGCCTCACTGCACAGTCAGTCTAGCTTAATTGTGTGAGCTCAAGGCCAGTGAGACCCAGTATCAACCAAAGTTACCTAATGAATGACACACGAGATTGTTCTCTAGCCTCCACATATACATGCACATATGTGCTTGCACACACACACACACATACATGTGCAGCTACACACATACAAGCTCACACATATATCACACACACAAACAAGTATAGTTAGTTGCATATTTGTCAGTATAATGCTTTCTTTTCTAAAAAGTGTTGTTGAAGTAAAATGAACATAAAAATGCATATCAAATCATGCCGTATGATAACCATTGATAAATGTCTATGCACACAAGGCTATCACCTGCTCAAGATGGTAAGCTTCCTCCACCCCAGGCAATCACTGACAGGCTTTCTGTCACTATAGATTTGCTGGCACAATCTAGTTTTCCATAAATGAATTCGTGCAGGGTGTACTCATTTGTGCCTGACTTCTTTCACCCAGCATGCTTATTTTGAGATTTGTTTCTGTTATTTTGTGTGGTAATGTTATGCTCAGTGCCACTGTACTATATGGATGTAGCATAGATTTTTTTTCTTTTACCTATTGATAGACATTTGAGATGATTTGAGGATTTGACTGTTAGGAAAAGACTGCTCAGAACCAGCCTTTGTGTGGGTATCTTCCTTCTTTTCTCCTAAGTAATGGCTGCGTTACAGGAAAGTGTGGGTTCAGCTTTCTAAAGTGCTGGTAACATCTTACCTTCCAGCTGTTCACAGATGTTCCGGTTCCTCCATGGGTCTGTTAATACTTGCTGTAGTCAGTCTGTATGTCATTTTAATGGGTATGAAGCAGCATCTTACCATGGCTTTTATTTGGATTTCTCCAGACACTAATGGAATTCATATCCTTACTCATCAGTCGTATATCTTCTTTGGGAAATTGCCTGTTCATGTTGCTATCACATCTAGGTGTAGAAGCTTATCCAGTAATGCATTGCCTAGCTATGTCAACTCCAGAATTCATAATCTTTAAGCCAACTAATAACAAGGGAAGCTGGAAGGTTTATCTAAGTTTTCCTCAATAGCAACATGTTTGGCCTATTTTTTTTAAAAAAAAAAATGGATTGTTTTCTTGCTGTTGAATTTTTCCAAGTTCTCTACGTAGGCTGCTCAGGCTCCTTATCAGATACAGGTTTTATAAATATCCCCTCCCAGTCTGTGATGTGCCTCTTCAAATACTCTTACAAAAAGTTAAAATCTTTTTTGTTGTTGTTGTTGTTGTTGTTGTTTAAAAAATCACTCTTGGGGACTGGAGAGATGGCTTAGCAGTTAATGCACTTGCTGACAAAGCCAAAAGACCCAGGTTTGATTCCCTACTACCCATGTAAGCACAAGTTGTCACCTGCATATGGAGTTTGTTTGCAGTGGCTGGAGGCCCTGGCACACCCATTCTCTCTCTTTCTATCTCCCCCACTCAAATAAATAAATAAATAAAACATCACTCTTTTTAAATATTTTATTTATTTATTTATTTATTTATTTATTTATTTATTTAAGAAAGAGAGACAAGGAGAGAATGGGTGTGCCAGGGCCTCCAGCCACTGCAAACAAACTCCAGATGCATGCACCCCTTTGCATCTGGCTTATGTGGGTCCTGAGGAGTTGAACCTGGGTCCTTTGGCTTTGCAGACAAACGCCTTAAAGGCTAAGCCATCTCTCCATTTTAACTCATTTTAACACATCACTTTTACAGTGACTCTTGCCTTTCGTGATAGCTAAGGCATCTTTGATTAACCTGAGATGACAAAGATCTCTTCCTGGTGTCCTGTAGACATCTTACAGCTGTGAGTTCTTGCATTTGGGTCTGCATTTCATTTTGAAGAGTTTCTACGGATATGTCTTCAAGTTCCCTAGTTTTGAATTCTCATTGTGTCTGAAATGTCAGACTATCTTTGTGTCATATGACGGTAGCATAGTGATTGCTTTGGGAATGCATGATACTGTGGTTTGGATATGGTTTGAGGGTGCTGTCCAAAGCGTCTCCAGTTGTAATCCTATTCCTTGTGCTTGATAAGAGGTACCAAGACTTGTAAGAAGTGGGCCTAGTAGAAGGTCATTGCTAGCCTCTCCCCTGAATCACTTCCCTGGCTTCCTATCATGTCATGTGATTTCTCCCTCCCTCATGTGCTTCTTCCATTGTGATGAGGGCATGATGCCAATACCAAGCTATTTGCACTTTGAGCTTCCAAGATTATAAAAGAAAAACATTCCTTTTTCTTTTCAAGGTCTCCAGCCTCAGATATTTCATTGTTATAACAGAAAACAGTATAATATTAAAGGAATCAAAAACCTTGTCTCCAATAAATTTGTGTTTAAGATGCTCTCAAAGGATGGAACACCGTGAAGAGGGAGCCAACGTGAAGAGAAAAGTAATGGAAAGTTCTGGATTAAGATTTGTTCAAAAGACATAACTGACAGATCAGAGTAAGAATAGATAGAATACAAAGGAGGTTTCTGGGAAAGACAGAAAAAAGGAACGGGAAATTATATCACTAGATGTGCTGGGTTATTTGGTAGAAACTATAGCTATGCATTTAGCAAATTTTGATCCCATAAAAAATTATACAATTACTAACTTCAGGAAAAACAATAAGCTTATGAGATCCATGAATACTAAGCTACATAGCTTACAAATATAAAATATTAGCTATTCATAATAATGTCAAAACTGCCAGGTAATTAACCAAAAATCTAATATAACCCAATTGGGAGGATGAGTTACCAAGAAAGGAGTTGGCAAGCTCGTTCCTCAGCTACCATTAGAGAACAATCAGAGAGATAAAGTAAAATTAAATCCAAAAGCAACAATGTAAGCATAAGTCTTAGAAATATGGGGCTTGGACAGGAAAGATGGCTTAGCTGTTAAGGCACTTGCAAACCCAAATGACTCCGGTTCAATTCCCCAGTGTCCATGTATAGCCAATGCACAAGGTGCCACATGTGTATGGAGTTCCATTTGCAGTGGCTGGAGGCCCTGGCGTGTCCAGTCTCTCTCTCTCTCTCTCTCTCTCTCTTTCTCTTTCTTTCTTTTTTTCTTTCTTTCTTTCCTCCTTCATCTCTTACTCTCTCAAATAAATAATTTTTTTTTTAAGAAAGAAATATGGGGCTGGACATAATGGGGATGAGTGGTCCAATACTTGCCCACTATTTCCCCCTCAACACCAAGGGAGGGAAAATGGAGGCAATTAACAACTACAAGAATGTGAAGTGATGTCTTCTGGAGTATCAGTGGGTGGGAATGAGTGTCCAGTGAGAGGATTAAACTCTATGCAGAGTGGAGAAACAAGTAAATGCAAAGTATTTTACTAAATTGTGCGCAGACATTACCTTGTTTTCAAAACCATATTTTTGTAAATGGCTAAACATTTGCTCTTCAACTTCTTATCATTGAGTCTTGGGAGTAGATCCTGAGGCTAAAGAAACTCAGCAGGATGCTATGACCACCCAAGGAGAGGGCTCTGCTGTGTCCTTTGCATAGTGGGAGCATCCACATTCCTTCCCCCTCTCAGCTCTCTGACTTCTCTTTCCATCTGGGGGTAATCTTCCCCACCCGGAAGAGCCTCTGAGAGGTCATTCTACTAACGGTGGAATAAATCTTTCCTTCCAAAGGGACCGTCAGGCCTCTGCCAGGATCGAATGGGAGAATCTGAAAAGGACTAGAAGCTGGGGAGGCATCCTCAACACAGCTACCAGCTGCAACGGACCAGGCGGGAGGGCGGTTTCAGACAGACGCAGCTCTCTGGGCTGCTGAGGGGTGGCTAGTGACATCACCATGGTCTTCTCTGGCCACTCCATTTAGGGGAGGGGGTGTTCATCAAAACAGCCCAGCTCAGACAATGCAGCAGCTGCTGCCTGGACTAAGAATAGAAGCCCCGTGTTTGATTTGAATTAGCCATTTGAAAGAGAAGCAAAACAGTTCCGAAAGCTACACCATCTGTTTTCCTTTAAGGCTGGGTCATAAATAACAAGACCAAAATACATTTCCTGCTCTGGATTTGTGACCTGAACTGCCTTCCACCAAGCCGTCACTGACCACTTCTGCCCTGAAAGCACATGTGACATTTATGGGGCAGCTGTTGGCTGAGGTGGGTAGACTTTCTGGTTGGTTTGGGTGGTTTTTTTGGTTTATAATAATATTTATTTACTTATGAGAGACAGAGGCAAATGGAGAGAGAAAGGTAGAGAGAGAGAGAGAATGGATATGCCAGGACCTCCAGCCATTGCAAAATGAACTCCAGACACATGTGCCACCTTGTGCATCTGGTTTTACATGGGTATTGGGGTATCAAACCCTGAACCTTAGGCTTTGCAGGCAAGTGCCTTAACTGCTGAGTCATTTCTCCTGTGTATGTGTGTACATAGTTGTTTGGTTTTTTTTGTTTGTTTTTGAGGTAGGGTTTCATTCTAGCCCAGGCTGACCTCAGGTTGGCCTCAAACTCATAGTGTCCTCATACCTTTTTCTCCAGAGTGCTTAGTTAAAGGGGCATGCTACCATGTCCAGCAATTTGTTTGTTTGTTTGTTTTTAATGTCTTTTAATGTCTATACTCATAAAGAGCTGGTCTATTTCACCCTCACTTGTTAAACAAGGAACTCTAAATGAATTATTCTCTGTATGCTTTTAAATCAAGAACTCATGGGCTGGAGAGATGGCTTAGCAGTTAAGGTGTTTGCCTGCAAAGCCTAAGGACCCAGGTTCAATTCCTCAGGACCAAAGTAAGCCAGATGCACAAGGTGGCGCATGCATCTGGAGTTTGTTTGCAGTGGCAGGAGTCCCTGGGGTACCCACTCTCTCTGTCTCTCTGTTCCTTCCTCTCTCTCAAATAAGTACATAATATATATTTAAAAACTCATATATCAAATAGCCTAATGGTCAAGTGATCAAACAGCAAAACAGACATGCAGTCCTCCTGTGGGAGAAGTGTCAGTGAAAGATAGACAGAGTCACTTGAACCATCTATTAGCGCACACAGACCTGCTCATCCTAGTGTTATAGGACTGAGAGCTGATGATGCTCCTATGGGCTTAGAACTCCCCAAGATAGCAGCTCTCACGTTCTTGTCTATAATTATTAAAGGACCGTAAAGCGTTGACATGAAGAAGGGTAATTATGAAAGACTTATTTTAAGAAAGACCAGAAAGAAGAAAGAAAGAAGGAAAACAGAAACGCCCCCTAGCTAAGAGGGGTTTCTCCTCTCAGTTGGGAGGGGTTCCTCCAAGAGAGAAAAATCCAAGGAAATTCACATGGAGACTTGGATCAGGTCTTTTATCAATTAGGCATCCAACTGGAATGAGCCTCATTGGCAAGTTCAAGCACGTGTGAAGGACCTTGATTGGTTACTGAGCCTAGGAGGAGAGAGCAGACTCAGAAAGGGACCTCCAGCAGAGGTGGGGTGGGTTGGGACGACAGCAAAAAGCTAGGAAGAAAGACTTGGGAAGCTGCTTTTTATCGCCCTCTTGAATCAGACTGAAGTTCTAGTCTCTCCAGGGCAGAGTGACATCATGCTTCATGTTCTGGGCTCGAGTCTCTAATGGACTACCTGCAAAAGGTTACCTTGCTCCTAAACTCTATCACCAGTCAGAAGAGAGAGGGAAGAGATTGAAGTTGAGATTTCACAAAAGTGTCAATCATTCTTTCCATGGAAATCACTAGAATGTCCAGTGTCTTTCCAGTGACCTGTCCACTGAGACTACCCTGCTCTTTCTTTGGTTATATTTTTCATGCTGGTTCTTGCTGAAAGATTTTGTCTCTTGGTCAACTCAGATGGCATAATTGATGAAGGCCGCTGTGTCAACCCCATGTATGTGCCCACCTCTGAAAGCTGTCAGCCCTGCGTGGGTGGCATTTCAGAAGACAAATAAGCAAGCATGTGACACACCGTGGTGAGCTGTGGTTTCATATCAGGAAAGAAGCTGTTACCTCCCAGCAAAGCAAGCATCACTTTTTGCCCATGAGTTTCGGCTCTTGTTGGGTAGTGGGCAGGCAGTACTGGAGATAGAACACAGGGCTTTATGACGCCAGGCAAATCCCAAAACCAAGCTATATACAATGATTCTGAAGCAAAAGACAGATTTAGAGCCGTGGAAAGATTGCAACAATACTTGTCAGTTAATGGAAAGCAGGTAAAAATGCTGGGTCTCTGGGATGGCGCTGGACCCTGGGTCATGACGGAGCCCAAACGGAGTCCAGACCACACTGCTGTCGACGAGGAGTGCGTGTAGCTGAGAAAGACCTGGCTGGGAAGCAGGCTGCGATGGGCCTGCTCCTCCCATCATGGACTCGGGGGTTTTCCTGTTCACAGGCTCAGACCAGACCTGGAAACATGTTATAGGTTAATGTCTCTTTTTAAAAAATGCTTTTTATGGCTGGAGTGATTGCTCAGTGATTAAGGCGCTTGCCTGCAAAGCCTAAGACCAGAGTTTGATTTCCCAGAATCCCACGTGAAGCCAGATGCACAAAGTGGTACGTGTGTCTGGAGTTCATTTTCAGTGGCTGGAGGCCCTAGTGCACCCATTTTTCTCCTCTCTCTCTCTCTCTCTCTCTCTCTCTCCTTGCAAATATGTTTCTAAATGCTATTTAAACAACAACAAAAACTGTATTTGCACACAGTCCTCTGTTTGGCTTCCCCCAGCTTAGCTGACCGCCCAGGGCTCATGTCGCTCCAGTCTCTGTTCCTCCTAAGCTCTGCACACAATTCCTAGCACCTTCTCTGCTTCCGTGTATCACCCAGGGCCTGCTCAACCATCCTTCAAGACAGGGCCTCACTCACCTTTCCCTGAGGGTCCCACAGCCCCACGGAGGCCAACTCTCCGTGAGAACAGAGAACAAATGGTGCGCCCTAGACGCGGCACACTGAGTCTTCCTCTGGGATCGTGGCTTGGTAAGCATCCTTCAAAGGCTCTGAGTGGGGCTGGGGAGATGGCTCATAGATTCAAGACACTTCCCTTTCCAAGCCTGTCAATCCAAGTTCAATCCCTCCCAGTCTCACATAAAATTCTCATAGTGACAAATCAAGAGAGACTGTCTCAAAGAAGGTTGAAGGAGAAGATAGATGGATACTTGAGGTCTGACCTCCACCCTTGCTCCGTGGTACACACACACACACACACACACACAGAGAGAGAGAGAGAGAGAGAGAGAGAGAGAGAGAGAGAGAGGCTCTGAGATTTCACATAGTGAAGGAACCCATTGAACCTTTCTAGACAGTGGTACCTGAAGAAATTTGACACCATTACCCTGACGGTTTCGCAATTTTGGTTTGAGATGTATTCAGGAAAGCACTAACTGGATCCTCATCTCTCTTGAGCAGGTCACCCCTCACCAGCACCTCTCTGAACCAAACATATAATTACTGTTGGTGCTTCTGATTGGATACTTCTCAGGGCTGGCATCTGCTTATGTAGATGTGTCAAAATAATATTCATAACAATTGTAATCAATGCCTTTCCGTTTCCAGGAAAAATACCAAACACTTCACAGACACGCCTTCGGGTTCAGCCATGTCACAACGCCCCTGGTCACAGGTAGCCTTATTCCAGTTAACCAATGAGGAGCAAAACTACAGGAAACATCACGATTAGGTAACACAACAATGGTCTTGTAAGCCATAGACCTGCTATTCAATTCTGAGTCTGCCAAGAGTTCTACACATTCAGCTGGATCATCCACTCCCTGAGAGCCACAGACTAGGTTGCACTCCTCAGTAGCTGGCACAAGGCAAGAATTAGCATGGATGTGTTGATTGATTGGCTGCTGAAACTATTCTAAAATCAGCAGTAAGTCTGTAGACCCCGTGCCGATGCATAAGCCTTACAGAATCGGAGAATGCTATCACTCTCACGGCTTTTCTTAGAAGTTCTTTTAAAGACCTGGGGAGATGGCTCAGAGCAGTTGAGGGGCTTGCCTGAGAAGCTTAATGACCCATATTCATTTCCCCAGTACACACATAAAGCCAGGTGCACAAAGTGACGCATGCACCTGGAGTTCATTTGAAGCAGTGGATGCCCTGGTATACCCATTCTCTCTCTCTCTCTCTCTCTCTCTCTCATTCTCTCTGTTCTCCTTGCAAAGAAATAAATAAAAATATTTAATCATTTCTTTTAATTCTTTTAAATTTTCATGGAAGAAAAACCTGTATCTCGTCATTCAGTTACAGAGTTTCAAGTTCTTTATTTATTTATTTGAAAGAGGGAGAGAGAGAGAAAGAAAGAGAGATGAGAGAGAATTTGCATGCCAAGGCATCCAACCACTGCAAATGAACTCCAGAAGCACGCACTACCTTGTGCATCTGACTTATGTAGGTCATGGGGAATTGAACCTGGGTCCTTTGGTTCTGTAGGCAAGTGCCTTAACCCACTAAGCCATCTCTCCAGCCCAAGTTTATAGTTCTTTACCCAAGATGTTTGACCCTATGACCAATTACTGGCCTGATTAATAATGGACAGATGTCATGAGAAAAAAAAAAAAGGTATTTTGAGTATTCTCATACTCTTCGCTCCAAGATTGAGGTTGACACACCATAATCCAGGGGTACACAGTGTCCTCAACATAGATTTTGGGGGCTGACAAGGAATAAGTACATGTGTTAGGTAAGAGCTCAAATTATGGGCTGGGAATGCTGGAGAGTTCAAAGTTGTGACCAAAATCCAGACTTCAGCACCTGGACTTCCTACAGACCTTATAAGTTATCAAATCTTGACGCCTCCCACCCATATGTAAAATGGAGAGATCGTGTCTTTGTGGGTCATTACCCCATAGGGTTCTGTTGTATTTGGTAAGATCTTCATTGCCAATTACTTTCAAAGTTTGCCTCACGTGTAAGAAACATGTTAATTTTATTCTATTCACAGACTAAGTGGGAGCCCTTTGGGTGGTTATTTTCATGAGTATTTTTATATAACAGAATGTTCCAGATACCCTTTCAGTCTTTTCCAGGAATCTTCTCACTCAACTTTCCCCAGAACCCTCAATTACTTTTTTAAAATTCTCATTTTACAGATTAGGAAACTGAAAGCAAAAGTGGTCCAAGATGGTTCTTTTTTTTTCTAAGTCCACCTCAGTGGACTTTAAAATTCTCATTTTACAGATTAGGAAACTGAAAGCAAAAGTAGTCCAAGATGGTTCTTTTTTTTTTTTCTAAGTCCACCTCAGTAGGTGATGGTGCTGAACTTGAACTTTTTATTTACTTACTTACTTATTTATGTATGTATGTATGTATGTATGTATGTATGTATGTATGTATAAGAGAAAGAGGAAGAGAGAGAGAGAGAGAAGAGGGAGAGACAATGGGCACACCAGGGCCTCCAGCCACTGCAAGCGAACTCCAGATGCATGAGCCACCTTGTGCATCTGACTTACGTGGGTCCTGGGGAATCGAATCTGAGTCCTTGGGCTTTTCAGGCAAATGCCTTAACTGCTAAGCCATCTCTCTAGCCCCAGTGGTACAGAATTTGAAGCAAGCTCCATCTCAACGTCTGTGTCTTCTGTACATGCAGAAGGCTGTCAATTGTAGCACTGCTGTTGTGCTCATAGCTGTGCTCTTGCCAGTCATCTTCCTGTTAAGCCTGCCCCAAGCTGTCCTCACCCAGCACAACACAACACGTGGAGAAACCCCATCCCTCGGTGACGGTCACCCAATCCCATTCCACTCGCAGACACCTGCTTCTCACCTCTGAACTGCGCTTAACACATATGGACCAAAACAGCCAAATATTTTTTTCCTCTGTCGCACTACCCTTGACAGGACAAATATGAGCGAATTGGTGAGCTCACAAGTTAATCTCACATATTTCAGTGTCTAGTTGGGATAAAGATGTCCCAGAATTTAGAAAAAGCATTCTCTCGGATGATTGTTCTGGACACCAATATAATTGTTGCAAATTATTAATGGTTATTCTTGGCTGCATGTCCATGGTAATTTCTCTGTGCTGGATGCTGTCTGCATGTCCAGTCCCACGTGCTCTTCTCATTCATTTTCAGCCCATTTAGGTTTCATTTTAGCACATGAGCCAGTTCTTCTATCATTGGTAAAAGAAGAAAAAAAAAAAAAGAGCAAAGTTATAGGCAATGGTTACTTTCTAAGATAAAAGAAAAGTGAGGGTTAAGGAAAGGACTTCAAAGTTAATTTTCCAAAATCCAACTACATTCTTGACCTGTGAGGACCCCAATAAGGCATTAATTACAAAAGGATTAACACTTCTCTCCACTGTAACAATGAAGACCCCCCCCCCATCAATGGAAGGTGATAACAATATTTGCATTTAGGCATTAGCACGGGATTCGCAAATTATGAGGAAGGTCATAGCTTGCTTCCTAACTGACGTTAAGCATCCCCAACAAAGGGACAGACTGTCTTTCACAGTCTAAGAACAGAACCATTTTCAAGTCAGCAACTCCTTGCTCAGTGCTCTGTACAGAGCTACTAAGTGGTAAAGGTGTTGCAAATGAGCTGGCTGGCGTGTTTATTCCACTGCCAAGTTACTGGCTCCTCCCACCCCCATCAGCAAATGATTCCAACGACTCTGCATGTAAAACCATTGTTATTCTGCAGGACTATATACCCAGCCTTCCCTTTTTCCCACTGCCCACTCACATGACTGTCAAATTTCACACTGGATGCAATGGCCCAGTGAGAGAGACATAAATAAACACGATGTCTTTCCCTGAATGATTCAACATGTTGCACTCATGTTGGACTGGAGAATACCATTAGCATGGGAAATTTTAGTTATAAATATTCAGAATTATTTTTTTTTCCTTGACTAAATTCTGCCACCAAGTCTACTCTCTGTGCCTTAAATAGGATTTTGTACTTTTTAAGAAATGGCATGACTCTGTATGAAATGTAGTAAATATAAGGATACTAGGGCCAGCAAGGAAACATGGATTTATGAATAGCACACATGCTTCTTGGAGGATTTTTCTTATTCTTTCACGTTTGTCCTCCCATCGAGGTCAAGTCAGTCATGCTGCGAAGTCTTCACGTGGCATGTGGAAGCCTTTCACATACTGATAACCTTGAAAGATGAATGCAAATCTAAGAACTTTTTTTTGGTGGGGGGGAGAGACACAGAGAGAGAGAGTGAGGGAGAGGAAGACAGATAGATGGGAGCTCCAGCAGCCTCTCAGCTCTTGCAAACGAAATCCAGATGCGTGCACCCCCTTGTGGTCAAGTGCAACATTGCACCCTTGCGTCACTTTGCATCTGGCTAAACGTGGGACCTGGAGATTGGAACCACTGGAGATTGGAACCAGCGTTCTTAGGCTTAGGAGGCAGGTACCTTCACCGCTAAGCCATCTCTCCAGCCCAAATCTAAGAACTTTTTAAAGGTTCGTTCTTCCTCCTATAAAGGACATCCGACTGAAAAAAAAAAGCGGGCTTTTCAAAAGTGCTTAATTCCACCACGTTGCTGTCAGCAGTCACCTTAGCCTCACACATGTCTTCTGAAGTGTGAGCTCTTAGGCACCAGCAGGGACATCTTTTTGTAGGCTCAGTGTGGCAGGCAGAGCTCATACTGACTCCCATGATCTTGAACTCCTGCGTCACAGCCAAGATACTTGCTACTTACTTTAATGTGCAGCAGAGAAGGCCTGGCCAGTGTAATTCAGGTTATTATTCAGCTGGTCTTGAATTGAGGAAAAGAGACATGACCCGGGAGATCTTTGGCCGCTCCTTGCTTAATACCTTTCAAAGCAGAGCGTTTTCACAACTGGTGGCAGAGAGCTAGGACCCAAAGGCAGTCATTTGCGGCTGAGACGGAAGACACCATGTGGTCAGGATATGACTGTGTCCACGTGGAGCTGATGCTGTTCCTTAGCCAACACTGAGAGAGAACAAAAACTTCCCATTTACAACCGTGAGAGTATGAATCATGCCGACAATGTGAGTAAGATGGAAGTGACGTTTCTTCTGGGACCTCCAGCTAGACTCAGTGGACCCTTTTATTTTTGGCATGTGAGCAGAGAACCCGGTTGCACAGACGCAGCTATTTGAACTGGAGAAACCTAAGATAATGAACAAGGGTGGCTGAGAGCTATTGGATTCGCGGTCATTGGTGGTGATTTGTAACACAGCAATAAGGAAAGCTGCACTGGGGTCGAATTGAGAACTGGCTCCCCTTGTCTCCCCTGCTTAGAGACTCCTTTCCAACCCAATTATATTCACTGGCTTCTAATCATACCTTTTTCTTTCTTTCTCCCACTCGGTCTTTATACCTCCTGGAGGACCCCTTTTCTATTTCACCGAGTCCTTTGAAGACTCACCTCTCATCACTGGAAGGAAAGGGTTTTACACAGCCTGCAATTCTCTCTCCAAAATCAACTGCTTTTCATGTGTATAATTCATTAACAATTAATCATGTGGCACTTTTCCTCCAATGTCTAAATCCTTATTTTATTACTACTTCTTTCTTCTTAATTAGTGAGAGTTGAGAAAGCACAGGCTCCTAATTTTTGTGCCCCACTGTACCTAACACGTACCTTGCACACCCTAGACACCCAACAGATATTCGTTCATTTGTTTTATTCTAAAAGCATTGCTCTTCAATGTTAATGAGATGAAATAACACCCAAAGTCCAGAGAAAACCTCATTAGCCAGGCCATGGGGCTCTCAGCGGTGTGACCTGCTCCACATCCCACTTGGCCTTTAACTGTGGTGCACCCTCAGCACACTTAAACTGTCAAAATTAAAAATGTAACTGCAAAAAAAAAAGGATAATCGAGAAAAAAAAGGATAATCATGGAAAATAATTTTGGCCAATTGATTTGTGTGACTTTCAATGACATTGTAAGCACCCAACGAGTCTCCATGCTGCCAATTTATACAGAAAGGCATGTTCTGTATCTGGATGGTGTCCATCATGAATTTAGTCTCTGCATGAATGTGCAGGAGAGGCAGAGACCAGCAGAACATGGAAGGAGCTTTGAACCAAATATTGTTAACAATTAAAAACCATCCACCAAACAGGCAAGAAGCATCCAGGGCCAAGAGTCGCCTGTCATTTTACAGGCCATATGGATTTGGTATAATCCTTTGAAATACAAATAGGGATTAAAGTCCTAGCTAAGACATTCACTAAACTAAATGAAACTATTTTCAAGTTTGCGGGGGGACGAGTATGCAATTTTGAAAGTCAAGTTGGCCACAGTTCAGTGCCTGCCCACTAATGTTGCCATCCAATCACAGAATGACATGTTGCTCCCATGACTGTCGGACTGTCTGAAAATCAAACTTGAACCTTAGGATCATTATTTTCCCTTCAAATATAAAATAGCATATATATATGTATATGTGTGTGTGTGTGTGTGTGTGTGTGTGTGTGTGTGTGTATTTGATGTGGTTTCGTATATATATAGTCACAGCATCAGAAGGCTGGCTGAGACTCTGGAAGGCCACTTTGTTTATCCTTCTACATTCAGTAGGCTCATGCTTAATCCTTCCTTGATGGGAAAATCTCTATCATCTTTAAAGACTTTCAAAGAAGACAGTTTCTTACCCTCACTAGAACTCACTAAGGTAGTTAATAACTTTCCTTATTATCTATCCCAAATCCTTCACGCAATGTTTAAAAACTTACTTCTGCTTCTCTGATGTTCACTAGAGGTAGGAGGAATTTATCACTGTCTTTCACATAAGAAGTGCTCATGTGCTGACAATAACTATGGAATCAACTCTTCAATCTCCTAACAAAATATTCCAAGGATGTTGTGGTTGTCTGTGAAATTTTCTGTAACTTCTCCCACCCTTTATCTGTGAACCTTAAAAAATAGTTACCGGCTTTCTCGGATGCAGATTTAATTCTTTGATACTGAACTCATGCGTAGTTCTTGTATGCTAGTCCTTGGGTGACTGTTCAGGCCATATCTCAGGAATGCTGGATGAAATAAATCATCCTAGGCTTATCTCACTCTTGCAAATAATTTTGTAAATAAAAATGGGTTGAAGGCTGGAGAGATGGCTTAGCAGTTAAGATACTTACCCACAAAGCCTAAAGACCAATGTCCAACACTCCAGATCCTACATAAGCCAGACACACAAGTTGACTCAACTGTGCAAGGCATCACATAAACACAAGGTGGCACATGTGTCTGGAGGTTGACTGTAGTGGCTGGAGGCCATGGGACACCAATTCTCTCTCTCTTTCTCTCTCTCACTCACTCTCTCATAAAAAATGGTTGAAATGAGTGATTAGAGCAGCTATGAAATATGGAATTAAGTGAGAGAAAGGAGATGGAGTCGGGGGGAGTCAGGAATAAATACATCACTAGGTTATAGCAATTGTCTTGAATAATGAGCTTGTGTGTTTCATCCTGTGTAGAGAGCCACAACCAGTAGACGGCACTGACATAGGCACAACCATGTCTACCTCCCATTGAACTGCAGAGATCAGAGTGGGGCTAGGCCCCACCTTAATTCCTCCTTTTTGGACTGTTTGTCCAAGGGCCTGACCTTGGGCAGAAGATGGTACATGCAGAAAAATAGTCTGCAGTTGCCTTATTCCTACATCATCTGGCCTCCCCCCCCCCATTCCCATGCTTTTTTCTATATTTGATAGGAGAAAGTTGTTGTCAAAGCTTTTCTGAGTGTGTGTAAAATAAACCAATGCTGGTTAGGCAGTGCTGCAGTGTCTCCATCAGAGCCTGCAGACCACCGATCCCAGCTTTCACTCCATTCTCTGTGTCTCTCTTTCTTTCCTTCTAACCCTCAAGTCGCCCCAACAGGTCCAAGCCCTTCTTTGCCCTCGTCTGTGTTTTCTAAGCACCTGGTTATGTGCATGCATTCTTTTTTTATTTTTTATGAGAAAAGAATACATGGGTGAGGGTGTATGAGAAAGAATAAGGAGGAATTTCTGAGAGAATCGTGGGAGATGGATGGGAGGAACCACCGTCACAGTTTGTTGGTAAGTGCCTTGTGGCCCGGAAAATGTCCAGACTCAAACAAAGGATTGCTCACAGGTCTTCCTGTGGAAGTAGACCTATGAAGGAACGTCAAGGATACTGCTTCAAGACAGCTGAACATGTAAATCTCACCCAATCCAATGGTTTTCCCAGCTGTACATCATTCACGAGCTGTTGAGGATCTGAAATATGAACATGCCTTCTCATGGGTCGCTAAGCATCCTTCAATTTGAAGGACCCAAATGCACAGCCAAGTACACGACTCTGTGTGCTCTCCGTGTTCTTTCTTTGTCGGCTCCAGAGGCAAATTGCAGGTTCAGATGGAGGTTATAAGACCATATCGACTTGATCAAAACAGAAGAGTCGAAGTTCGTCTGTCTCTCTATTTGTTTCTTTGCAGATAAGAGAAACTCAGGCCCACACCCTTGAGAGCCAACTTCCAGATGTGAACATGACTTTGGCTCAGCATGCTGACTCTGTACCTCCCATCACTCTCTGCTCATAAAGCCACCCCTGAGCAAACTTGTACAGCAGGGACGTGATGCTGACTTCTGTGGCCTCCACTCTGCTCAGAATCTACTTCTTTCTGGAGCCCAGTGGCCATCCAGGGAGCTTTGCTGTAGTGAGCTCATCTGTCTCCAAGAATATTCCATCCTTAGAGCCACTTCGATGTTTTTCTAACTCTGAAGTCCGAAATCAGAACGTGTTGGAGTTGCTGGCTTCTGGCCATCTCTGTCTACCATGTGGTAATTGGGATGAGTTCTGGTCATCTAAGCATGACTGATATCAACAACTTGGGAGGGATTCCTAGCAAAATAGAGATGTGCTCTTGTAAGAACTCAGAGTCATACAGCTGTGAGAAGCAGATGCCAGGCAGCAGCTGAGAGTGCCGGGCACATCCCTGGAAACAACAACAGCTCAGGAAACAACTCAAGAAAGAGCTGGACAGCAACCTTACAGACTCTAAAAAAAAAAAAAAAAAAAAGATGCTCTCCATTGTCCTTCAAGACCCAGATATGCACAAAATCATGGGCTCCGATGAAATGGCGCTCAATGCCATGTGAGGGACAAGAAGAGCCTCTAGATGTGGAGAAATGCCTTAACCAACTCTAGCCTCTTTTACTTCCCCTTTTCTGGTGACAGAGCCATGACCGATAAGAAAAACATGGGTCTAAGTTCAATGAGCTCTTGAAACAAGCAGAAAATAAATCCTAAGAAATCAATGAGTGGTGAGTGGTCAACTCCCTGTCTTAGTAATATATAAAATACTTGGGCAAGCTGGGCGTGGTGGTTTACACTATAACTCCAGTACTGGGAAGGCTGAGATAGGTGGATCTGCACGGGTTCAAGTTCATAGTGAGTTCAGGACGACCTGGGCTACAATGTGAAAAGTTGCCTCAAAAAAAAAAATAAATATATAAAAGCTGGTCCTTTAGAATCAATTTTGACTTAGAATTAATGAAATGGGTAACTGTGGGTGCCTGTGAGTGAGTGAGTGAGTGTGTGTGTGTGTGTGTGTGTGTGTGTGTGCACAAGCACTTGGGAATCAGAGGTCAATTCTTCCCTTCTCCGTTCTTGTTGCGATGGGGTTTCTTTGGTTTGTGGGTGCTGCTGGCTTGTGAGTGTCTGGGTTATCTTGGCTTCTGCACCCATTGCTGCAGGCACAATGGGATTATGAGTGCGTGGGCCACTTTGCTTATAGCTTTATGTGGGTGCTAAGGATCAAACTCATGTTGTCAGGCTTGCAAGCACCTTTAACCCCAGAGCCATCTCCCCAGCCCTGTAGCTGGCTTTCAATAAATGCATTGTAAGCTGTTCTCTCCCTCTAAAACATTTTGCATTTCATTCTTAAATAGCCAAAATCCCCAAATAAATCCAATTCGTTACCCTTACAGTTAGATCCTTGGAACAGCCCATGCGTCTCTTATTCTTTAAGGTTTCAAAGTTACCAGGCTTGTCTTGTAGGCAGTCAGCAGCCAGCCAGCTCCTGGACAACAGGTCTTTAACAGGCTTCTCCCCGCACTCCTTCCTCAAGAGCGAGGCCATGGGCTGAACCAAATTCTCTGGAGACAACCTAGCCCCTTCTAAGATTTTGTTTTCCTCTGCAATTTCCTTTTTATAGTCAAAGCCAGTGCTGAGGTCATTTGGCCTCAGCTGATCTCAATTACATGCCTCTGGCTGAAGCAAGGGTATGGGGTGACCCAGCACTGTCCCTTGCTTCATTTCCCCTCTGTGAAATGAAAGAAACAGACAAGACATTCTCCAGGTCTCTACAGCCTGAGCATCCAACGAATTATGTCCATTCCCCCCACTCCCCAACACGTGTATTCTAGATATTTTATTTATATTATGCAGAACATATTTTCTATATAAAGCATATTTTATAAAAATTAACTGTTCTGTCTTAATAAGCAGATATATTTATTACCAAACAACACAACATTACAAAGAAACATTTATCAAATGGTAACATAACATGTACCAGCATTGCTGGGAATTACTTGCCTTCTGTGTTTCAAAATTATTGATTTGCTCATTTTGAAAACAATCAGAATTATTGGGTTTCTAAACAAGACTCCTAAACTGAAATGACAGGCAGTTATGACGAAGTTAGCTGTTAATGTTATTTAAAGCAATTAGACTGTGACTGTGTGATCATGCTTGCTTGGTGACCCTGGCACAGGGTATGGGACACAGTACAGAACAGGTGCTAACTACCAGCTTACAGAATACATAACCTGAGAAACAGAGAATGAGGGCAAAATGAAACCCTCCGTGTCTGTTACACGCATCCATTTACATCGCTACACGTTTGTTCAGATGATTCAGCTAGCCCAGTCTTTCCTCTGGACCTCAACTTTTCTCCATCCGGGACACATTGCTCTAATATAGCAAAACTTGCATTGTTATCAGACCTAGGACAAAAGGTGAATCATAGTAAAATTAACAAGATTTCTTCCAATGTGCATGTGTGGGTGTCTTCTCAACATGAACTATACACCAGGCCTCATGACCTGCACAAGAGAAATGCTGTTTCAAATATCTGAACGACTGAATAATAACTCTCTCTCTCTTCTATATTTACAAATTCTAACTTCCCTGACCAATCTGACCAATTTGCTGAAATCCACAATTCTTGCAGAACTTATCTCTCTCTCCCCAGAGTTCTTGAAATTCAGCCACTGAACTAATCAGGAAATTCTGTCAGAACAAACTTCTCATATATCCACATCTCTGTTAAAAAAAAAAAAAAAAAAAAAAAAAGATCAGAGAAAAGGAATTGAGGAGAGGGGGATGTAATTCTGGTATTTTTTAAACCATTAGCAATATTTGAAGCAGAGACAACATACCCATCACAACAGACATTCCCTGAGATCTATACCATTCTGGTTGTATTCGGCCTACCCATATATCTGCTGTTGCTAAGCACCACACTGTATATATTTTGTCCTGGGTAATCTAGTTGGTCATATGTAAGTACTACAAAGCTGAGTGTAAAACTGCAGCCTGATGCCATTACTCAAACCATCACCGCAGATCAGAGGACATTGAATACACTCATGCTCAGGGTGCTACAACCAGCAAGACACTTGCTAAAGTTGTGAGGTTATCAGTGGGGTGAAGAAAATGTACAAACACATTCATTTCATAGAGCAGGTCTTAGGCTTTTTTCTCCTAAAGGGAAAAAAAAATTGCAACTGCTGTATGTCACTATTTTGCAAGAGTTGGTAATAAGTCTATTCACCAAGAATGTGTGTTATTGCCAGTAGCTTTGGATGAAAGTGGCACGGGGGAGAGAGGATATGCAAGTTCATTTTCTCCCTGCTGTGTATGTCCATGTTTCCACCGGCCCTTCCTCTCTTCCACATGCGTGGCTTGCACAAGGTGCACTTAGCTCTGTGCTGAGGCATGCAGAAAGAAGGCTTAATGAATGGCCAAGGCTACAGTTGTTTGTAGACTTACCTGTGTTTTCTCAGTTAGGTCTGCTCAGAGAGAAGCAGTTCTGAAATACAGGGAATGGCGGCAGAGCTCGGATCAGAGCACGTGTGGGGTAGATGCCAGTGACGCTGCTCTGTGGCACCCCTCATCCAGGGTACAAGGCAAGAGGGCATCGAAAGTCCTCTCCAAGAAAAAATGAAGAGCTCTCCTCCACTCTGAGCTAGAGTGATGCAGACATGGAAATATTACCAGTGTAGAAAGGCCTGGATTTTCTAGACGTCTTATCTGGAAGACATAAGAAAGACCAGCACCCACGAGTCTCCCACGAATACAAAATAGATGGACAGGTAGTCATAATGACTGGAGGATTTCAGCATATTGGAAGCAGAAAAATTGAGAAACAAGTCAGGGAGGAAGAGGAGACTATGAGGCTTAATGAAATCCCACTACAAGGGGGCTTTTCGGGTCAGAGAGAAGGCTCAGTGGATAAAGTGCTTGCCCCTCAAGCCTGAGTACCTGAGTTCAATTCCCAGATCCCACGTAAAAGCCAGAAGCCATAGTAGCCTTACGTGAGTCCGGCTACTGACTACAAGATGGGAAGTGGAGACCAGAGAACTTCCCAGAAGTTCAGAAGCTCACAGGGAGCAGAGCAGTCAATGGTAACGGGAGGTGGAAGGCCAAGACTGACCCGAAAATTGTCCCCTGACCTCCATATGTATGCCACGGGCACGTCCATATGCACTCACATATGAACGTAGACACAAAAACACCTTTTCAAAAGAAAGTAAATTGACTTTTCCACTTCCGAAGAATCACAATCACACCCCATCACATAAATACATAGTTTCTGCAATATCTGTGCATGCCTGTGCATTTGCATGTTCACCTGTGTGTAGGCACATGTGTGTGTGTCTGTGTGGGGGGGTGTCTGTGTATGTGTGACCATACCATATATGTGCAGGCTCAGATGTCTTATTTGAACTCCTTCCACCTTATTAATTTACAGAGGCAAGGTCTCTCATTTGAATCTAGGCCTGCTGATTTACCTAATCTAGCTAGCTAGTCTGCTCCAGGGAATCCCCGTTGCTGTAATCCTCAGCTCTGGGGTTATAGGTCGGCTCCCATGCTTGCTTGGAATTTATGTGAATACTGGAGATTTGAACTCCGTCCTCAGGCTTGCACAGCAATTTATCCACTGAGTGATCGCCTCAGTTCTCATACAGTACTTTCCCAGTGTATCTTGACCTGTTAACTTTCTCTTAGTTTAGACAAAGCCTATCTGGACAAGAAACCCCATCTGAGGGTTCCTGCTATGAGATGATGCCCAGGCCCTGTACTGTGTGTCAAAAGTAGAACTGTGGGGAAAATATAAGATAAAGAAAAGTACAGGGCTGGAGGGATGGCTTAGCAGTTAAGGCACTTGCCTGCAAAGCCAAAGGACCCAGTTTCTATTCCCCAGGATGATGTTAGCCAGATGCATATGGTAGCGCGTGCATCTGGAGTTCGTTTGCAATGGCTGGAGGCCCTGGCATTCCCATTTTCTCCCTCTCTCTCTCTCTCTTTCTCTCTCTCTCTCTCTCTGTCAAATGAATGAATAAATAAAAATAAAATATTAAAAAATAAAAGTATGAACTGGTGAATGTGTGTATATGTGCACGCGCATGCACACACACACACACACACACACACGTTGCTATCATCCAAAACACATTTATATATATGTGCTCTGATGACGTGGGTTCTCTGCCTTTAATGCAAGTCATTCATCCAAAGAACAAGGCAATCTCCTGGCTGACATATAAATTTCATCCACTTACCTCTGGCCTATATTCCCCTATTTTCAATATAGATCTTGCAATACGGTAGTTTATTTCATACCAAACATTATTAACAAATGTTTCTATAACGGAGAGTCATCTTACATTACATTTACATTAAAAGTTCTATTTCATTTTCAAGCTATCTGAACATAAAAAGCAAAATGCTGGCTTATGTTAATGAAAATTAACCATAATTCTCATTCTCAAAAATAAATCGGGAAGTGAGTTATCCAAGATGAAGCAAATAATAACTTTTAGAGCTGCCTGATTCAAAATAGCTTCAGCTACTATAAAATGTGTGGTGGGAAGTTTCTCTTCTATTTATTACAGAAAATGATTCTGTGAAATAAGAGACCTTTGGGTTACAAATGAAAAAAGAGCTTGGGAGGTAGGCAGAGGAATGCTGAGTCAATAGCTCCTTGAGTGATCCAGCATGACTTCTGCTAATTACCATGTCACCCTAAAAGTCACACACATAGATGGAGATAGTTTTGTATCTCACATGGTTGAGCAGTAAAAAAAAAAATGAAGATTTTTACTATGTTTAAATATACTTGGCTCTTAGTAAGGCACAAGTGATTAAATTTACTCACTTTGTTTTCATTTCAATAAATTAAATATATTTCTTATAGCAATTAATTTTTCCAAGATAACTTTTTCTATTATTTTAATTCAAGCTTACATTCTACCTAATGAGTGGAGTTTCCAGAAGATTTTAATTTTAAAATTGCATTGTATTTGAAATAAAATGAGTCCATCCTTGTCTTAAATGCCTAGAGTAGATGAATGTGGTTCAGTAGGTGAATAAAATGTCCACAGGACTTCTGATGTCTGGTCTGGCTTGTCAGAAGCTTAGAGTAGTCCTTCTGGACTAATAATAAGCAGAAGGTCAAATAAACTAAAAAAAAAAAAATCCACAACTCTGGGGTCACAGAACAAATACTGCTCTCCTCCAAACATTAATGAGAGAGATGGGCAAATACAGAGAGTCATGACTTAAGGGAACAGAAACCAGCCACCAAAAGCCATCACTGAGGCTGAAAGGCTGGAACTATGACTGACCAGTTGTTAGAAGCTTAGTGTAGACAATGTCAGAGCTCAAAACCCCACGGGGAAGGAGGGAGTCGTGAGGGGATCCCATACATTGAGTTTTACCTCCCAGAATATATGTTTTTGTTGTTGTTGTTGTTTTGTTTTTTTGTTTTGTTGTTGTTAACGAGGCCCGTCTTCATAATTAATAATTTTAAGAGCCTACGTTACTGAGGTTTTATCAGCACCTAGCCAAACTGGGATCAAGAAATACTCAATGTGTAGGTGTTGAGGATCCAGCTCCATTGGTAAAGTGTTTGCCTTTCAAGCATGAGAACTTGAGTTCAATGCCCAGAATCAATATAAAAACGCCGGGTATGATGGTGCATGCTTGTCATCCACTGCAGAGAAGACACAGAGAGACAGGAGGATCCTGAAGGCTAACGAGTCAAGCACACTGGGAGACAGACCCTGAGCTCTGAGCCAGCAAGGTCCTACGCCTCAAGAAGAGGTGGGTGATGCCCGAGGAGCAATGCCCAAAGTGGCTGTGGTGGTTTGCCCCATAGTCTCACATGTTTGAATACCTGGTCCCCAGCAAAGCAGCACTGTGCGGCACTCTTAGGACACAGAGCCTGGCTGGAGGAAGTGTTTCCCTGGGGGCAAGCCTTGAAGTGTTATGGCCCAGCCCTGCTTGCTGTCATCCTTCTACTGTCTCCCTGTCGATGTGATGATATGATGCTGGCCTCCTGCTCCTGCCGTGATTTATCACCATAATGGGCTCTGCACTGTGGAACTGTAAGCTGAAATGCTCTTCCCATCCCTGCATTGTTCCTGGTCAGGTATTTTGTCCCAGAAACAAGAAAGTAACTTATATAGTTGCCCTCTGACTTCCATATGTGTGTGCCCTCATGTGCACATACATTCTCAGATACACATGAAGCCACACATCTACACACACACACACACAATGGAGGAGGAGGAGGAGAAGAAGGTGGAGGAGGAAGAGGAGGAGAAGGAGGAGGAGGAGAAAAAGCCTAACTCTAGCATGCTGTAACCTTCCACAGGGAACTGCCCAGGTTACACTGCAGGTAGGAAGTGAACTGAGAAGCATGTATGAATTTTCATGGCCCAGAGGAACAGGCTCACACAAAGGATAGCCTCCCCTTCCCCTAGACCTCACAACCACATTACTAAAGGCCCATTTACCTCAGTTTCTTTTACTAAATATACCCTGTCTATCACAAAAAAAAAAAAAATCATAAGGCCTACTAGTAGGTCAAAAGGAATAAAACATGATTTGAAGATGCAGGGCAAGTATCAGAATGTGATTCCGATATGGCAGGGGTGTTTGAACTCTCAGACTAGGGAACTTGAAACACCTGTGATTAGCATACTACTATTGTATGTTTATTCCAAATCCACATGTCAGAAACTCATAGAGTAAATGCAATAGATGTGGGAAGCAGAGCCTTATGGAAGCTGTGCAGATCAGGATGGCCCTGCACTCATGAATAGATGAATGTACTAAGGGGGTTGTGGGGGAGTTCATACTCTTCTGGTCTTCTGCATGTGTAGAGCAGAGTATGCTCCATTTTTCCCTTCCACTTCTGCTTGTAAGCACTCAACAAGTTGGCCTCCATCAGAAACCAGATCCCAGGGCCTGTATCTTAGACTTCGCAGCCTCTAGGACTAAGAGATTAAATGTCTGTTCTTCATAAATTATTTAGTCTCAGGTGCTCTGTGATAGCAGCACCAAAAAAAAAAAAAGGCTCAGACTTATGCAAAGTGCTATAATGAATAACATAAGCAGCTGGCAAGAGCAGATGGCAATGTGAGCACGGTGGGAATTCTATGAAAGAACAAAGACATGCAACAGGTCAGAAACCAACACCACCAAGGAAAGGAAGAAGATCTTCCTCATTAGTGATGGGAAGACAGAATTTCTAGCCTTCGGGTGTGTCAACAGAACTGATCAAGTCAGAAAATAAAAGACAAAATAAAAGAGAAAGGTAGAACAAAATATTAATAACATTCAAGATACTTAGGACAACCACAAGAGATTTCACACGTAACGACAGTACCAGTAGAAAAAAGAAAGAGAAAGGAACAGAGCGTCTGACACAGTAATGACGGATACATTTTCCAAATGATGTAGACACCAAACCACATATCTAGGAACTTAAGGAACACCAAAGAGGAATTTATGGTTTAGATAAACATCCCCCAAAGGTCCTCAAGGCTTGGTCTCCAAGGAGGTGATACTGGAAGGTGGCAGAATCTTTAGAAGGTGAGACCTCTGAGGAGGTCTTTGGATCATTTAGGCAATGCCCTTGAAGGGCACTGTGGGACCCAGTCCCTTGGCCTCTATGCTTCCTGGCTCATGATGTAAGCGCTTTGCTCAGACATGTGCTTCCAGCCATGGTCATCTGTTGTCCTCATCAGAGGCCTGATCTAAGGAGGCCGCCAAAAACCTTAACCAGAGCCTTCGGAACCATGAGCTATTTAAAGCAAAACAAATCCTTTTCTCTTTATGAGGTCAGTTGCCCTGCAGATTTCATTCCCTGGTAGGATCCATGTAAAACAAAAGCTAAACATACCATATAATATTCAGACTGAAGAAAATATGCAAAAAAAAAAAAATATTTGCATAAGCCAGAAAGAAAAAAAAGTTACAAACAAAAGAATAAAGAAATTTTACAATCAGTTTTGATGCTCAGAAATAATGCGTGCACAGAAAGAGTAAACTGAAGTATTTAAGTGTTGAGGGGGGAAGAAAACAACCCACGAACGTAGATTTCTGTACCCTGAGAAACTGTCCTTCACAAGTGAAAGAGAAATAGACTTTCCCAGACAAAGCTGAGGGAATCTATTGTCAAGAGAGCTGTCTACCAAGAAATATTGAAAGAACTTTTTAGAAAGAAGGAAAAAGTACAAATCATTAACTCCAATGTACATAAAGAAAAGAACGTGAGACAAGAAATAAGTGAGGATTAAAAACAAACAAGTTTATTTTGAGGGACTGGGGAGATTGCTCAGTGGGTGAGGTGCTTGCTTTGCAAGGCTGCAGACATGAGTTTGGATCTCTAGCACACACATAAAAGCTATGGGGGGTTGGAAGACTGTGAGAGCCTCAGGTGGATGGGAAGAGCCTGAGACACCATGTTTCATTCCCTCATTCCTGCAGAGACTGACCAAGGCCTCTTGATCCCCACAATGAATAGTAATAACCCCACAAAGACCCTCAGCAGAATTACGTTGGGGAACAAGGGATCCATGTGTACAACCTCTTTATTTACAAAAAAAAAGGGGGGGGCTGAAGAGATGGCTTAGCGGTTAAGGCGCCTGCCTCTTAAGCCTAAGAACGCCGGTTCCGATCTCTAGCGGTTCCAATCGACAGGTTCCACGTTTAGCCAGATGCAAAGTGACGCAAGGGCACAATGCCTCACTTGACCACAAGGGGGCGCACGCATCTGAATTTCATCCACAGCAGCTGAGAGATTGCTGGCGTGCCCATCTCTGTCTGTCTTCCTCTCCCTCTCTCTCTGTCTCTCTGTGTGTGTCTCTCTCCAAAAAAAAAGGGGGGGGCTGGAGAGATGGCTTAGCAGTTAAAGCACCTGCCTGCCAAGCCTAGGAACGCCCTTTCAATTCTCCAGGTCCCATGCTTAGCCAGATGCAAAAAAAGTAATGCAAGGGTACAATGTCGCATTTGCCCACAAGGGGACGCACACATCTGGAGTTCATTCACAGCTACTGAGAGACCACTGACGCACCCATTCTCTCTCTCTTTGCCTCTTCCTCTCCATCTCTGTCTCTCTCTCTCTCTCTCTGTCTCTCTCAAATAACAATAATAATAATAATAATAATAATAATAATAATGAAAACAATAAATATTCTAAAAAAGCTAGCATGGCTGCATGCTTCTGTACTCCTGGTGCAAGGGAAGACAGGAGGATCTCTAGGCCTTGCTGCCTGGCTAGAATAGCCAGAGAGCCTTAAGTTCAGGGTGAGACCCGGTCTCGAAAACAATAGGTGGAGGGCTGGAAAGATGGCTTAGCAGTCAAGATGCTTGCCTGCAAAGCTGAAAGACCCAGGTTCAATTCCCCATTACCTACATGAAGCCAGATGCAAAGGGTGGTACATGTGTCTGGAGTTTGTTTGCAGTGGCTAGAGACCCTGACGTGCCCATTCTCTCTATGTATATGCCTGTCTCTCTCTCTCATAAATAAATAAATAAATAAGTAAATAAATAAATTTTAAAAATAGGGGAAGAGTGCCTAAGATGGACACCTGATGTCAGTCTTTGGCTATCACAATCTGACACATCCATTCACCTGCACCCACACCTACCTGTGCCCACACACATATTAACATGCACATACACATGCACACATGCCACACATCAACATGAATTCTTTTCAATTTTTCTTATTCATAATTACCTATTTATTCTGAAAACAGTGAATCTGACAAGACCACCATTAGCCAGTACAGCTAATATCTATTGGCTGTTTTATCTTTTCCCAACAACAGTAAAATAATCATTCTCAAGTGTGAAATGTCCCCCATAGCCTCATATGGTTGTGATTAAACCTCATACTTGGGCAGGAGAGATGATTTTAGTGGTTAAGGCATTTGCCTGCAAAGCCTAAGAACCCAGGTTCAATTCCCCAGTACCCACATAAGCCAGATGCACAAAGTGGCACATGTGTCTGGAGTTTGTTTGCAGTGGTTAGAGGCCCTGGCCCATTCTCTTTCTGTATCTGCCTCCTTCTTTAAAATATCACAAAACGAAACCTCATACTTAATCCCCACAGCTGATAACTTCAAGATCATCCACAGCTACATACCCAGTTCAGGACCAGCCTAGACTACATGAAACTTGGTCTAAAGAAGAAAGAGAAGGTGGAGTACGAGGCAAGACACAGACTTATAGAAATGTATGGGGAAAAAAGTGGATCTGAGCCAAGACTCATGGAAAATACTCAAAGAATTCTTGAAACTCAACAGCGAGGAAACAAACAACCCAGTTAAAAGATGGAGCAAATGCCTGAGCAGACACTAGACGACAGTCACATGAAAAAAATGCCATATGGGAAGCGCAAATTAAAGCAAGGGGTTTATTACACATCGAGCAGAACGGACTTTCGAGGGGAGAAGAGAGCAGCTGGAAAGACGGAAAGGCCGAATTCCCATGAATCCTTTCTACAAGTATGGCCTCCGGTACCGGGACCCCTGGAAGGTTTGGGAATCTGCAAAGTGAAGTAACAAGACAAAAATCTGAGAAAGGCTACCCTGGCAGAGACAGGGAAAGGAAATTACTTCCTAGCCCCAACCTCTGCAGAAGAGATGCTAACACATTACTATGGGTTTGTTTTAAGTTTATTTTAATTTTGGCATGTGTATGTGGGTGGGGATTGTATGTATGTGAGTGCATGCATGTGTATATGGGCATGTGGAGACCATCAACATCACGTGTCTCCCTCAATTCCTCTCTACCTGATTTGTTTACTTACTCACTTGTCTATTTACTTACGTGTGTGCACGCATGCTTGTGTGTACAGACCGGGGCCGCTTGTCTCTGCAAACGAATGATGGACCTTTGCCCCACTGTTTTGCATCTGGCTTATGTGAGTTGCTAAGGAACTGAACCCCAGACTAAGCAGTCTTTGAAAGCAAGCACCTTTAAAATATTTTTATTTATTTTCAAACAGAGAGAGAGAGAATGGATGTGCCAGGAGGGCCTCTTGCCACTGCAAACAAACTCTACATGTACCACTTTATGCATCTGGATTGATGTGGCTTCTGGGAAATTGCACCCAGGCTGTCAGGTTTTACAAGTAAGTGCCTTTAACCACTAAGCCATCTGCCCAGCCCACAGTGGTTCTTTCAAAGCAAAACATCCCATGCACCTGAATTACCTGCTCCTAGGAAGAGATAAAGACACAAGGTTGAGACCCACCTGAGGAGTGGTGTAGGAGGCTAGCTAGCTGGCCTGCTGTTTTCTGCTTCTGGTTTTCTTTGAGTGCCCCTTGCAAAGAGCTCCCTTCAAGAATCTTTGAAAGCTGATTCCTCCTCACCATCCACAAACTGCCCTTTGCCATGGTCAATGGGCCTATGCTAACAGACCCTAAATGGCAGCTGGGATGGAAGACAGAGGTGTCCCTGTGACTCACCACCATCCCCCAACCATGGGACACCCAGTCTCCTGAGGGGGACACAAACGCAATTAAGAAAAATTGTATTGCTCAAATTTCCAATTACATAAATTGATGGTATTCTCCTCGATCTTGTGCTGGATACTGTATATCACAGGGGCTTACAGGTTTGAGGATTGATTGAGCCAACGACCATCCATGTTATATCAGCAGGTTCTACATCTCTTGATGTCAGCAAAAAACAGGGAGAGAGACAGTTGCTTTTACATTCAAGATGAAATCACATTGTATTTTCAAAGCACATGTCATCTCAAAAAATTATGCTTAGGCAGGAGTTTTCATATAAATAATTCTCTACTGGGCAATCTACCAGAGGCTGCATTTTTTTTTCTCTCTCCTTCTTTATTTTTCTAAGCTGGCTTAACATGGTCTTTTTTTCCCCTTTATTTTTTTTAAATAAAATAATAAATATTAAATGTTCTCTCTAATAGCAGGCTTGGAAAGTAAAAATAGAAGGAAGACTTTGCTGGAAAATAATATTCATAAGTGATTGTATTTATCATCTAGGTTCTTGATCTAATAAATATTCTTCATCGATATGCACTACCTATGACATAGTATACCCCAAGATGCTACAGAGAATTGATGTACTTGTTTATACTTTTATTTGATGTTAGCTTCTTACTTTTTTTGAAACCATTGAATTTTAAATTTGAATTATTAGGGAAATTCCTGCTCTTCCACCATTGATCCTGAGCCTAGTTAAAAGAACAACTCATGCTTTTTCTATTGTTGAGTGTCATTGTCAAAGCACATGAAGAACATTACAGAAAAGTTACACTATCTCCTACTGACTCCTACCTTCTACTGCAGCTAGCACGGTGCTTTTTTGGGTATTTCTTTCTAGCATTTTTTCATACAAAGCCCTTTTATTATAATTACGGTAATTATAAAATTCAACATCGCACTCTTTGAAATCACAGTAGGTGTCTAGTCCCAAGAGTTATTCTTGGTAACAATGGAGACCCACAGCCCGAGGAACTGACGTTTCTGTGTCTAAGGAGATGAGCATGGGGGCTTTGGGGGGTTCAGCATCAGCAAAATCTGGGAGACAAATCTACCTGTCCAGCCCCAAAGAGAAGGATGGGGATCCCCCCAAATAACCCTAGAGAAGTATTCTGGGAGGACTAAAGGTCACGTGAGAATCTCTAGCCATGTGAACCAATTCCTAACCAGGATGGCAGGCTTTGGAAAGTCATCAGGCTGCAGCAGAATCAGGAAAAGGGGAAAGAGGAAAGGAGAGAGGGAGCAGATATGAAAACAACACAAAGCAAGAAGGGTTGACTCCTTGGTTTAAGGTTGTAATTGTGCAAGTCATGACAAAAGCACAATTATAAGACACATGAAGTTAAGGACTGGCCAGAAGACTTTTAGTGACTGAACAATGAATGACCCCAGGGACATCCCAGGAAGACTCCTCCAATCCACTCTTGCCTTGGAACCTCCCAGAGAGAATACCATCCATGGCTTGGTCACAGACAATGCTGATGGGGCCAGGAATACCAGTGGTTAGGGTTGCCCACTGTTCTAAGCAAGGGCCCATGCTCCCTACTTCCTTTCACTCTTCTCTCTCCCCTTTCACAGAATTGATATAAACCCCACCAGGCTGGCCCTCACTCCTTCTGGTCCCAAGTGGCTGAGCAAACAAAGAGGCTTGGGGGAATCCTGGGTCTTATCCTCTCTGTAGGCACTGGGGAGAGTGTGAATCTAAGAAGTTGATGCAGGGCTGGAGAGATGGCTTAGTGCTTAAGGTTCATGCCTGCGAAGCCTAAGGACCCTGGTTTGATTCTCCAGGTCCCATGTAAACCAGATACACATGGTGGTGCATGCATCTGGAGTTTGTCTGTAGTGGCTAGAGGTCCTGGCGCACCCATTCTCTCTCTCTCTCCCCCCTTATGTCTGTCTCTAATAAATAAATAAATAAAAATAAAATCTTAGCCGGGCGTGGTGGCATACGCCTTTAATCCTAGCACTCGGGAGGCAGAGGTAGGAGGATCACCGAGAGTTCAAGGCCACCCTGAGACTACATAGTTAATTCCAGGTCAGCCTGGGCCAGAGTGAGACCCTTCCTCGAAAACCAAAATAAATAAATAAATAAAAATAAATAAAATAAAATCTTAAAAAAAAAAAAAAGAAGAAGTTGGGCCTGGAGAGATGGCTTAGTGGTTAAGCGCTTGCCTGTGAAGTCTAAGGACCCCAGTTCGAGGCTCGATTCCCCCAGGACCCATGTAAGCCAGATGCACAAGGTGGCATATGCATCTGGAGTTCGGTTGCAGTGGCAGAGGCCCTAGGGTGCCCATTCTCTCTCTCTCTCTCTCTCTCTCTCTCTGCCTCTTTCTCTCTGTCACTCTCAAATAAATAAATGAATAATAAACAAAGAAATTATTAAATAAAAGATTTGATGCACAAGAGTTGGTCCAGGGATACTCAGGAAAGAGCAGGGCAGGAGAGGGCAGGGAGTGAAGCCCTCACTTCATCTCACACTTGAGGACTCACAATACACACTAGAGGTCAGAGGTTCTCTTGCTATTAACCACTCGACTCCACTTCCCTTTCAGGAATCACCCCATGTCAACAACCCTACTCAAATATCCCAAAGCTCAGAGAGATAAGGCAGACTGGATCTTCAGGGGCAATTCCCCCATAGAGCCCTTTACTCACCCATCTCATCTCCTGCTAACTTCCCTGGTGGAGTCCATGGTTCAGACTAGTGCTGGAATGTCTAATTCAGCCCACATTGTCGACCCGCCCATAATGACAGAGTAAAATTTTTAAGTTAAGAAAATCCACAAGACAATGTAGCTTTCCACCCCCTTTTCAAAAATTAGGCAACACCAGACCCTAATGCACAAGTGACCAAATCTGACCGGGAGAGGGCCGGGCTGTTCCTAGGTGCTGGTGTTCCTCAAAGGTCTCCAGCTCTGGTATATCATCTTCCCAAGACCAAGGACAGCTGCCTTTGTTTTCACGTTCTGGCTCGTGTTTTTCTGCTAGCTAAGGGAAGGTTACATATCTTCCACCTGTATTTCAGGACAATGAGGATATTCCTTTACTTTTTCATATGCAAAAGTTTCCTATGCCTCATTGAGTTCTCTTTCTTGCTGATTCAGAAATGTAAGGGGTATTAGCTGCTTTTCTCATTGCTATTAAATAATAGCCGACAAGGGATAGAGAGATGGCTCAGTTCAGCAGGTAAGGCGCTTGACTGCAAAGCCTAAGGACCTGAGTTCAATTCCCCAGTACCTAGGTAAAGCCAGATGCACAAGGTGGTGCATGGGTCTAGAGTTCATTTGCAGTGACAAGAGGCCCTGCAGTGCTCATTCTCTCCCTCTCCCTCTCCCTCTCTCTCTCTCTCTCTCTGCCTCTTTCCCTCTCACACACTCTGTCAAATAAATGAATAAAAATTTTTAAAAATAGCTGACAAAGAAACTTTAGAGAGGAAAGGTTTGTTTCAGCTCAGTTTGAGGGGATGGCCATGATGGGGAATGGCCATATTGTGTCCACAATCAGGAATCATAAACAGTTGAATGCTGGTATTCAGCTTGCTTTGTCACTTTTATTCAATCTGGAACACCTGCCCCAGTCTCGAGAATGGCACATCCCACATTTGGGGTGGATCTTCCCATCTCAATTAACCTAGTCTAAAAACTCCCTCTCAGACAATGTCCAGAGGTATCCCTCTAGGTACTGTCAAGTTGACAATATTAACTATAACAGATACACCCCTTATCAACATACCACTTCTAAGTCATAACCTCCCACCTCTTGTCCACATCGGCTCATGCTGAAATGCAAAATCTATTCAGTACAACTTCAAAAGCTTCCATAGTTTTTAACAGTTCCAGGACCATTTAAAAATATAAATTCAGGGCTGGAGTGGTGGCTTGGTGGTTTAGGGGCCTGACTCCCAAGCCTAAGAATGCCATTTCCAATCTCCAGGTCCCACGTTTAGCCAGATGCAAAAAGTGATGCAAGGATGCAATTCTACACTTGGCCACAAGGGGGCGCACACTTCAGGAGTTCACTCACAGCAGCTGAGAGGCTGCTGGCACTCCCATTCTCTCTATATATTTCTCTAGCTCTTTCTTTATCTCTCTCAAATAAAAAAAAGTATAAATTCAGTCTCTTCTCAGAGTCAGGAAATCTCTTAATTATGTATCCCTATAACATATACCTCTAACATATAATAGGACAGAGTAAACATTCCATTTCCAAAAGAAAGGAATGGGGGCATAGCAAGAAAAGACGAGACCACAGCAAGACTGAAACCCACCAAGACAAACATTACACTAAGAAGCTCATCTCTTGGCTCCAAAGGGCTTGGTGGCCCCACCCATCAAACTCTGACCCCAGCAGCCTACATATCCTTCCTCTTGGGCCAGCTCCACCTGATGCCAGCCGCTTTCCTTGGTGGATTTCCCATGGTCCTGGCATGTCCAACGTCCTGGGGTCTCCCTTCAAACTTGGGCTTCACCTTCATAGATTCACATAACAGCCTCCCAGAGCCTCCTGGTGGGGAATCCAATCCTGCCACACATTGTCTGGAAGTAGCAGCTACAATAAGTGTGAAAAACACTGAGCAAGTCCACCCTCCTTACTTTGTAAAAGAAAAAGAATATAAAATTTTGGAGATGAGAATCGATGTCTTCCAATTCCTACACAGCACTTAGGGGCAGAGTTAAAATTGTGACAGTCAAGTGAGATTCTCTCCTGTCAGAGGCTGTCTCAGAGGAGCAGTGGCTTTCTGGAGTACTGATATCATTGCCACTCTGCTGTGTGTCCTGGCATGTGGTTCCAGGAATCAAATGCTTCCTCCCTCTTGCTAAGCTAGGCTATGTGTTCAGAGGCTAGGGAAAACCCAAAGATAATGCACAATTTTTTTCTAGGACTATCAAGATTTCTTGGATGTTCTTAACTGATTATACTTTGGCTAATCGTTGAATACTAAAGAATGCCCATTCCTTTCTAAATAAGAGACTGGCAGTCATAAGACATGATGCAGTTTACATGAGAGTGGAACCTCCATCACAAACAACATTTCATGAAAACTTAGGTAGTAAATAGTAATGTGGAATTCAGCCAGCTGGTAACCTATATTATACCTATATGAAACGGAAAGAAAAAAAAAAAGATTTCACAGAAGGGAGAACTTAATCAGGCATGGTGGCACATACTTTTAAGCCTAGCACTTGAGAGGCAGAGGTAGGAGGATTGCAGTGAGTTTGAGGCTACCCTGAGAATACATAGCAAATTCCAGGTCAGCCTGGGATAGAATGAGACCCTACCTCAAAAAAAGGGGGGGGACATAAATAACTTGGGAAACTATCAAATGAGATGCATTGTAATAAGATGCTCCACAATACCAATGGGAGATTATTATCATCATAATGAACGCATTATGAAATGCAGTAGGAATTTCAATGAAAGGCAAACATATAATTTAGTAATTCTGATCATGCATAGAGTTGTCTTTTTGAGTTGGCACAACAATGGCACTCCCTTTTCACAACTTTGGAACTGGCTCAGAGCCACAATATCATAAGGATTAATGATTGCCACTCAAGTAACCCACAACCCCAGATGCTCCTGACACTACCAGAAACCCACTTCAATATTGTTGCCTCTAGCATAGTTAATGAAATCAAGCTTCTTATGTTACCATGGTGTTTTTATTATTAAAACACATTCCACCTTTTGTCCTTGGTCTATCAGATAAACAGATCATCTAGCAAGGCCAAATTTTATTATACAAAGTGCCATGGCTCAGAGTGTATACATCCTAACTCACCAGTTCTCCACCATTTGTTAACATCAAACTCCCCATCTTAACCTCTGTCAATTCAGTTATATACTAATTCCGTGTCCTGATGAAGTGGTTGTTGAACTAAATTGATCAAATCTATTGTGTCGCAAGACTTCATGTGCACTTCAGTGCCTACGATTTAACTCAAGTTCCAAGCACGGTGGTACATACCTGTATTCATAGCATTCAGAAGCCTGAAACAAGATGGAGTTTGAAGCCAGCCTGGGCTACATAGTAAGATCCTATCTCAAAATTTAAAAAATAAAAATAAATTGTAACCCCAAACCTAAATTAAGATACTACTCTTAATAAGCCTAGATCATTGTGGTGGTTTGAAGGTAAAATGTCCCTCATAGTCTTATGTGTTTGAAAGCCCAATCCCCATCTGGTGGCACTGCTCAGGAAAGTTGTGTTGCCTTTAGGAGGTGGAGGAAGTGCATCACTGGAGGCAAGCCTTGGGGTTTTATAGTACAGATCAGCTTGCCACACTCAGCTCACTTGATCTACTTCCTCCCTGCCAATGTGACGATGTGATGCCTGGCTATTTAATCCTGCCATGGTCTCCACACCATGATGAAAAAGCTCAAAGCTATAAGTTGAAAATAAACCCTTTTGTCCATAAGCTGCGTCTGGTAGGGTATTTTGCTCAGCAATGAGAAAGCAACTACTTTAGTCATTTTCAGAACCATTCCAATCACCTCTCACAGTTACTCTAGTTCTTCTGACACTTCCTGTACATCTCTAAGCTGACCCAGAATGAGCATCCAAAGAGACATGGGACATTGCATAATGGTCCTCCTGACCTTTCCTCCCTCCCCTTTCCTCTCACTGTCTCTAGGATCTATCAGAACTCTCCTCTGACAAAGGGAATGGCTTAAAAAGCAACAGTATCCACTTCCTGCTTTGCATTGTCATTAACTTTTATGTGATTCATGGACTATAAGATCCCCGGGGAGAGAAACTCACTCCCATATTGCTCAAATACATGTGAGACGTATGTTGAATAAACAAAGGGGGCATCATCTCATCCCCAGACAAGTAGGGAAATGAACAAGTGTGGAGTAGCTTCCATAGACCAGGCACTAGATATGTTTTGTCACCTAACATTCATGCCAGCTAGCAACATCTTACATTGAGTGATGGCTCTTGTTCACTAGCAGAAGACAGGAGAAGCAGCAACACCATCTTTTTTTTTTATTAGTTATATATATATATATGGTATATATACAATCATGATGGTACCATCGTTAGCCTTCTACCTGTCCCCCCCCCATGTGTAATGTGGGTCTTGCCTAATGAGGGTAGCCATCAGTTATGCGGGACAGGCAATGACTCTGTGTATAATGACCCAACTCATGGCTCTAACAATAGCAACACCATCTTTTGCAGTACTGCCCACAACCACAGGTGATAACAGCTCTCAAATTTTGCTTTCCCATTTCAAGCTTTTTTTTTTTTTTTTGGAGAGAGAGACAGAGAGAAAGGGAGAGAAAGACAGATAGAGATGGACCCGCCAGAGGCGTCTCAGCTGCTGCAAATGAAATCCAGATGCGTGCACCCCCTTGTGGTCAAGTGTGGCATTGCACCCTTGCGTCACTTTGCATCTGGCTAAACGTGGGACCTGGAGATTGGAACCAGCATTCTTAGGCTTAGGAGGCAGGTGCCTTAACCGCTAAGCCATCTCTCCAGCCTCCATTTCAAGCTCTTAATATCATTCAAGATCCCAAAGAGCATGTGTTCATAGGAATTACAAGCATTAGTATCTTTTTAAAAAATATATTTTACTTAACTATTTGAGAAAGAGAAAGAGAAAGGGAGAGAGACAGAGAATGGGCACACCAGAACCACTAGCCACTGCAAACTCCAGATGCATGCTCCCCCTTGTGCATCTGGCTTACATAGGTCCTAGAGAGTTGAACTGGGATCCTTTGGCTTTGCAGGCAAATACCTTAACTGCTAAGCCATCTCTCCAGCCCATCATTTGCATCTTAATATATTGGAAGTTTAAATTACTCATTAAAAAATACTTATTATTTCATTTTTATAATGACCACATGTCCATTACATATTATCATAAATAATGTTGGTTTTTAATTTTTTACTTATTTATTTGGTAGTAGAGAAAGAAAGAGAGAATGGGCATGCCAGGGCTCTTGCTGCTGCAAATGAACTCCAGATGCGTGCACCTCTTTGTGCATCTGGTATTACTGGGGTATTGAACCTGGGCCACTGGACTTTGCAAACAAGTGCCTTAATGGGTGAGCCATCTCACCACCCCAATAGTACATTTTATAATAAATAACTTCTAGAGAAGAACATAGTGGGAGGAATGGCATTATTTATAGTATTGCAAATCTCTTTACGAACTAATTTAATAGAACAAACATGAATTCTCATATCTGCTTCCATGTTTTATCTGTCAAGGTATTTACTTTAGTTGATGGGTATGAAGAAAATACAGTATAACACCAATGTCATACTGAAAAAGGAAAGAGTACCTCATAGCCTTCTTAGATAATTGTGGAATATTGTGCCCAGACACCACAAGTTATAGCTGGTTCTTCAAATTTTAATTTTATTTATTTATACAAGTGAGTGAGTATGTGTGTGTGTGTGTGTGTGTGTGTGTGTTCACACACGCTCATGCATGCATGAATACAGCAGAGTCTCTAGCCACAGCAACGAATCCCCATCTGCCATTATGAAGGTGACCCCAGGTGAGAAGGCTTTGCAAGGCAGCACCTTTAACTGCTGAACCATTTCCTCAGCCTCAAGTTATAGATTGAATGGCCAGGTTTTAATGGAATCTGAAACCATATCAGTGAATTTTCTCCAACTCGGTTATATGAAATTGTGTTGTCTATTCACATTGGATGGATTGTTTACACATGCATTGATCAGCTGGAAAACATTGGCTCATTAATTTATGCTCCCCTTCAGTTGTCGCCCTACATTACATAATAACAAAAGTACTCATGTGCATGAATGTTACCGCCAATTTCACCCAAAGGCATGTTGAAGCTCTGGGAAGCTGTCACGTTTATAGCAATGGATACATGCTTTCTAAGTCTCATTTTTGCTTGAAAGCTCAGATTTTTATCATTGGCAGACAATGATGTCATTTTTTTTTTTTTTCCTACAAGTGACAGGCTCCCTTCATTCATTTTTAAAAGAAAATGTCTTCAAAATACCCAAGTCTGGGTAACCAGTTTGTCTGTCAGAACTTTACAAGTTAAAAAAAAATTCTTGATAAAAGCAGCTAGCTTGGTTCACCCCTCCATCAACTCCTTTCCCTGCAGACAGCTTCTGTACCTCACAACCCACCAGGATCCCAACAGTGGGCCCCACTGTCTCCCACGAAATAGTGAAAAGGGGTGTACTCCATCTCTAAGGTGTAATGATGTTAAGGGTTTTTGCATTCTTTTGTGAACAGGTACCGATTTTTTTTTTTTTCCCCATTGGATCTTGTAAGTGACTGGTAGTGAAGAATGCACTGCAGGCTAACCCAATTGGAGGCCACCACCTTGACTTATGTCCAGGCTCCAGTAGTTTGGTTCCATGGTTGCTTTTGTGCCAACCGAACACACATCAACACTGTATAAAAGCCCAATGGGGGCTGGGGAGTTGGCTAAGTGGTTAAGGCACTTGCCTGCAAAGCCTAAGGACCCAGGTTCGATGCTCCAGGTCCCACGTAAGCCAGATGCACCATGCGTCTGGAGTTGATTTGCAGTAGCTGGAGGCCCTGGCATAAACATTCTCACTCTCTTTCTATCTCTCCCTCTCTCTGTCTCTAATAAATAAATAAAAATAAATGAAGATTTAAAAAAAAAAAAGTCAATGGCTTCTAATGTTTTCCCGCAAACACTCTTCTCTCCACAAATTCCTGTGGATTCCACCTGGAGAACCAACTATTCATCAAGTGCAAATTTATACAGATGAAATGTGTGTGATTAGATATATGAATTTGTATCCACAGGCTTGGCTCTCCCTCCCCTTGCCATAGTATGAATGCAGAAGGAAGTATTAGCCTTGAGAACATGCCAGAAAGATAAGTCATTGATTTGACAAGTGTTGGACACATATCGACTTGAGTGATTTCTGTGTATAAAAACAATCAAAAGCACTGTGCGGGAGAAAAAAAAAATGAGGCCAGATGAGAATCCCGGGATCAGTGATTGAACAGCACAGGCCTGGGGTGCAGTATGAAACCCCCAGGCCACACAAGAGAGGACAAGGGATATGCAATAGAACAGTAAGAATGGGCTTTTAGATTTAGATAGGGGCACATTTCAGAAACCCAATAATGACGGTCAAGAGAGAAAAAGAATGAACAACAACAACAACAAAAAAAGTGAGGCCTTTCCTATGGGATTTGCTCCATCATTAAGGGCAAAATCTGTCACCAAGGACATGACAACAGACAGTGGCAGAGAACAGCAGCTCCTGGAGCAGCTCTGATCTAGACTTGAATTGTGAACTCTGCCGCCTTTTGTAGTGCACTCCTCGGACACTGGGGGAGTAACAGTCCATCTCTATGCTTCAGTTTTGCCAGTAAGTGGACATAAACATCGTACCTCTTCCCTAAGACAATGTCTATGGTGAACGTGATAATGACAGAATATGCTTTCCCTAGTATCTGCTTATTGCACACTAGGCTTTCAGTAGATATTTGCTGGCAGCAGGGGTAGTGGAGGAAGAGGAAGGACATTAAATCAGGGCTTGATGAGACCTGGAAGAGGCACAGAGAAGGATCATTGTTGATTTGGAATAAAGAGATATTATGCTGAGAGGGGATGCTGGGAAGGGAAGGGGAAGAACAGTTCAAGAATCTGGAATGTCTTCCAGAGAAGTCACACGAAATATACTAAGAAAAAAGGAAAGCTGGGCTTGGTGGTGCACGCCTTTAATCCCAGCACTCAGGAGGCAGAGGTAGGAGGATACTGTGTGTTCGAGGCCACCCTGAGACTACATAGTGAATTCCAGGTCAGCATGAGCTAGAGTGAAACCCGACTTTGGAAAAATAAAAAAAGAAAGAAAGAAAGAAAGAGAGAGAGAGAGAGAGAGAGAGAGAGGGAGGGAGGGAGGGGGAGGGGAGGGGAGGGGAGGGGAGGGGAGGGGAGGGGAGGGAAGGGAAAGGAAGAGAGGAGAGGAGAGGAGAAGAGAGAAGAGAAGAGAAGAGAAGAGAAGAGAAGAGAAGAGAAGAGAGAAGAGAAAAAAAAGAAAAAGGAGTCACTGACATGTGCTTACCAGGAAAGTAAGGTGAGTTTTATTTGTGTTCGAGAGATGGCTCAGCAGTTCTCTCTCCTTGCAAATACATAATACATTTTTTTTAAATGGTGTTTGTGAATTTGAGAAAAATTTACCTTAATGCAGGGCGTCATGAATAGAAGCAAGCCGGGCTCAAACACAAGAATCTCTTTGATGAAGGCATGTCAAAGGAGAAGCTTTTAGATGGAAACTTCAAGTTTCTTCACAAGTGAGTGAAAGGAGACGGAGACCACACGATGGGTCACTTTAATTGTCAATATGAAACATACCTCTGAGTGTCTCCAGAGCAGATTTACTGGGGGGGGTGGAGACCCACCCTGAACTTGAACAGCACCAATGCCACGGGCTGGGGTCCGAGCTGAAGACAAAGGAGGGAAGGAGAACGCCCCGTCCGCCTTCCCTGACTTCTGCTCCTCGGCTGCATACTGAGAAGTGAGGTGTCCCAGCTGCATGCTCATGCCACCATGAGCTCTGCCATTCCTTCCCTACCGTGACGCACTGGAACTCTTAAACCACGAGCCAGCATGCATCCTTCTTCCCTTAAGCTGGTTTTGTTGTTCAGGCATTTGGTCCCTTGTAACTAGAAAAGTAACGTAAGAGATGAAATGGCCCGGGAGGCATGGTCTGCAGGTGAGGCACACACCTCCCCAACTGTCCATTGCTAGGAACCCTTACTTTCGAAGTGAATCGACAAATTTCTACAGATAATCGTGAAGCAACAGTGTGCCTTTACTCATTTAGGGTTAAAACTTAAAGTGTGCATGCGTGAGTGCGCGTGCGCGCGCGCGCGCACACACACACACACACACACACACACACACACACAGCTACCCCACTGTAGGATACCTAAAACTTTCCAAGGTCTTCCTATCATGATTAAGATAAACACTTTCCTCGTCACAAAGGTATCATACTTGTCAAGGCCCTGACCACTCATGGAATTATGGCTTGAGATACCCACCAATATGGCATCTGGTGCCTGGAAGCCAATTGTGACTAGCTCAAAAGAGTAAGTGTGGGGTGAGATAATAGAAAGGGGAAATGAAGAGAGCGAATTTTGGTGCATGCAGTTTAGTAACTCCGGAGAGTTCCCTCTAGCTCTCACAAGTGAATTTCACCCTAGGCTCTCTTTTCCCTCTGAGATTGAGGTGGGAAGGTCGGGACACAGGGAACTCCAATCTCCTCCTCTCCGTACTTCATTTGACCTCATTCACCTTCACCACAGGCCGAAGGGCCCTGCTTCCCTTTCTCCAGCAGATCTGTGGTCATTTCTCTGGGACCTTGTTCTGCGCCTGGTCACCAGCACCACTTGTGAGCATGTTAACCATATTAAAGCTTGGACCCTACTCCAGACTTGGTCAAAATCTGCTTTGCAATGAGATCTCAGAGCAGTTACTAGACACATTACAGTTTGGGAGCCACTGCGTGAAGAGTTCAGATAACATATGTACAACGACTGCTTATTTTAGCCGTCAGTCTCCTTGAAGGCAGGCGTTTCTCCTTTGTAGCAATGTTCATCCCGGAGAGCCTGCTACAGAGTCGGTGTTAAATAAATGCTTGCTGGATAGATGAAGGATAATGAACAAACATGTGGAATGTGATTTATCCTCTCACATCTATGAAGGATTTTGGAACGGAGTCAAGCAGGTACCAGTAAGGGATTCATTTAAATTTATCAGTGGTGGAAACAGATAATAAATTAACCCTAAGGGGCTTATTTTTAAATATCTACTCATTTATGTCAGTGGCAACAGCCCCTTTCTTGAGAGCTCTTTGGTGTTACGTAGAAATTGATATATCACGCTAGAAAATGCAATATGCCCTAGGAATGAAACCATCCAAATGTATGTATATGTTTTTAATTACTCCTTAAATGTTGACCCATGAATCTTTATGACAATTATTGACTGTGTAAAGTTCCCCCTAGATTAATATGCAGTAGAAACTGTGCATTTAAATTTGTTTCAATCAATGTTTTCATTTGCCACCCCCCCAACACTCCCCCCATTTTTTTTCCTCCTCAACAAACAGGCTCTCCTAAGAGCAGTTTGTCATTCTTAAGGCACAAGGATTAGGCTCTGACTAATTGGAAGATTTGCCCATTATTTAAATGAAACTTGTTTGCAGTTTCATCATCCGTGCGGATCTAGGAAGGCAGCGGACTGGCCCATCAATTTGGTTAAGAAAGAATAAATGGATAAGGAGACTGGCAGCGTTCTCTCGTGGGAGGCTCTCTGTCGCTGCATTGTTTCTCTTGTATTAATTACCCACGTAAAACCGCCTCCCAGGGATGCAGGATTATCTGCTCTGCTCCAAAGCTCCCACGTCACCTCACTCACGGCCTTCCTCCGGAGCTTGGATCCCTTATGTCAGCAAGGGCCGCGATGTTGCAATGTTGCCAAGAGCAGTCGGGAAGTGGAGGCCCAGGGCTTCCTGGAGTGATTTCAGCTTTAAGACTGGAGGAGGTTAGAGCTGTAGGAGGGCTGCCTTTGCAATTCTGGCACCCTGTTCCAGTTAGGTTTGGAGAGATGAAACGCTAGGTGGGGTGCAAAGAGCTGGGAAGGGAGTGACTAGCAGCAGGACACTCAAAAATTCAGACAAGCAGGGCTGGAGAAATGGCTTAGTGGTTAAGGTGTTTGCCTGCGAAGCCAAAGGATCCTGGTTCAATTCTTCAGGACCCACATAAGCCAGATGCACGACGAGAACATGCATTTGGAGTTCGTTTGCAGTGGCTAAAGGCCCTGGCATGCCCATTCTCTTTCTCTCTATCTCTCTCTCTCTCTCTGCTCTCTCTCTCTCTCTGCTTGCAAATAAAAATAAATAAATAAAAGAAGGGAGAGTTGCTTCATTTAAAAAAATTCAGACAAGCAAGCCCACCTTTAATCCCATCACTCGGGAGGCAGATGTAGGAGGATCGCCATGAGTTCAAGGCCACCCTAAGATTGCATAATTAATTCCAGGTCAGCTTGGGCCACAGTGAGACCCTACCTCGACAAACAAAAAACAAACAAACAAACAAAAATTCAGACAAGCAAGACAGCCACTGGACGGATGCAGAGAGCCAGTGGCAGGAGAGCTGGGATTGGGAGCTTACCTGCCCTATGACAGGGACTGAGCTTCCAGCATCAGAACTGCCCCCCACCATTCCACGCAGTGTTCTCACGATGAAGAAAGGGAGTTTCGTTTCCCATGATAGTAAAGCAGGCTGGCTTTGACCTCCAAGACAGAGGGATGCTTGGATGCAGAACACGGTACTCCTTTCTATACATTTAGCGACAACAGAGCTTGAGTTCTGGATTAGACCCCATTCTTAGCCCATGATCCTCCCAACTGGATATGTGGGGGTTTGAATGTAAAATGTGCCCTCCCCCAACCCATAGCCTCGGGTGTTGAGTGATCAAGTTTCCTACTTCTCTCACAGCTTGGAGCATTTGGCAGGTGGAGCCTGCTGGAGGAATGTGTCACCAGGGGCAGACCTGGAGGCGGAGTCCCAGCCTAAGTGTGCGTTCAGAGTCAGCTTGTTACCTACGTGCTTGGTGTGATCTCTCTGCTATGGAGGTGTGATGAAGTGAGCGAGCTTCTTCCTCCACGATGAAGATCAAGCTTCCCCTGGAAATTATAGAAGCCTTCTCCTCCTTGAAGGCAACTACGACAGTTCACATAGTACCTGTATGCATAGATGAATGTGGAGCCCTCTCTTTGGGATACAGCCCAGGCCTCCTCCTTCCTGCCCACTCTGGGCATGGCAAGCCCACCCTGCTATCCTCTCCCACTTGCTCTCCCCTTTTTTTCTGGCAGTGTAGTACTCAGACCCAGAACTCAGCCTACATAATGTCCCACATTCCCAGGCTTCCCCCAGCTTGCTGAGACCTCTCTCATTCAGGCAGTTCCTACTCCACCCTGGGGCACTTTGTGAGTATCTTGTACACTGTGTCCCAGTACAAAACATAGCTCCTGGCCCCAGACAGCCCCTCCAGACTGTTTTAGAAGTAATCACGGTCCCATTCTGAAACCAAGCTATAGTAGAAGATGCGATCAGATGCATTCAGGTAGGGTAGCCCATGGACAAATGCATAGCCCAGGCTGGCCTCAAACTCCTGATCCTCCTGCCTCCACTTCGTTAACAATTTCCCACCAGCATGTGCCACCACAAGCTACCAAAGTACTTAAGATCCAAACGATGGGGAGGAGTGTTTGGGAATATATCTTCCAGATGCAAGTGGCAGTTGCATTTTGATCTCATAGCAACTGTTTTACCTGATAAAACTTGCATCATAGTGAACCCACCAACATGTTGTCATGGATAAGGGAGGAGGGAAAAAAAACAGCAAAATAGAAGAGGGACTAGTTTTTTTTTGTTTGTTTTGTTTTTTGTAAATATGAGGAGTTTTATTTTATTTTATTTTATTTTTTTATTTATTTTTGCTGACGTACTATGAGGCAAAACAAAATTGACACCATACAAAATAACTTTATAAAATCTCATTCACATCATCTTCATCAGACTTACAGCATTCTGTGCATGTTAGGGGCTATGTAAGGAGGTAAAAAACCACTATGTCAAACCTTCAGTATTAGTTTATGTCCACACAGTAAGAAACAAAAACAAGTAACTGTTAGTTTTAAAACTAGAGGGTTCACTGGAGGGAGGGATAGGGAGGTGACAATGGAGGATGGTTTGGGGGGATTATGATCACATTGTATATGTGTATGGAGGTTGTCAATAAAAAATATTTAAACGTAGTACATGGAAGAAAAGATTCGACAGTCAAGATAGGGCATTCTCTCCCTCTTCCTCTCCCTTCTTCTCGTTCTCATCTCCCCACTCCCTGTCTCCTGGAAAAGGATGTCTAGGTTTCTAATTGGAAAGTGTGACAAAGAGGCAGAAAGTCCCAGTTCCAATCCTTGTCCCTCCTTTTCCCCTCTCCTCTCCCCCTACCACTCAACTGAAGTGAGGTGGAAGTCCTTCCTCTGCAGGCCCCCCACTTCCCCCATTTCCTCCTCAAGTTGCTCTGCCGAGACTAGATGAGTTCTCAGACAGGCGGATGAACTCTCAGAGCGGCAGAGCCCTCATTCCTGAGCCCTTCCAGCATGCATTCTACTACCAGGCCGCCGCAGGGGAACGCAGGACCTTTGCTCATGTCTATGTTTGTTTCAATGGCTCTATGTTTGTTCAGCATGGGTTTTTGCATCTAAACAAGTGGGCTTTCTCACTCAAGCTTCAACTTTCAAAAGACATACCCAACATTTTGATGCAGTTAGCTTACTGGTATTATAGCTGTGGTTTTTGTTATCTGACTGACTGTGTTTTACAATCTTCTCCAATATAACCTACTTTGCAGCTTATAAAAATCCCTGGGAGCCGGGCGTGGTGGCACACGCCTTTAATCCCAGCACTTGGGAGGCAGAGGTAGGAGGATTGCCTTGAGTTCAAGGCCACCCTGAGACTACATATTTAATTCCAGGTCAGCCTGGGCTAGAGCAAGACCCTACCTTGAAAAACAAAACAAACAAACAAACAAACAAAATACCTGGGACATTATAGATTTATAACTACAATACCTCACACTTAAAATGGGTAAGATACTAAGGCTGGTGAACATTTCATGATAGTAAAAATATTAATTAAAATGTTTTAATTTTTCTTTTTTAAGATTCTATGTCTTGGAACCAGTCTTTAAGGCCAGCCCATCTTTAATCCTAGCACTTGGGAGACTAAAGTAAGAGAATCGCCATAATTTTGAGGCCAATCTGGGCTTCAGAGTGAGTTCCAGGTCAGCTTGGGCTAGGGTTAGACCCTGCCTCAAAGACAGAAAGGATCCTACTTTTTTTTGTAGGAAAGTTTTACATATACAACAAAAATTAAGCAGAAAATACCAAATCTCCATCTAGCCCTTGCTCCCCGGCCTGGTAGCCTTCCCCATCCTCAGTATTTCCTGAGCACAGCTGTTACTATGAACGAACCCACACCTGCATATCATCATTATTCAAAGTCCATAGTTGACAGTAGAACTCCCTGCTGTAAATCCTTTGGGCTGTGAAATGGGTATAGTGGCACATATCCACCATCCAAGCACCACACAGTGTGGTTGCACTGCTCTGAAAGTCCTCTGTTCTCAGGGCTGGAGACATGGCTCAGTGCTTAAAAGTTCTTACCTACTACACAAGCCTAATGATAGCAGTGTGGGTCCCCAGAACCCACATGCAGCCTGACACAGTGGTGCACCTTCCTGTATATCCAACAATTCCTCAGCAATGGGAGGTGGAGTCAGGAGGCTCTGGAGACTCACAGGATAGTGAGGGGTTCCCAGTGACAAAATGTCAAGAAAGATCCCGTCTTGAAACAAGGTGAATGCGTAGGAGTGACAGATACTCCAAGATTGTTCTGTGACCTTTACACACACACACACACACACACACGCACACACCATGGCACATGCACACTCACACACATCCTCTATGTTCAACTTATCCATCCCTCTAATACTTTAACCCATGGTATCCACTGATCTTTACAGTATCTCCATAGTTTTGCCTTCTATAAACTGTCATTTAGTTGGAATCACATAGATTCTAAGCTTTTCAAATTAACTTTTTTTTTTTTTTTTTTTTTTCAGTCCCCTCCATGTTTTTAGCAATATCCAATGAATTAAGTCCAGACCTCCATGATTTTTCTCTGGTTTGTATAGTTTTTTTTTAATATTTTATTATTTATTTATTTATTTGGTACAGAGGAGTGAATCATAGCTACTTATCAACAGACATCATGCTTATAAGTTTCAGCGATTATGCTATGGGCATGATATTGGCAGTTTGTATAGTTTTTAAAGACACCACCATCCTCTCTTCCCAAGTGGCTGTTCCAATTCTCAACACCACCAGCATGAATAGGAGTTCCCAGAGCCCAGCTGCCTCACCAGCATTTGTTCAGCATTCTGGATTTTGGATATTCTAACCAATATGTACTTGTCATAATTAGCACTTTTCTGATGACATACGATGTGAGACATCTTCCATAATCTTTTTATCACCCTGTGCATACGTTATTTGTGAAGTATCTGTTGAAAGTCATTTGCCCATCTTCAATGTTTTTTTTTTCTATTTTTATTCTTCCTTTTATGGGTTCTTTGTATATTTTGGATACTGGTTCTTTATCAGAAATGTCTTTTGTACATTTCTCCTGGTCTGTATATATTTTTTTTCCCTCTGTTGTGATTACCTTGTGTTGCTGGGACAAAACTTCTGACCAAAAACAGCTGATGGGAGGAAAGGTTTTATTTTGGCTTACAGTCTCAAGGGGAAGCTTTATGATGGCAGGAAAAGATGGTAGGGCAGAGGCTGGACATCACAATCTTGCCACCACAGTTGGGAGAAAGCAGCAAGAGAGTCCGCTTAGTTCTGGCAATGGGAAGCTGGCTATAACACCCCTAAGTTTGCCTCCAGTAACACCCTCCTCCAGCAAGGTTTTGACTCCCTAATTGCCCAACAGCTGGGAACCAAGCATTCAAAACATGAATTTACAGGGCAAATGTGATTCAAACCACCAGTCATATCCTTCTTAGAGAACATTGTTCAGAGCAGAATGTTTTATTTGTTTAATTTCAATGAAATCCAGCTTATCCATTCTTTCTTTCATAGATCATTGCCTTTGGTTTAAAAACTAAAAAGTCACTGCCAAGTCCAAACTCATTTAGATTTTTTTCCTATGTTATTTTACAGGAGTTTTATGGCTTTTCATTTGCATTTAAGACTATAATTCATTTTGAGTTAACATTCTTTTAAAAAAAATTTTATTTATTAACTTTTGTAAAGGGTGTCCATGCTGTGTGTGTCTAGATTCACTTCTCAGTTGTTCTAGCACCTTCATTGTAAAGGCAGTCTTTGCTTTATGAAAAGGCAGTTGGTTTTGCTGTTGCTGCTCTGTCAAAGGTGAGTTGGCAATAATTGTCTGCATTTATCCCCAGCCATCTGCCCTGTTTCACTGGTCTGTCTGTTCTTCCACTGGTACCCATTGTCTTGAACACTGAAGCTGATTAAACTTGTAGTTTCAGTCCTCCAACTGAGTTTTTTCACCTTAATATTGAGTTGGCTGCTCTTGGCCTTTTACCCCTTCACACATACTTTAGAATCACTTTGTCAAAATTTTTTTTTTCTGGTAATTTTATTTGGATTCCTTGAATCAAGAGAGAACACTGGAGAAAACTAGTATCTTAATAGCACTGAATCTTCCTATCTATGAACATGGAATATTTCTCATTTTAATTTGTTATTTTATTTAATTCATCACTCTACAGCAAACCACTTTATATGAATCCTGTGCATGTTAGTTTTATAACTAAATATGTCACTTTTTAGAGTGTAAACAAGCTGAGTTAATTTCACATTCCACTTATCCAGTGCTAATCTACAGAAAAGTAATTGACTTTTGTATATTAACCTTGTATCCTGCAACCTTTCTAGAAGCATTTCTTAATCCTAGAGGGATTTGCAGACTCGTTTATTTTTTAACATTAAAAATATCAGGTCATCTCTGAAGACTGTATGGTTTCCTTTTTCCTAATTGGTACAATTATTTCCTTTTACTATTAATATTGCATAAACTAGAAAATGTGGTTGAAAATGGGTGATAAGGAACATCATTCTTCCTTGTTCTTGATCTTAATGGAAATGATTTCAGTCCCCCCCCCCACACAATAAATAAATAAATAAATAAATAAATAAATAAATAAATAAAGTTTTAAAAGAAAAGTTGTTGCTGGAAATCTCCATGGTTGACTTTCTGATGACAGAGAGCAATTATCTGCAGTGGCCAGCTCTCAGAAGCATCTCTGTGTTGGGGTTGAGTTTTGTCCTCCCCTATAGAATATGGGCTCAAGTCCTAACCCTGGGCCCTTTAGACTGTCATATTAGTGGGAAACAGAATCACTAGAGACTTAGTAAAGATGAGGTCCCTGGACAGTGGAATGGCCAATAACCCAATACAACTGGTGCTGCTAGGAGAAGAAAAGAGACAGAGACAGTCACCAGGATGAAAGTCATGTGCGATGGAGGTGGTGACAGACCTGAGGCTGCTGTGTGTCATGGAATGGCAACACAGCCATCAGAGGCTGGGGGAAGGCAAGTGCTTTGTCTGACAGCTTGCAGAGCAGCTGTGTTCCTGCTGGTGCCTTGACTTCAGACTTAACTTACCATCTGAGTGGTACATTGTGATAGGAGCCTTAGGAGACTCACTTGGCATGCATACAACCCCACAGGAGCTCTGAGAATGCTCCTCTGGGCTGCGTGAGGCTTGGTCTCCCTCCACAACAGCGTCCCCCTCATAAGCACAAAGGCAGTAGCTTTGTAGTCGCACCATTTCCTGTTTCCCAAAGCATTGCCTAGGCTTCAATAGCATCGCCTGATGTGTGCTCTTTTAATCAACACAAGCCTACATCCTTTGACTTTTCCAAATCACCACGTTCACTGAATCCCTAAATCATCCTCATTGCTTATGCCTCGCTTTCTCCATTGCTACAATATCCTTTTTATACCTAAGTGATAAGAATTGAAAATGATACTTTAAATGAGACTTTGCTAGTCCTTTTATATAATGGTAGAATAATTCTCTTTGACTCAAATTCAATACACTCTATTCACACCTCTCAAAGCTGTTGGTACATTTTTGCACTGCTTTATATTGGTGGTTTCAAGTACTAGCTATTGTCATACAGGATCTACAGACGGCTAGAGGTTTCGTGGTTATAACCCCATTTGCTTTTTGCTGCTCACTTCATCATGTTCCTATTGTCTGAAATCGAACCCTAATAGCATGCATTTAACATGCACTTCATTCACCATTACAAACTGTCTGTTGTAATTAGGTCAGGTACAGAAAGTGGAAGACCCTTGAACTCCGGGGTAAAGACAGTAAGTAAACGGCATTTACTGAATATCCACTACCCAAGATGCTTTGCATACATGATCTTCAAAGTTCCAGGAGAGAAACATTATTAGATTTCAATTTTAAATCTCTGTTTCATAACATATGATCCAAAGCCACAGTGAAGTATCAGACCAAGAGTTAGAATCAGTTTGACCAAGGCCACACTCTTCTGGACTTCACTGAGACCTAGCAGAGGAAAGGTGGTGGTGGGCATTGCTAAACACGGGCTGGGACTGTGAGGAAGCTAGCCTGGGCTGTTAGACATGGCCGGGGTCCTTGGGCTGTGGGGGTTGCAGCCGGAGCTTATTGTTGGGAACCCACTGTGGCGACGGAGCTGGCCCTCCCTTCTCTCAAGGCCATAGTGTGTCCCATCTTCGCCCAGAGGAGGTGGAATAGATGGACCCTACCCCCATCCCAAAAGCACCTGAGCATTCCATAGTCAGGTTTTGTCCCCCACCCCATTTCCTGACATTGTGGCCAGCTGCTTAAGAGACCCTTATATGGTAATAAACAGTCTCCCTTCAGCTGTAGCCATCCAATATGTGGCTGAAGTCATGTAGCTTTTCCTGCCATTTCTGTTATCTCCCTTGCAGCGTCTCCCTCTTCACTTCTGCCTTCCAACACCAGCCAATTAGATAGCAACCCATAAACTTATGTATCCATCCAATCACCTTATGATCTCTGTGTGTGTTCTCAACCTTTCCCAAGTGTTTATAAACCCACTCCTCTTTTGAATAAATGAGAACATGCTATCCATCAGATTGCCTCCTGGGTGGTTCATTGCCCAACTGCACTCACCCACCCCAAGACCCTGCTCCCCCCAAGTCTTCCTATGCCTGGGACATTGTGGCCAATGACCCCTGGGAACTACGAGGACCAACAAGGCGACATTCTTCCTTTCTACCTAACAAAAATCAAGACCCAAAGGAACACTAAGAAACCAAAGCAGGGCTACAGAGATGGCTCAGCAGTTAAGGTATTTGCCTGCAAAGCCTAATTACCGGGGTTCGGTTCCCCAGTACCCATGTAAAGCAAGATACACAAAGTGGCACATGCATCTGCAATTTGTTTGCAGTGAATGGAGGCCCCAAGGCTCCCATTCTCTCTTTTTCTCTCTCTCTTTCTCTCCTTGCAAATAAATAATTTTTAATTTTTTTAAAATAAATTATCCAAAGCAGTGGGAACTGGGGAGATACTCAGAGGATGAAGTGCTTTTGCCACAAGCACAAGGGCCTGAGTTCAGATCCTCAGAGCCCACATAAAATGTGGGGTATGGTGGCAAGCACCTGAAATCCTAGTGCTGTGGAGGTGTCAGGGAATCCCTGGCACTCACTGGCTAGCCAGTCCTAACCAATTCGGGGAGAACCAGCAAGCAAGAAAACTGACACCAGCCTTTGGTCTGCACATGCACAGGAAGAACAAGTGCACATGCATCTGCACACACACATGTACTTCCACATGCAAATGTACATGTTAAAAAAGAAAAAAACAAAAAAAAAGGCATAGCATGTGAGGAAGTGCACACCATGCTAAGAATAAGGCAGCTGCCTCTCTACAGTCATCCTTCTCCGAAGCTTCTGGAAGCCATGAGCATCTTCTAATCCTTTACCCATTCGTTTCATGTGGATTCCCTGTAAACCAGGCATTCTGGACGTGGGCCCACGCGGCATGCCTTCACTTCCTATGTACTTCAGACACTCTTGTGTTTATCCCACTGAGCTTGGAATACTTTCAATTCCATATTCCTCTCCTTTCGTTTCTTCTTAGAGTTCTTGGTTTTGCCTGGAGTAAAGGACATATAGCAAAAGAAAGAACAGGAAAGCTCACTTCTGCCTCCCAAATTCCCATGGGAACGAGGCCAGACTGCACTTGGACCGCCGCGTCAGCCGCAGGGGGACACCGGGGAGCAGCCATCGGTCCAATTCCTGCGGCTCTGCTAGTCACCCTTGACCACGCACAGCGGTTACCATGGCAACCATTGCACTGTGCTCTTGTGGAGGCCACAGGTCGCCACTGCAGATGCCACCAGCAGCAGACAGTCAGTCTTCCCCCCTCCCTGCACGCTCTGACTCAGCAGCCCTGTCCACACACCCGGCGACAGGCCACCAGAAGCAATTTGTCAAGAGAAACAGAGGGGGGATGGAGTGTCTGTCCCCCGTCCTGATCATACCCATAATAGCCACATCACACACAGCAGAGGCCTCCTGCAGCTGCTGATAGAGAATTCACACACATATTCGACTGTGCGTGTATCTGCCCCAAAGAGAGCATTCTGGAAGTGTGAATGTTTCCTCCTGGAGCTATGAATGAAGAACTAATCTCTTTACTGTTTGAAGATGTGGGGCTCAGCTTTGCCAATCCTGCCAGCACCGTGTGTTTTGTGTGTGTGTGTGTGTGTGTGTGTGTGTGTGTGTGTGTGTGTGTTAGTTCGCAAGAAAATTACCCAAGGTCTTGCGAGTGAGTTCAAGTTTCATCAGAGAACTGAGGGGTAGAGCCCAAGAATCTAAAAGGCTTCCTCCTTCCCAGGTGCTGCACATGGCACTGGTCTGTCAAGACTCGGAGCAGCAGAGCTCAGATCACTCTGGCTCCTACTCTGCATAAAGCTGACCCTGCCCTACTCTGCCATTTATTGTCTCAATAAGGAGGCAGAGTAAATATTAGCTGGTTCAAAGCACACATCTCTACAGGGCAGAGACTACATCTGTTTGGAATAAAGATAATGGCTACAATTTATTGGGGGATTGCTCTTAGAAAACAAACACATACACACACACCACCACCACCACACAATAGCCTTTACTAGTTAGTCATATTTTTTAAATGAGGACATGGGTTCAGACCTGCTTTGTGATTTAACCAAAGCTGTACCACAGGCACATGGGTAAGCCACGCCTGAACAAACCCACATATCTTATCCTCTCCACACCACTTGCTTGCACATGGACCTAGTATAAGGCAGCAGCATATACAACGGGTCTTAGGACACACAGCGTCGTCAGAATAATGATCTTCTCTTTTTTGTGTTTTTTTTTTTTTGTTGTTGTTGTTGTTTGAAGTAGGGTCTCACTCTAGCACAGGCTGACCTGGAATTAACTATGCAGTCTCAGGGTGGCCTCAAATTCAAGGCAATCATCCTACCTCCGCCTCCCTAATTCTAGGCTCCCTAATTGGCACTGTTTTAAGAGAGGACACTGAAAGCAACCAAAATAGGAAAATCCCTATAGTAATCTCTAGCCAGCCCATGGCTATGTTATGAAAGACTGGGGGTTCCATTCATTCAAGGATGGTTTGGGAAGAGTCTTTAATGTACCTATCACATGGAGGCTGGAGGAAACAAAGGCATTAGCTCCTTCCACCGTGCTCCAGTTCTCTGGCCTCATTCTCATCCTCTTCTTCTTACTGGAGTCTCTGGTGGGGACTCTGGGTATTTTATTTCACAGTGTGTGTGTGTGTGTGTGTGTGTGTGTGTGTGTGTTAATATTATTTTAAAGTAACAGGAATATTTCTGTTACATCGAAGGGAATTGGAACCGCAAAACATTCTTATTCCTTATATAGTTCCTGAGTCTTTTTGAAAACACTCATACACACATACACACAAACACACTCACTCAAACATTTGGAAAATTCTCATATCTTATATTATGTGACTTGGCTTCCATGGCAACCTTCTGACTTCAGTATGGGGCTGTGGTTACTTGATTGTGTGTTCTTGCTCTGCAGTCTGCGGCTGACCAGCTGTCACCTTGTGCCATCACTGATGACCTCTGTATTTTATTTTTTATTGTCTTTGGTGTTGTTTGGTTTTTCTGAGACAGCACCTTCCTTACAGGAGACAGGGCTGTCTCTGTCCTCGTGCACTGGGGTTATAGATATGCATGACCACATTAAGCTTTTTGTGTGGGTTTGGGAAGTTACAACTTGGTGATCTCTAGCCCTAAAGCCCTTCAGGCTTAAGCAGCAAGGGATGACGCATCTTCCCAGCCCCATGAGAAAATTCCCAATATGAATATTTGAATCCACTTGATCTAGTGTGGACCCAAATTCTGTACTTCTAACAAGTAAAAGTTCTCAGGCTGCAACATAAGGGGTAGGGATAAGTTCTTTAAAAAAAAAAAAAAAAAAAAAAGATTAGGGCTGGAGATGGCTCAACAGCTAAGGCATTTGCCTGCAAAGCCTAGAGACCTGGGCTCTCAATTCTCCATTACTTACATAAGCCAGGTGCATAAAGTGGTGCATGCATCTGGAGTTTGCTCGCAGCGGCTGGAGGCCCTGGGGTGCCCATATTCTCTCTCTCTCTCTGAAAATACATAAATAAAATATTTACAAATTTTCAATAAGATAGATTAAACTGCTACATCACATCTCTTGTATGTGAGAACACATGCAAAAATACAAGACTGAGGTTAATGAAAAGACTAACTGCTGAATCTGCATTCACAGTGGTGATTCTCATTTATTTAAGCCACGGTGGAGCCCAGGGTCTGGTGGCCTGGGTCAGGACGGCACGTGTTCCGCACTGGGAAGCGCTTGCTCCCTTCACTGCCTTGCACTATAGCAGTTCTTGAATGAGGTGGCTAACCCCGCCCTTGGCTGCATGTCAGACTCACCCCCAGAACTTTGAGAATTGCCAGGTGTCCAGGGCACTCCTCTGACCCATGAGTTGAGGATCTTCAGAGGACTTCAGAGTTTAGATTCAAGAATCATTTGAAAGCACCACAGATGAGTTGTGCAGTCGGGATTAAGAACCACGAACACAGAATGAGGCAGGAGAACCACCAGCCATGTGATGTGCTATTCAGGACTGCAAGTGACTTGACACTGTCCACAGAAGAAAAGAAAAATCACTCCACAGATGGTTTGAATCCATTTGCTTAGTCATCATGTTATAATGAAGGAAGGGCGTGGTGGGGATGTCAGGTAAGGGAGTCATAGGGAGACATGGTGGGACTAGAGTCTGGAGCTCTCTCCTGGTGAGCACTGACCTCTTTTTTACTGCCAGTCTTCACCCTTCCCCTGCAACATGGCACCTTTCTCCAGCTTCCAGATGTTTGGCTTCTAAATGTCCAAAGTGACCCTTGCCATGGCCCACCCAAACCTACTCTCCCTAGACACCCCCAAGAACTTCAGTGGAGCAACAATGAGCAGAGGAAACAGAATGAATACCCAATGGTCCTGGACACGGAGGTTTTCAAGTGTGTATGTGTTGATGGAGAATTTCTGGCAAGTTTATTTGACTGGCAGGCTCCTAGCTGCCAATGTCAGATCTGGACTCAGTAGATCTGCAGTGTCGTGCAGGGTGTGTATTTTTCGGTAGGTGTGCCCAGCAAGTTCCCTCGGCTATCATCCTCGGACCTCAGGCATATGGAGAAATGGTGACTGGTCACCTGTGGGTTGTTGGTCATCAGAGGGAAAAGTCTGATGGCACCAAATGAAGATCCAGTGCTCTTCTCTTCCACCACCTTGACCTTTAATACCCAGATGTTTCTATAGGAACTGGGCTTTGAGCCCATATCTTTTGTGCATTTCTACAACTTTTATGATTCTTGTGTGTTGTAAGCTGTGTGTGACACAGTACAAAATTGATCCCCAGTCCCTCTGCCCCCTTTACATTAGAGCCTATAGCAGTTCCTTTCTCATTGTGGAGATAAAACACTTGACCAGAAGCAGGTAATGAGAGGAAAGGGCTTATGTCAGCTTACAGTCTTTCTGTATGGTGGAAAAATCATTGTAAGAGCAAGACAGCAGTGTGTCACATCTTGTCACATCAGCTGGGAGGACGTAGGAGTGATCTGGGAGCCCCAAGGGGACATACCTCCTACAACAAGGCTCCTCCTCCCATGGACTCTATGTACAACCTGGGCTGGAAACCCCTGGTGTGGCCCCAAAGGCATGGTCCAGAGCAGTCACTGGAGACAGAATGACTGAACGTTGCCTTGTAGGGAAAAGTAGAAAAGTAAGGAAAGTATTCCCTGCTTACATACAGGTACTGGGCAGATACAAGGGGGTGGGAGGTCTTTTGTTCAGACTGTGATAAAACTTCATCTGGTTGTCTACCTTTTTTTCTTTTCTTTCTTTTTCCTAGCTGATAGCTGGCAACCTGACTGCCAATATTTGTGCAAGAACTTTAGGAGTTTATCGTCAAGCAAAGATCCCACCTACAGGATTGAAACAGGGCTATTATCTGGCCCAAAGCTGACATGATTGCCTCTGAATTTCAAAAGTTTATCTGCTGGGTTTTTACTTCACCAGTCTGAGTAGAAAAAAAGAGAATCCAGGAAACTCAGAGCAAACTGGCAGAGGGCCTCTGGGGTTGCTGTCATCCACCGTCCAGTGTCATCTTTGTCTCCCATTTGGGATCAAGAACACCAACTTCTTTTCATGTACTTGGGGTTTGTTTTATAGTGGATATTTAGGAAACCAATAGTGAAATATTCCAAACCATTTTATTACCTATTTTTTATGAACCAAGAGGAGACACTGGTGATGTTTTATGAAAGGAATCATCTGATACCATAAATAAAGATGTATATAGACCAGCAATTCTCCTACCTCATTCTCTCAAGTTCAAGGCCAATCTGTGCTACAAGATGAGTGCCAGGGGCCAACCTGGACTAGAGTGGATCTCTTCTAAAAAGAAAGAAAGAAAGAAGAAAGAAAGAAAGAAAGAAAGAAAGAAAGAAAGAAAGAAAGAAAGAGAGAGAGAGGACTGGAGGGATGGCTTAGTGGTTAAGGTGCCTAAAGGCAAAGCCAAAGGACCCAGGTTTGATTCCTCAGGACCCACATAAGCCAGATGCACAAGGTGGCACACATTTCTGGAGTTCGTTTGTGGCAGCTGAAGACCCTGATACTCCCATTCTCACTTTCTCTCTCTCTCCCCTCTCTCTCAAGTAAATAAAATAAATAAAAAATTTTAAAAAGAAGGAAGAGCCAGGCGTGGTGGCGCACACCTTTAATCCCAGCACTCAGGAGGCAGAGGCAGGAGGATTGCCATGAGTTCGAGGCCACCCTGAGAATACATAGGAATTCCAGGTCAGCCTGGGCTAGAGTGAGACCCTACATCGACCCCCCCCCAAAAAAAGGAAGGATAGTAAGAGGAGAAATAAGGAGAAGAAAGAAAAATGAGGAGAAAGAAGAGAAGGAGGAGAGGAAGGAGGAGGAGGAAAAGAAGGGAGAAGAAGAAATACAAATTAGTCAGTAAAATGATTATTCAACAATGCAAGACTACACAAGACAAGAATAATCAAAATGACTAGAGTCATTAGATTATTTTTGAATTCTTAGATTCTTCAGTTGTTCCTCATAGGCTCATATGAACTTTTGTTTGAATTTCCTGACTAAAAGGTAAACCATCACATTCATACATGAAGACACTGGGTTTGTGCTTTGGGATATTGTGTTTTCTCTTTTTTCCTTCTCAGAACATTTTTAATGGTCTCTGTTCCATTTACTCATAAATGGAATAAACTCACCATTCCTTTTCTCTTCTTTTTTTTGCATGTCTATATGTATGTGGTGTGCATGTACGTATATGTGCCTATTTGTGTGAGCGGACATGCACGTGTGTGCATGAGTGTGGTGATCAAGAGTCAATGCTGGGTGACTTGCTCTGCTGTTATTCCTTATTTCTTGACATGGAGTCTCAAGATGAACCTAGAATTCACGGATTTATTAGACTAGCTCATCAATTACTCCCAGAGACCCTCCTATCTCCGTCTCCCCAGTGCAAGGGTTACAGTCATATAACTACCACACCGGTCATTTTCATCTGGATTCCAGGGATCTGATTCTTATGCTTGTGCGGACAGCACGCATCACCCAGACCCCACACAGCCCCTTTTCTAAAGGCATTAAAGAAAGAAAAGGAGTTTCTGGAATTCAGTCCATTTCCCATACAGTGACCACTGTGATGAGATCTTGATGTCAGAGAATCAGAGATTCCATTGTTTGCAGAATCACATTTAAGATTTGCCTATAATTAGTTATGGCTGTGTAGTATTACAAATATTTTCCAGTTTTTTTTTTTCCTCTCAAATCAATCCCTCTTCACCACCTCACCTTCACTTCCTGTTGACCAGTGTACACTTCCAGGTTTGCTCAGGCAGCTGATTGTGAGCAAGGATATGACACAAACACGTCATATTTGCAGGAAGCACTCTGTCGATGGGCTGCAGGGAAGGAGGTCAGACTGCAAAGCACACTTACAACCACCAATTCCACTACCTGAGACGTAAGTGCTGAAAGAATATTCTTATTCTCCTTCAGAAACTTCCAGCAACAGCCGTGGACAATAGTGGGATAGTAGCAAAGGAGAAATGGAGCTGGAAGAAACATGAAAAATCGAGAGAAAAAAATTATCCAAGAACAAACATTGAATTAAGTGTTTCACTGTTTTGTTTCATTTTGGTTTTCGTACAGTGTCTTGTGTAGCCAGGCTGTCCTCAAGCTTTCTATGTAGTTGAGCAAAGCCTTGAAATCCTAATGGTCCTGCCTCCCAAGATATGAGATTGTAGGTGTGTCTATAAATGTTTGATTTACCTTGCTAAGGATCAAATCCGTATAAGCATTTTAAATAGTTTGAAATTTACTGGCATTGAATGCAGAGTTTTAAGACATTCTAAGACACCCTTGCCTCCAGTTGCACACTTGGACCTGCTTTAGTATGGCACTAAACTCTACTTGGTGCCAACACAGAGGACAAGGAATGCCATCCAACATAAACTTCAGAATCCCCCCATGGAAATATGCTCTTGAAAAGAAAATACAACGCTTCTGTCTTTGTACATGTGACATGTACTTTCTCATTGTTGGGACACAAGACCTGACCAGAAACAGCAAAAGGAAGAAAAAGGTTTATTTTTGCCTTACAGTTTCCAGGGGTAACCAAATCATGGCAGGAGCAGGAAAAAGCTGGAGTCACGCTTTTCACAGCATTGTAGAGGAAGCAGAGAGACATGAGTATTGAATGCTGAGTTAGCTTGTTTCTTTGGACACAGTTCTGGAACCCAACCCATGGGGTAGTCCCACCCAGAGTTAGGGTGGGATCTCCCATCTCAATTATTCTAATCTGGAAAAGCCCTCACAAACATACCAAGAGATTTGTTTCTATGGCGATTGTAAATCTTGTCAAGTTGACAAGCAGAGATTAGCCAGCAGGGCACCGGGACTGGTAATTTGTACTTCCCTGTAACAGAGAAGACAATATTAGGCATGTTCATGGTGACCCAGTTGCTTTTCCATCCTGTGGAAATGGGGATGTGTAATTGAAATCTGGTAGAGAATGGTACCTGCTAGTAAGCCACCTTTGAAAGAATTCACTTATCATTCGTTAAATGGTTCATGTCCCTCTGACCTGTCAGCCAGAGCTGGAGCCAGACCTCAGAGGCAGCTGACTCCAGGGAGAGAACGACTGACAGAGAAAGACTCATACCAAGGGTTTCTGATAGCTCCACTTGTAGACTAAGCTGTGACTAATAGCATTTACACATCAAGGAGAAAGGAAGTGATGATCCTTCAGCTTTGTTTTCATGATACTTTTGCTTTCGCTGTATCATTCATTATGAAACCCAATCCTTGAAAACATTACCATCTGTATAGAATTTTATTTCTGGCAAATAAGGTCTGGAAAATGGTGAGGCTGAATAGATATCTGACACAAGAAGCTTAGCATCTTTAATTGCAGGTTCTACTATTTAACCAGTGAATAAAGCAATTCACATCATTTCCACAAACATTTATCAAGATTATGCACTATGAAGAGATCTAAGATTTTACAAAGCTAAACACACACACAATGGTGAGTATCACTTTCTGTTAAGCTAGTTAAAAGCTACAAGAGGTTCTAATGAACTGAGAAAACACATCATTTAAAAGAAAGAGGAAAAATACCGGTGAAGGATTGTACCAAACTGACTCATTTACCCAACACTGCAGTACACAGGTTTGTAACCACACAGTAAAAAATAGAGAGCTTGCAGAAAGAAAAAAAAATGGGGATATGATCCTAACACTCAAAAAAAACTTTCTCAGTAACATCTTTGAAAAATTGCAGGGGGTGGGGAGATATCTCAGTCAGTAAACTGCTTGCTGTGCAAGCATAAAGACCTGCGTCTGATCTCCAGAACCTAAAAGAAAAATGCCAGCCTGGTGGCATGTGATGTTTGTAATCACAACCCTGGAGAGGTGGAGATAGGACGATCCTTAGGGGCCGCTAGCCAACCAGTCTGGCCTACTTGGCCAGCTCTAGGCTAATAAGAGATGCAGTCTCCAAAATAAATAAATAAATAAGATAAATAGGGGTAGAGAGATGTCATAGTGGTTACCACACTTGTCTGCAAAACCTAAGAACCGGAGTTTAGTTCCCCAGGACCCACATGAATCCAAATGCTCAAGGTGGTACATCTGTCTGGAGTTTGTTTGCAGTGGCTAAAGGCCCTGGCACACCCATTTTCTCTCTATTTGCCTCTTTCTAGCTCATTAATTAATTAATTAATTAAATAAATAAACAAGTAAACGGCACCTGAGGAAAGACACCAGAAGTAGTCCTCTGGCATCATGTACACATACCTGAACACACACACGCACACACCCACACATGTGCACACACGCAAAATTTTAAGCAGAAATCTGAGAAAAACAGTACTGTGTGTGGTAATGGTAGAGAGCTAACTGCACTATAGGGAGTCAGCATTTTGCCCAGAGAAAAGGTCTGAGGTTGGCCCGTGGAAGAGGCACCCCGAGGTGACGGTGTGTGGGTTCACATGGGGTGGTGGCAGGAGGTTGTCTGAACGGGATGGAGGTTGTCCCACCAGCCCCCAGGTACATGGCTGCCCATGGGAGCGGGATCATTGAAATCACCACACATATGGCGAGCTGAGGGAGCTGGCAGCTACGTGAGGTCTATGAGTCTTGTGTTCCTACAAGGCTGGTTCAGCTGGGTGCCGTCAGCTTGATTCATCTCTTGTTTCTCACTGACAAAAATCGCATGTTAGCCAACAAAGCACCCACAATGTGTTCAAATTGTTCTTTAACGTATCAATCACCCAGGAACCAATTTGCAGTTTGAAAATGAATGTCATAGCAGAACTGACTTGATATGTACATATATCGGGATACAATCATAGATATGGATATATATAGATAGATGTATAGATAGATATGGCTATATATGGAGACTATATATATATATATATATATATATATATATATATGGCTATATTTATATATCCATTTTCTCATCTTTTGCAAAGCAATGTTTCTTCTCATCTGCCACAAGCTTATCTGGTTAGTACTTTTGTCTAAACCATAAAAAAGTTCTAAAAGCTCATTTGTGATTTTCAAACAAGAACAATAATAATGTTAATTATTATTAATAAGACCCACCCTTAGCAGTAGGGTCCACATTCCACATGTAGCTCCAAAGCCATGTGATTCATACCCGGCTGGGGAAGTAGAAGCCATAACCTGACTCTCAGCCCCAACCTGGGGAAGGTTTCCTTTCATTAAAACTCTTTTTCGGGGGGCTGGAGAGATGGCTTAGGGGTTAAGGTACCTGCCTCCTAAGCCTAAGAACGCGGGTTCCAATCTCCAGTGGTTCCAATCTCCAGGTCCCATGTTTAGCCAGATGCAAAGTGATGCAAGGGCGCAATGCCGCACTTGACCACAAGGGGGCGAATGCATCTGGATTTCATTCGCAGCAGGCCCATCTCTGTCTTCCTCTCTCTTTGTCTCTGTCTCTCTCCAAAAAAATAAATAAATAAAACTCTTTTTTTTAATTGACACCTTCCACAAATATAAACATCCCCTCCCACCACCCTCCCTTTTCCCCCTCCCAAATCCCCCCTTCACTCAATTCGTTCTTTGTTCCAACCAGTCTCTCTTCTATTTTTGTTTGTTTGTTTGTTTGTTTGGTTTTGTTTTGTTTTTTTTTTTTTTTTTTTTTGGTTTTTCGAGGTAGGGTCTCCCTCTAGCCCAGGTTGACCTGGAATTCACTCTGTAGTCTCAGGGTGGCCTCGAACTCACAGCAATCCTCCTACCTCTGCCTCCCCAGTGCAGGGATTAAAGGTGTGTACCACCACGCCTGGCTCTCTTCTATTTTGATGTCATCATTTTTTTTCTCCTCTTATGCATGTTTTCTGTAGGCAGTGCCAGCCACTGTGAGGTCTTGAATACCAAGATCACTTTGTGTCTGAATGACAGCATCACAAGCATTCTGCCCCTTCCTTTGGGGCTTACATGCCTCCCGCCACCTCTTTTGCAATGGTCTCTGAGCCTTGAAGGATGTAGAGTTGCTCACATCTCACTACCTTGGGGGCTATTCTCCTTAAACAGTAGACCATACCAGCGAGGGGATATTCTCTGTCATGAGACTTGTTCGCCTTCTTTTCCCTTTTCCTTCAAGTACTTTACACATACATACATGTACACATACATATATAAACTTCATACATGAGTTTAACACCAGTCAGATCTTGGCTAATACGAGGTGGACATTTAGGCACAAGACTTAAAGCAGACTTTTAATATTAACTTAAAAACCTAACTTTTGCACTGCAGAGATGGCACTTGCCTGAAAAGCTTAAGGACTGAGGTTTGATTCCCCAGTATCCATGTATGCCAGACGCACAAGGTGATGCATGAGTCTGGAAATTGTTTGCAGTGGCCAGAGGCCCTGGTGCACCCATTCTCTCTCTCTCTCTTTATGTTTCCCTTTCTCTCAAATAAATAAATAAAATAATTAATTAAATAAATGAAAACCTAACTTTTCCCATATTCATTATAGTGGCTTGAATATAAAATCCCCCCCCACAAATTCATGTGTTCAAAAAATTAATCCCAAATTGGCGGCGCTACTTGCGAAGGTGTCAGACCTTTAAGAGGCGGAGTCTTGCTGGAGGAAGTGCGTCACTGGGGGCGGGCCTTGAGGTGTCACACCTCAGCTCCATTCGCCATGCCCGTTCTCTCCCTAGTTGAGGATATACGATGCTGGTTGTGGTTGTCATGCCTTCGTGGATCCTTTCCTCCCTTACCTGCCTCTGATTGGGTATTTAGTCTTAGCAACTGAAATGTCCATTAGCCATTCACTGTGAGCAAGTATAAATGAAGTCATAGGCTACTGGATGATCGTCTATCCCATGATGGCTCTTTAGGGCACCGTGAATGAAAATTCTGTATAGAAGCCAAGCTCTCCAGGCTTATATCAGAAAGAATGGTAGAAAGGGGTACCCAAAGCCCCATGGCTACTGAATATTCCACACACATTTATTTTTCTGCCAAGACTCACAAGGCACCGCCCCCCGAAAATGGCACAAAGCACAAATGCCATTTTGACTCTGAAATCAATGACATTTTGCCTTGAGATAATTCCATCAACTTCTCTTTATACGTTTTGGCTTAATTTTGCTTGCCTGTGCATAAATTATCCTACGGGGTTTAATTCCTACAAAAGAGAATATAATCCAGCCTTCTGCTAGAAGCGCAGCTACAATTTCATTCCTGTGCCAAGCAGCCGGGAGAGAAATCAAACAGTTGGCCCCTAGTGAATTAATCTATATGCCCCACTTTCCTAACGCACAAGCCCGCCTCAGACAATAGACTGGGGTTTAACTCTTTCTCCATCCGCATTGCATTCTCCTCACTTCTCAACCTGAGCTAATAAACTCTGTCACCGAGAGGGGTGTCAGCAGTAAAAAGTTCGGTCTCCTCAGAAGCACATTAGCATACAAAATGTATCCATAGGAACGAATGAGGAGCTGTGACTTAGATTGTCTTAACCGGGGTGGGGATGGTCACCCTTTTTCCACCTTGAGATTGAGCAGGTTCAGAACATGGTAACAATTTGCAGTAAGAGTGGGCGCTGTGTAGGAAGGACAAGCTGACATTACACTCCCCTTGCAGCTCACAGACGTAAGGAGGAGAGCTCTTTTTAGACAGAAAGCACCCCAAATAGAAAGAAATGGTTAATTACCACACACATGGCAAGGTGGATTGTGATAACTGTCAGTAAAACATAAAGCCCAGCGCTGGCCCACACTGTGAGGTCAGGAAGAAAGCTGGACGAATGAGCCCAAATGAAAGAGAACCAGGAGTCGTTTCACAATATCCTCGTTTATTACGTCCCACTCAGAGGTCAGTTAGGTAGGCAAATGAACAGTTAAAAGACTCCACTGAGCCATAATCCCCAATCGTTACACTTAAATGGCTCCTCTCCACATAAAGGAGGCTCTTCAATAACCATAGATCTAATTTCTGTTAATTTTACGTAACTCTAACGGAGTCATTAGCATTCGTGGAGCCCACCGCACATGAGCCCCTCTCTCCCCGCTCCCCTCATTTCTCCTACGAGTGTATCTCTTGAAAATTTAATTATTACCAGTGGAATTCCTGTGCTAACTAAAGGCCTTTGCAATGAAATCAATAGTTGATGAAAGCATGGGCTGAAAAAAGCCGCATTAAACGCGCCCTCCTCCCTCCATTTCCACATCATGCACAGGGCTCCTGTGTGGTGTTACAATTGGAGACCTTCAAAATATCACTTTCAGGCCGTTAAAATGGCTTAAGTGTTATCCAGAGGTAGCTATTATATATTTATAAGGACTGCCCGATATGCCTCTTCTGGATTTATTATGTGCTCCAAGGATCTGTTTGGCTTGTACCAACAGCCACACGCAGATCTGAAGAAACGGGGAAAACTCAAGGGCAGGGACTTGTCTGTGGGGATTGAGACTGCTACAAGGAGAGAGCCAATTGTACGTGCCACTTAGAAATTGAAATGAGTCCTCTCTCCTCTTCTCTCCTTCCTCTTTTTCCACCCCAGCCTTTGGCTCTAATGGGAGAGCCCGAGCACAGTGCTGTGTCTTTGTGCTTTCCCACCTACCAGATCTCCAGCACAACACAACATGTCTTTGGGGAAGAAGGGGTGCTGCCGGGTGGGGTTGTGTCCCTTGCAGTTATCAATGTGATAGGCTTGGGTGCTGTAATCCACAGCTATGACTCACCAGACTCCCCCCTCGCCCCACCCCAGTAGTGTACCTGTGTCATCCTGCATCACGCCCCATGCATAAGTGTCTTGCAAACATCTAATGCATATTTTTAGGTGGTGGTCTGATTCCCCAACAGGGAGGTGGTGGGGGAACTGCAGCCAGTGTGGCGTGTGATTGGACCATGTCGTGTACATGCCTGGACAATGAGAGGTCAGGCTGGAGAGGGCAGTCTAGATGAATCCTGTGGAAAAACAATAGGAGTCCTTTCCTAACAGGGTGGCTGGCTGCATGAGTGAGAAGCCTAATACACAGGAGCAGGTGTGCAACCCCTTACAGATCCGCTCATCTGAGAGCTACGGAATGGTAGGCACACATTACCCAGGAAATCCAGCCTGCTCTTTTCTGGCAAGTTGTCCAGATAACATTTTGCGCTTCAGTTTTCCTTTGACACAGCAACATAGAATGAACACAGGTCACACAGGGCAGAGACTGATTGCTTATTTACGTACACTATGAACCTACCAACATGCAGCTCCCACGTGCCTGGCACTGCCCTCGGGAAGTTTCATTCTAATGGAAGGCAAAGCTCAAGTACTAGAAAAATCAGTAGACATGAAGAGCAACCCATAAAGAGTAGGATTCAGTGAGATAGAGAGACAGACAGAGAGAGAGAGAGAGGGTGAAGGAGAGCTCTCTCACACAGGGAGGCTTGCTATGGCCTGACAAAGCCAGGACTATGAGCATCTCACACACAAGAGTGACATATATATGAACGTCACAGAGCAAACAGATGTGGCTGCTCACAGCCAGCTCCTCAAGGGTACGGACGAGACTGTGATCACCAGCCACAGTGACCCGCTCCACATCTCCACGTGAGTGCGTTCAAGTGGTATAGGCTGGAGTTGACTGAAACAGAGGGAAGGATATGAGAAGAAAGAAAGAAACGTGGGCTCCCGCATATAATTCTTTGAAAAGAAGCCATGGTTTTCAAAGAGAGGTGTAACCAGGAAACAGAGACTCCTAAAGCCACGTGGCTCAAGGGCTTGGTGGGCAGGCCTCAAAATCAGTGCGTTCTCCATGCTGGACTCCATCGTGCCGCTCCATTGGCGTGATCCCTTGGGTAAGTTGCTGAACTTCTCCATGCTTCAATTCCCTCATAAGGAAATTGAGGATACCCTGTTCACTATCTATTAACATGACTGTTCATATTCACCTCTTTTGTGACGGATGAATGAGATATTAGGAATAAAGCACTTTGCACAGAGACTAGTATACAGAATGGGCAAGAAATGCCAGTCATGTCATTAGCAATAGTAGTTGTGCCTACTAGTGTTGATAAGTGACCTAAAGCAGTTGCTCGGGACTCAGAAAATGAAGGATGAAATATGATTAAAAAGGGCTATGCAAACATTTTATGTATGTGCTGGTTAGAAGGTAAGAAAAGAAAAACCAGACAATCATTTGAAAGGTAGAAGCTTTGGTCAAATCAGAGGATAAAGAAATGTCTTTGGAGCTGGAGAGATGGCTTAGCGGTTAAGGTGCCTGCCTGTGAAGCCTAAGAACGCCCCTTCGATTCTCCAGGTCCCACGTTTAGCCAGACACAAAGTAACGCAAGGGCGCAATGCCACACTTGCCCACAAGGGGGCGCATGCCTCTGGAGTTTGTTCACAGTGGCTGAGAGGCTGCTGGTGTGCCCATTCTCTATCTGTTTCTCTGTCTCTCTGATTCTTTCAAAAGAAAAAAAAGAGAGAGAGAAAAAAAGAAAGAAATGTCTTTGACAACTGTGCAGGGCCAGTAGGACTCATATGTCAAATGGCATGTTCAAATGCTAACCTAGGGGCTGGGGGATGGCTCAATGGGCAAAGTGCTTGCTGAACATGCATGAAGTATCGAGGGCAGGTACCCAGAGCCCATGTAAAATTGCCAGGCATGGTGGTGCACACCTGTAATCCCAGTGATGGGGAGGCAGAGACAAGACATCCCTGGAGACTCACTGACTAGCTCATCTGACCAAGTCAGTGAGCTCTGAGTTCAGCAAAAGACCTTGCCTCAGAGACTGAAAGTGGAGAGTGATCGTGGAAAACTCCCAGCATTGACTTCTGGCCTCCACATGCACACATGCAGCCACGTACCTACAAACACATGCATACACGTAGGCACACACACCCCACACACACGTATACGTGCTTAAAAAATGTTAACCCAAAATTTAGCTCCTTAGTTTCTATTCGCCCATCCTATATAGGCATTCGTTCATTGCTGCAGGTGCAGGGACACACAGGGATAGAATGTCTAATGCAACTGCCACCATGTCTACTCATCACTGTCACTGTGGCTTCACTAAGCTCTGAGGGATCCTCCGAGTGTCATCTTATTAACATGGAGAGGAGAATAGCAGATGATCAGTATTCCAAGACTACCCAGAAAATTGCAAGGCATTGGCTATGCAATAAGGTGGAATTTGCCTGAAAAAATGTGAGAAAATATAGTTTGTAGCCTCATCAATGGTGACCTACGAACACAGATGATCTCTATAGTGGTTGGTTAACCTTGATGGCCAACTTGACTGGATTGAAGAGTACCTAGGAAATTAGTAAAGTACATTTCAGGGTGTGTCTGTGAGGGTCTTGTCAGAAAGGATTCATTATGAGGAAGACCTGCTCTGAATGCGGGCAGCACCAGTCCCATAGGCTGAGGGCCCAGAGACATGAGGAGAAAAAAGAGACTTGTTAATACAGGCTCTCTCTCTATTTCTCTCTCTCTCTCTTTCTCTCCTTCCTTGTCAATGTGATATGAGTTGCTATGTTGGGTTCACACACTCCCTGCCAAAATGAGAAAAATAAATGCTTGGTTACCAGTACCTGGCAGGGTACTGTCCCGCTCTCTGCATGGTCATGGGGGAGAACACAGTGTATATTCATCAGGAATTTCTCAGGAAGAAAGTTTTTCAGTTCCAAGGTGTCTGTCGCTCGTTGTACATTTCCCCTTCTTTTTAAAACTAGACACTTCAATATCTAATGTGAAATGTCCAAATAACGTGTGCACAAAGCACTTTATTTACAAGTTACTTTGCGTGTATGTGCAAAACTAAACTTCTCTCTCACCCAGGGAAAGCTGCAGGAGAAGTGGAGCGTTTCAACTCTATTCAACAGTTAAGAAACTCAACCTACAGGAGCTAAGTGGCTGATTGCCCATCACGTGATCTGAACAACGCAGAGAGCCAAGGTCTGAACCCAGACCTTTCGATTTCTATCTACCCCTCACTATTCATTCACATTATTATATACTTTTCATGTATGTGCCATGTGTGTGTCCATACATCTGTGGGTGCACATGCGTGTGTGTGCATATGGAGACCACTGTTGAGTGATGAGTCTGCCTCTTCTGCTCTCCACCTTATCTCTCATTTGAACCCACAGTTCGTCAGCTCACTTAGTCTATCCAGCCCACTAGTAGAGCAAGTGTTCTCCTCAGCCCCTCATCATATATTCTTCCATTGTGGAGCCACTGCTCTAGAGACAGTCAGAGTCAAAGTTGCATACGAATAAGGACATCTATGTCCCTATGGTAGTGAGGAACGCCTGTCCAAGACAACACACAGAATAAGGCTACAGGAGCAAGAGTGTATACGGACAGGGACCGTCTTCTGAGTGGACAGGCCCCATCTGGGGGGACAGTGTGGAAAATGAGCCCCAAGAAGCCTGAGGAGTCTGGGACTTATTTCAGGAGCAGCTAACAGCCACCCAAGGGGCTCTGACAGGAAATTATGCAATTCGGTGTGTGTCCAAAAAAAGGTAAATCTGCTTGGCGTTGGCGCCTGGATGTCAGGAATTAGGAGGGCTGCAGAGGAAGTGGGACAGAAAGACAGAGGGGAAAAGATGTTTAGGAAGGTTATCTATTACAGCTCTGGGTCAGCTTTGGCTTGTATTGTTCTAGAATACGGACTGCCAGTTCCTGCTCTGGAATGTGAAATCTTTGCAGGAACTCATGTTTTATTCAACGTCCCGTGAATTAAACATGGCTAAAAACTGCTTACAACACATCCTTGCTCAGGTAGCCTGACGCCACCCCAACCTTCCACGTTCTGATATAATTCCTTTTCTCCCTTCCTCTCTCCTGGTCAGTACAGACTGTCACCCCACATCTGACATTCATCACAAGAACTTTCTTCTCCTGGACCCCATTCGTGCAGCTTCCGCCTGGGTGACGGTTCCTCCATTGTCCTCATGTTGGCCTCCTCTGAAGTATTGTGGTTTGATCAGAAGCTCCTGAGCAAACCCTTGTCTGCAAGCCTGCCCTCTTTTGAATCTTTTCTTAGTACTGTTATCGGGGCTATCACAATAGCATTAAGATCTGATTATGTATCGGCTCTGGTTTATGTCTTTCGTTGGCCCTCGATTGCCTTCATTTTATCCTGGAGTCCAACCTTTTTATCATCACACACCGGTAAAGCCCTCCCTCATCAGCTGGCTCCTCACCTCTGGCTGCTCCCCTCCAGACACCCCGGCTCCAGTCAATGACCCCTTCTGAGGTTATCTGATCACTCTTAGAGATGCACGGACCTTTGAGGGAGCATTATATATCCAAACTGGAGAATTTACCAACTGCGATGCACCACTTACCAAAACTGGGTCTATTTGATGGGGCTGTCACACAACTAATAGCTAATAAGTCTGTACAATGCTTTCTCTCCTTCTCCACTTAAAGCTTTGGATTGGGAAATTTTTTGTGAGCTACCTTCAGATATATCTAAATAAAATACAAATGTCCAGTCTTGGCGAATGCAATGCCTGGTACACAAGACACGTTTGATAAATGTTTGTTATAGTAAAATCCCCAAGAACAACAGAAAGTCTTATTAACAGTAGCCCATAAAGTCAACCCCTTCACTCCTCTGTGGAATACATGCGTGCTTGTGGGCATTCAAAATTGGGCAAGGCAGATATACAAACAGCATTTGAGTTGGTTCCCATACCTTAAAAGCCAAGTTCATTGGTCTCTGTAGGTACCAGTCATTATTAAATTGAGCTCTCTATTTGACATTACTGGCACAAATCAAGTACACACATACGGATGCTAGCTTCCATCTGGCACCGGAGGCACGAATGTGAAAGGCGAGGTATTGTCTGAGGAAAAGTCAGCTTCACAATCAGGGAATAAAAACAGTCGTCTATAAATGTTGCTTCTCCATCTGCAACAGCAATAAGTCACAAATAAGTAAAGTGAAGAGATATCACTGTTAACTGTTTCAGATCACCATCTGCAGAAGGATTCACCAGAATGGAAATTGCTTTTATAGAGCATTCAGTGCAAGTTAAACATCTCATGATATGCAGTGGGGTTCTCAGACATGTGCCAGATGCTATTAAATACAGCATGCTCTACGGGAAAATCATGCAAAATACACTCACCAATTGAATTATATCGTAGGGCATCGAGGGTCAAATACATAAACAAACCCGCATTACCTTAGTGTATGGGCATTTTTCCTCAAAGATTTCAGATCTAGGGCATGAAAAATAAAAACAAATCAGATGCTTGAATTTGTTTTTAGTCAAAAATATGTTTTCAGAGCACTGGCAGATATAGTACAAACTACATCATATGGTGTACCCATTTCCCATTAATAAGAGACTTCCATTCACATGTGTGCTGTTTATTTATTTGTGAGCAGAGAGAGAGAAAAAGAGAGAGAGAGAGAGAGAGAGAGAGCCTTGGCCTCTAACCACTGCAAACAAACCAGACGTGTGCATCACTTTGTGCATCTGGCTTTATGTGGGTACTGGAGAACCAAACTTGTGTCATTAGGCTTTGAAGGCAAGTGCCTTAACCATGGAGAAACCTCGCCAGCCCCCACATTTATGTTGTCATTAACTTAGCCTTGAGAACTGTTTATTGAAGAAGCTATAAGAAGAAAGACAGTCAGTAGCTGAAACTCATTATCCATGGCTTAACTCTTTTAAAAACCAACAAATCATGCTTGAACTCAGGAAATTCTTTTAATCCGAATATAAGAATTGATTTGTAAAAAAAAATTTTATTTTACGTAGAATCTTTATTTTCTCATTTTATACTATGAGAGAGGTAAGAAAATTTTTGGAGGAGGCTTATTTATTGATTTGCTTGCTTACCAGCTGATTGGTCAGTTGGTTGGGACCTTTTTTCAACATTTCATTATTAAAATTTTTATTTTATTAATTGAGAACTTGACTGTATGAACATATTTCCCCCGGGCATGGTAGCGTATGCTTTTAATCCCAGCACTCGGGAGGCAGAGGTAGGAGGATCACTGTGAGTTCGAGGCCACCCTGATACTACATAGTGAATTCCAGGTCAGCCTGGGCTAGAGTGAGACCCTACCTTGAAAAACCAAAACAAAACAGAACCATATTGCTTTTGGGTTGTACCCTTAACCTCCCTCTCTCCTACCTCTCTTCCACTGAGGGTCCTGTCCAATTATGTTATTAGTGTCTACTGTGGGGTCACGGTTGGGGTCTTTTGAGACAAGATCCTACTCTGTAACCCTAGCTGGCCTGGTCCTCACTCTGTCATCCAAAACGACCTCAAATTCATAGCAACCCGTTGCCTCAGGTTCCCTAATGTTGACATTACAAGCATACACCACCATGTCCACAGAGATGGTATTGTAAACTATAGACATGCAAACAAATTCCTGGAGATCAAAGTTTGCACTCAAGAATGTCAGTGAATCAGACCTTTCACTGAAGGGTTCCCACCAAATTTTCCTTCTATGTCCTGTGTTCCTTCCCACCCCCAGGTCTCTCTTCAGAAGCTGCCTGGTGTCAGGAGGAAGGGGATGGATGGATGGTTTCCCTATGTTCCCAAGACCTGAGAACATCTCTTTTACAGATCATTCAACTGAAAAATCAACTTTCATTTAAAAATATTATTTTAACGCAGAAAGAAGAAATAGGAAATGTAGGTGATATTCTTTAGGGAGTGTTAAAAGTAAAAAAAAAAAAGGGGGATGGATTAAGGGTTACTAATGGGCTAGGAGAGTATAGGGAAGATTTAAGAATGCGAATTCTTGGGGGCTGGAGAAATGCACAAGCTTGAGGGTCTGAGGGGCCCTGAAATGGTCCAAGTGTGAATCTGCAAATCCCACATAAACAGCTGAGTATGGCCGTGTGTGCCTGTGGCCCCATCCTGCAAAGGGGAGCAGCGATTAGGGAATTGTTCAGGCCTGTGAAAAACAACAAAGCATTAGTAAGAAACTCTGACTTCAATAAGATTCAGGGACACCTGGGCTGGAGAGAAGGCTTAGTGGGTCAGGTGGTCACCCGTGAAGCCTAAGGACCCAGGGTTGATTGCCCAGTACCATATAAGCCAGATGCACAAGATAGTACATGCATCTGGAGTTCATTTGCAATGGCCAGATACCCTGGCAGACCCATTCTCTCCCCCTTTCTCTCTCTCTCTCTCTCTCTCTCTCTCTGTCTATCCACCTCTCTCTCTTTCTCTCAAAATAAAATAAATAAAAGAATAGGTGACACCTGACATGACATTCAGCTCTGGCCACCACAGATGAGTGCCCCCTGCTACCAGCAAGCTCATGGGGTACCCCAAATAAGCACATAGACATACAGACACTACAGCAAACACCACACACAGCTCATCAACACACACACACACACACACACACACACACACACCACAAAAGCAAGCAAAACAAAAAAAGGGAAAACAATATATCAAAAGGTAAAAAACAAAACAAAACAAAACAAAAAAAGTCTATGGAAAGAGGAAATAAGTCAAATTTGCCAAAAAAAAAAAAAAAAAAAAAAAAAAACCTGATAACTCCAGAGTCATGGGGAGGCGAAAGGAATTCTAACCCATTGCACAGATAGAAGAAATGTCAGGAGAATATACCAACACTGAGGTGCTGAGGAAGAACATTGAAGATACTGGGCTTAGACAAGAACATTGTTGCCTGGAGCGTGGAGCCAAGGCCATTTTCCATGGAGGCTTGAGGACTGGAAAAAAACACAACTGCAGGTAAAAGCCACTCCTGTTTTCTGTATGATGTAGCAAATAAACACATCACTTCAGCAGCTCTCAGAGGCACGGAAGCAGGAGGGGGTCAAAGTTTTTAGGCAGAGCTGAAAGTTCAGAGAACAGGTGTCTGCGCGCTCAGCAGAGACACCCGACAGGACTAGGTAAGGGAATTGTGAGGCCAATAGAGACCCCAGAGTCCAGGAAATCAAGAGAAGCAATAGAATGAAGGTTGTGTTACGAATAGAAAAATGACAAAATAAATGCATGTACATAGTGACTGACTAGGAACTTGTTTGGAGCTAGGAAGTGAAACGAGAAATGGACCCCGGAACACACGGAAGTTGAGAATGTCTCTAGAACGATCCCTTCACTGGGGAATGAGCTGGGGCGAAGGACAGGTGCCCAGGTGGTCTTGGCCAGCCCAGCTCTACACACTCCTGCTCCGAATTGTCAGAGAATTGTCAGAGAGTATGTACAGAATGTACCAGAATGCAACACCTTGGGAGGAGGAACTTCACAGATCAGCCCAGCCCCTTCTCCCATCTTTTCTGCTAGACCAGGATGTCCTGGAACACTATAGCCCAGCACTCCAAGTAGCCCCTAGGATATGACAACCCAGCCTGGAATGTTTTAGGGTCCCTTGGCTGCAGGCCACTGTGGTACACATAAGTGAGATTCCAGCCACAGGAAAGGTTTCCAGAACCTTGTTGGACTAGCTCGCCACGCATCCTAGGCTTCTGTTGGCGCAATGCCGTGTATGAGCATGAAGCTGCTTGGCTTGGGTTGCTCTGGGAGTGTTCCAGCAAACTGGTGCACTAGCTGCAAACTACCAATGGGTGTAGGATACTTGGTGAACCACTTCATAGCAATGGATGCTAGAAACTAGTGGAGCTGTCCTGGCTCACCCAAGAGGGAAGCCCTTCTCGCCTTTTTCCTATTCATGATTTCTTTTCTCCCCGGTTGTAGTCCAAGAACCAAACTTTAAAAGTAAAATGCAGGGTCTAGAAGACAATTCCGATGTTTGCTATGTGTCCTTGCCCATCTCTACCTCTGGCATCCTCTGCTCACATTAAAGTATCCTTGGAAGAGATGAGAGACGAATGCCTTGACTCAGATGGAGCCTGTTAAACTGGAGCCATGCCTTGTTTTTGAAGCAGAGAGCATTTTGCCAGCTGGGTTACTCCCACCAACAAAAATGCCTCTTGTCTAGGGGTTTCCAAAATAACAGAGGCCAGCAGCTCTGCTCCTGAGCTTGCCAAGTCTTGTCCTCTCACAACTTTGAAACTCCTTATACTTGAGCTCTTCCTACTGCTGGCTATGGAGAAAATTCTGATTTATCCTCCAAATCTCAGTTACAGAAATATTAGCTCTATAAAACTCCTGCAGAGGGCTGGAGAGATGGCTTAGCGGTTAAAGCGCCTGCCTCCTAAGCCTATGTACGCCGGCTCTAATCTCCAGCAGTTCCAATCTCCAGGTCCCACGTTTAGCCAGATACAAAGTGACGCAAGGGCGCAATGCCGCACTTGACCACAAGGGGGCGCACACATCTGGATTTCGTTCGCAGCAGCTAAGAAGCTGCTGGCGTGCCCATCTCTATCTGTCTTCCTCTCCCTCTCTCTCTCTCTGTGTCTCTCTCAAAAAAAAAAAAAAAAACACTCCTGCAGAGTCCCAACAAGCAGTTATCCCAAGGACAATACCATTGTTATCTTATTTTTTTAATATATTTTTGGTGGTTTTTTTTTTTTTTTGAAGCAGGGTCTCACTCTAGCCCAAGCTAACCTCGAACTCATAGTGATCCTCCTACCTTAGCTCCCAAGTGCTGGGATTCAAGACGTGTGCCACCAGGCTTGGAATTGTATTTGTGTGTGTGTGTGTGTTTAATGGTGATGCCTTTTTTTGAAGTAGGTAAGACTCCAGGAGAATTAGGGTCTATGGAGCATATCATGTGGAGAGTCATAAATTAAAATTTTAAGCATCTAGGAACAAAAGGTAAAAATGTAGTCCTATATAACACTATTTGATGAGAGCAGAGACTTGGGATGTAGAAATTCACTCAGGTGTCAGTAGAGTATATATGGATGGTCCTTAAAATCATCAGACAGAATTAAATGGTTCTTGGTAGGGTGGAGGGATGGCTTAATGGGTAATGTGCCTGCTGAGCAAGTATGAGGACCTGTGTTCAGATACCCTCCATGCATGCAAAATCCAGGCACAGAGGGACTGGGGAGGTGGAGACAAGAGGATCACCAGGACTTGCTAACCAGCTATGTATCCTGATAGGTGATTTTTAGATTCCATGGGAGACCCTGATTTAATTTTAAAAATAAGGTAGAAAGTAATTGAGGAAGATACCTAGTGTGGACATTTGACCTCCACATACATGCACACACATGTGCATTTGCATCTGCACACATGCCCATACACATGTGAACATACATACACACATCAACATATTCCACACCCAGAGACACATCCAAATAATAAAAAGTTTTTTCAAGGTCCTGACATTGGCCTTCAATCGGTAAGCTTGTCCCCTTCCCACACACTATCCACAACTAAATAAAGCCAATAAAGCTTAGTTCTCCAAGCAAGAAAGAACATGTGACAAATGACAAAGGACATGTCCTTTCCAGGGAGAAAACAAAGTGGAAATCTAGTCCTTTCCAGCCCAGAAGAGAGTACACAAGTGATTGGTGTGTTCTGACATCCCACTTATGAGGTGGGGTTAGAGGCTTAGGTTGGAAAGAGAGTCATAGGGGCTGGAGAGATGCCTTAGAGGTTAAGGCGCCTGCCTGCTAAGCCTCAGAACACCTGTTCAATTCTCCAGGTCCCACATTTAGCCAGACGTAAAGTGACGCAGGGGTGCAATGCTACACACATACGGAGTTCGTTCACAGCGGCTGAGAGGCCACTGGAGCTCCCATCTCTATCTGACTCTCTCACTGTCTCTGACTCTCTCCAAAAAAAAAGATAGTGATAGGCTGTGTGCTCCAGTGCCTGTCTGGAATTCAAGAGAGATTGTTGAGCTCAGTGGACCATGAGTAGCATCCTATGCCCACCCTTAGTGCAAATGTAGCATGCTTTCATAAAGGAGACAGAGCCTGGGAGAGCATCCTCAGGCATCCTCTGCCTGTGTGTGGTGGACTACACAGCGCCAACCCCAATGACAAGTGGAAATGGCAGATGGTCCCTGCCACTGAGGGAAGTGGGTAGGGAAATGTTAACGGGAAAAGCACATGGGCAAGTCAGCACAGACTCAGGCTTCCTGGTAGCTCGGTCTCCTAGCTTCATGATGGAACTGCAGTGTCTGAAGGGGAAGCCGGGCAGCAGAGGAACTCAGTCCCCAGAACAGAGGCCACCAGCAGCCCATCCCCGCCCTCCAAGAGCAGAAGACATTGCAAGCACAATCTGAGGACCTTTTAAAAAAAAATATATATATATATATATATATATATTATTTATTTATTTTGAGAGAGAAAGAGAGAGAGAGGGGGAATGGGCATGTCAGGACCCCTAGCCACTGCAAACAAATTCCAGATGCAAGTGCCACCTTGTGCATCTAGTTTGTGGGGGTATTGGAGAATTGAACCTAGGTCCTTAGGCTTCACAGGCAAGTGCCTTAACCGCTAAGCCATCTCTCCAGCCCAGTCTGGGGAACTTTAAAGGGCAGTGAAGGGACCAGTTACCGTGCTTCTTTTCCAGTTCCACAAGATCGTGAGTGAGACAACTCCTCATCACCGTATATACGTGCCAGGTTGGAATAGTTCACAGTGAGTTGGAGAAAACTGAAAGAGTATGTTCATCTGAGAGGAAATAAATTACTGTAAGAGATCTTTAATGCCAGAACAGAGTGAGATACAAAAGCCAGCTAGTACTATGTACATTCAGTTTACGAATTCATCTAATAGTCAGACCCACCAAATGAGAACTTGCAGGAAAGACCCTTACAGAACCCAGAAGGCAAAACTTCCTCTTTAAATATTTGTAAATTTGTGATCCTGCTATGCAGACCCCATGCTATATTGTAATTGTTTATTGACCTATCTATTTCCCACATTTGACTGAGGCTTTGAGAGTCAGGACCTTGTACTTTCATCTTCCAATTCTAGCATTATCTCTGGCATGCAGTAAATCCCTAGTAAATATTTGCAGAATCAGAGAATAGAAGAGTGAGGGTTGCTGGGGGCAGCGTGAGAATCACCACGGAGCATTTCTCACCATGCATGACAGCAGAACAGACTCAAGAACCCACTCCAGACTCCAGAAAACCCACCACTGTCTGGCTTCAGAGGAGCTATGGTTTTAATTTTCTTTAGTGTCTGCTGTCCTTGGTTTCTTTCTCCTTTCTTGTATCCCCAAAGCACTTAGAAGAAAGGAAAGGCAGAGTTGGCCTAAGGAGCACTTTGAAACACTCTGATCTGCAGGCTTCTCACCTCTGAGTGTGTTGCCATGTTGCTGTGCAGGTGAAAGACTTCTGAGGAAAGGGGGATAGCAGCATGGGTGGATTCTAAGAGGTAAAAAATGCACACACAGGCGTGCATGAAGCCACTGAGATACAGCGAACTAAGAAGTTAGGCCTTCCTACTGATAATTTAATACATATATGGATATACATATATGTGCATACTGAAAAATATCTAAGGTGAGGACAAGCAAGTCTATCCAGCCTTGGAAACAAGAAGCAATGGCAACTCGTCTTTAAAGTATTCTTTGCAACTGGCTTACTAAATGGAATCTTGTTAAACAGGACCAGGATTTCCACAGGAATTAAAACCATGGGGGAGGAAGGGGGGTGGGGACTCTGGTGCTGATTGTCGAGAACAATTCCCTCCTCCCATACTCCCCAGTAGATTGCAAATTGCTGGTCTAAGATCTCTGCCTTAGGGCTGGGGAGGTGACTCAGTGGTTAAAGGCACTTGCTTGAAAAGGCTGACAGTCCCAGGTTCAATTCCCCAATACCCACATAAAATCAGATTATAGGGGCTATGCCTGCAAAGCCAAAGGATCCCAGTTTGATTCTCCAGGACCTACCTGAGCCAGATGCACAATGGGGCGCATGCATTTGGAGTTCATTTGCAGTGGCTGGAGGCCCTGGCACATGCATTCTCTCTCTCTTTCTCTGCCTCTTTTTGTCTCTCAAATATATATATCATATGTATAATGTGGCACATGCATCTGGACTTCATTTTGAGTGGCAGGAGGCCCTGGGGTGCCCATTCTCTCTGTCTGATTCTGCATTTCTCAAATAAATATTTAAAAACATATTTTAAAAAGATCTTTGGGGCTGGAGAGATGGCTTAGCGGTTAAGGCGCTTGCCTGCTAAGCCTAAGAACCCGGTTCCAATCTCCAGGTTCCACGTTTAGCCAGATGCAAAGTGACGCAAGGGCGCAATGCCGCACTTGACCACAAGGGGGCGCACACATCTGGATTTCGTTCACAGCAGCTGAGAGACTGCTGGCGCACCCATCTCTATCTGTCTTCCTCTCCCTCTCTGTCTGTTTCTCTCTGTGTCTCTCTCCAAAAATAAATAAATAAAATGATAAAAAAAAATTTTTTAAAGATCTCTGTCTTGGAGGATTGGGTCAGATTCTGGCAAGGAAGAGTATGGTGGTTTGAACATGAAATGTCCCCATAGTGTCATGTGTCTGTGATTAAGCCTCACACTTAATCTCCAGCCGGTAGCCCAAGCCCACTTGCCCCACTCAGCTCAGTCTCTCTCTCTCTTCTTCCTTCCTGCTGATGTGAAACTGTGATGCTGGGTGCTGCTCCTACCTTGCTCTCCCAGCCAGGATGAAACTTCCCCTAAAAACCGTAAGCCCTTTCCTTCCATACACTGCTTCAGGGTGGATGCTTTGTCCCAGAAACAAGGAGGTGTCTGTAACCAGGAGCATTCATGCACATGAGACACAAAAGAAGCACTCATCCACCTCATCGTGTCAGTGCCCCAAATGAGGGCTTTGGCAGACAGAGGAGGCTTAGGGGGACCACCACATGTACTGGATACCATACAACCTCTGTTGTTCTCAAAACAAACTATCCCATGATACATGCCTTCCTTCTGAAATACCTGGAACGGTTTCTATTTTCTGAATGTGCCTTGGTGTGGACCATAGCCATAGGCACCATTCTACTCTGGAACAGGCAAACACCGTTGGGGAGATGCTGCCATGGAGTCACTTTCCACAAATCCTTCCTCCTCACCTCAAAGGTTCATTTGCTCAGCCACCTTCTGATCCTCCCACGTCACTCCAGGTGGACCATCCCAGTGCCACACACACTCTCCTGAGGGTGAAGCATCCCCCCTTACAGTCCTGTCATCTAGCAAAAGCCCCCCCCCCAAGGGCAGAGTTTCTGCGATGCGAATTCTGAGAGATTTCCCACTTCACTTACTTTTATGGCTGGAGGTCTCCTGTGATCCCTTTGACCTCAGACCCCAAATCCTCTTGCCATTCAGTGCTTCCAGAGCCTGGCTGTGCTCAACCACCCTTGCGTCACTCATCGTTCATCAGCACGTGGCTGCTCAGGTCGGACGCTCTCTTGCCACCACATGTATTCACGCTTTGATCTTGCACCCACATCCCAAATCCACCACGTTTTTGGAGACAGCTGGACTTTTAGCTCCTCTGTAAAGCCTCCAACCACCCCGTGGTTTCTCAGTCCTTTGTTCTTCTGAAGTCTCTAGGTGTCTAAGCAGAGACTGCGCATAGTAGTTACTTTCTCATTGCTGTGAGCCAAATCCCTGGCAATGGCAACTTAGGAAAGATGGGTGTATTCTGGCTTACAACTTGAGGTTCCAGTCTGTCTTGATGGGGAAGGCATGGTGGCAGGAACGTGAAGCCACTGGTCACATTGCTTCTGCCATCAACAAGCAGGAACTATGAACGCAGGTGCTCAGCTAGCTCTCTTCTTTTTTTGTTTTGTTTTGTTTTGCAAGGTAGGGGCTCACTCTGGTCCAGGCTGACCTGGAATTAACTATGTAGTCTCAGGGTGGCCTCGAACTCTCGGCGATCCTCCTACCTCTGCCTCCCGAGTGCTGGGATTAAAGGCATGCACCATCACGCCTGGCTTAGCTCTCTCCTTTTTATACAACCCAGGCCCAAAGAATGGTGCAGCCCACCTTTAAGATGGGTCTCCCACCTCAACTACCTTAATCAAGATATCTCTCACAGACATGCCCAGAGGCTCCTTTCCTAGGTGGTTCTCCCAAGTTGACAGTCAATATAAGCCATTACACCGCCCATCACCTTCAGCCCAGATTGCTGACCAGAGACACATGAGCTAAATGTGTGGTTGCTGTTTTAAGCTATTCCATTTGGGGACGGGTTCTCAGCAGACACAGACGTTCAATCGCTGCTCCAACTCCTACGGTTTCTATTTAAACTGGACAGCAAAGCATGACCCTGCCCATCTGACTATCCTACCCCGCTGTCTCCAGCATCATTAACCCATCCCTCCCGCCCAGTTCCAGTCACGTGGTCCTCCACTATTCTTGGGCCAGGCCACAGTTGGTTCCCACACCAAAGCCTTTGCACCCACTGTTTCCTCCATCTGTGCTCAGAACCTCACATGACTTCTCCCGCTCTGCACAGCCTAATGACAACACCTCGGAGAAGACGTCTCAGGGCACTTTCCCTGAGGAGCGTCTGTCCCTCTCTCTGACCCCTCACCGAGCTGCACTTTTCTTATGCATGTGATACTTCTATTACTCAGACGCCTGCTCACTGCTTACTTTCATCATTTTGAGAAAGATGCATTCTGGCCTGGGAATATGGCTTAGTGGTAGTGTGTTTGCCTTGTATACATGAGGTCCTGGGTTTGACACCTAGCACAGGAGGAAGGGACTGATGGAGGAGGAGGAAGGAAGAGAAGCTGCTGTCTGAGGGGAATAACCCCACTACCCACTGACTCCTGACCCCGTGGTATTGAATATACAGCAATGACCCCGGGAAAACTTGGGAATTGAAAACACAGTTCTATTCCAACCACTCAATGATTTTTTTTTTTTTTTTTTGGATAGACTGAATCCTATGTTCTGAAAGTAGTACAACCAGGAACACCTCCTTTCTCTCATATGTTGCCAATAATGAATGGATGAAACCGAATTTCAGAGCTGTTTCTCTTTCTGGGTACAATCATCTTGATAGACACTGACATGCTTCTTGTTTTGTTGTTTCCTCTTCATGACACAATTTGCATAATATAAGGACAGCTCTGTAAGATGCAAACAATTGAAGGCAATGTCAGAAAATGTTATTTCAAGAGTCACATGATTTACAATCACCACCAGCTCGTGTCATTTGGCCATGTCTGGTAGTAAAGACATAAGGGGGACTGGGTCATCTGCCTCACAAGAGCAAATATTTAAACATTCATACATGGAGCAATGGACTGCCCGACTCTTTATTAGCATCGCAAGAGCTGTTTGCCCCACTGGTGGATGACTCTCACAGAATTCAAGGTCACGCAGCCCTCTCCAACTATACCTTATAGTTTAGACTAGACAAGATGAAGTTGAAATGTGTGTAGATCAAGTAAAACAAATAAATATGATCTCAAACAACAAATAACAAGAGGGATGCTGGGAAACAGAGCTGCTTGGGAATTGTAGCCATTCTTTTATAACTGGGACACAGGTCCAGCCCTCACAGCATGCTCCACATACAAATAATGTCATTACTTGCGACATTTCAGCATCCTATGAATAAATTAAGAAACAAGTTCAGAAATAATCTGTATTAAATAAATAAAATGATAGTCAACAATAGTCAAGAGGCCCCTGCTTATAATAGAGCTGGATACACTTCCGTTAGAAGAAAAGGTCAATAATGCATCTGAACATTAATAAAAGAGAAAGTTTTGCAGAATTAAGAATGCATTGTTAGGCTGGGAACATGGCTTCGTGGTTAAAGGCACTTGCTTGCAAAGCCTGCCAGTCCAGGTTCGATTCCCCAGCACCCAAAGTGGCACATGCATCTGGAATTTATTTGCAGTGGCAAGAGGTCCTCGCCCACTCATATCTCTCCCCACCCTCTCTCTCAAATAAATAAATAAATAAATAAATGAATAAATACATTTTTAAATCCCTGCATTGATATCAAGATGTACACACACACACATACACACACACACATACACACACACAGAGGCAAAACTACTGCATATACACCCAGACAGTATGTAGTGGTTTAAATGTGAAATGTTTCCCTTAGCCTCATGCGTTTGTGATTAAGCTATATACTTGATTCCAGCTGGTGCAGTCTTTGGGAGGTAAATTCATGCTGGAAAAGGTGTGGAGGAGGTGTGTCACTGGGAACGAGCCTTGACGTTTATTAATCCAGCCCTATTGGGAGTTTGCTAGCTAGCTGTCACTTCCCAGTTTATCTGCTCTGCCATGCTTTTTCCACCATGATAAAACTTCACCTGGAAACTTTAACCCTGAAATAAACTTCTTCCTTGCATAATTTCCTTTTGTTCCATATTTTGTCCCAGCCACAAGAAGGTACTGCAACATGGGATGAGGCTAAAGGGGAGAGGTACTTACAACACCCCTTACTTTATCCATCACCGCCATTAATTTTCCTGTGAGCCAAGATGCTTTTAAAATCATATTTGCTTTATGGTTGTATTTTAAAGTGGCCTGATTATGACAAAAAGAATTGGCTGGATGCTACCAAGAGCCACCAGGTCATAAGATAAATAGTCAAAGGGCATGGTAGAGTCTAGTTTTAATGGCCAGTAGACTTCCCACACGTAGGTTCATTTTTAAAGAAAACAATTCAAAATTATAAATACAGGGCTGGAGAGATGGCTTAGCGGTTAAGGTGCCTGCCTACTAAGCCTAAGAACCCGGTTCCAATCTCCAGGTCCCACGTTTAGCCAGATGCAAACTGATGCAAGGGAGCAATGCCGCACTTGACCCCAAGGGGGTGCATGCATCTGGATTTCGTTTGCAGCAGCTGAGAGGCTGCTGGCGCACCCATCTCTATCTGTCTTCCTCTCTCTGTCTCAAAAAAAAAATTATAAATACAAGTGTTACTGAAATATATTTTACACATGATTGGAAAAAAGAAATCTTAACAAATTTTGCAATTCAAGCCAACAAATTCACCATGCAGCATACATGTCGAACAAGAGCATGTCATTATTAACTAAATACTGGAATACCACTAACTTTTTCTTCTTCTCGATGGTGATTTGAAAGAAATGTCCCGAGTAGACTCAGGTCTTTTGAATATTTGGTCCCTCACTGGTGGTGATTTGGCAGAGAGGTGTACCCTCGCTGGAGGAAATGTGTCACTGGAGTTGGGCTTTGGACTAATAGAATCCATCCCCAAGCCCAGTACTTAGATGACTTTCTTTGAGCGCCTGTGGAGACGTAAAGCCCATGGGACTTTCAAGCTCTTGCCATGTTTTCCCCACCAGGATGAAACTTACCCTCAAAACCGTGAGTCAAAATAGACTGTCCTGCCATGAGCTGCTCCTGGGCAGGTGTTTTGTTCCAGCAACGAGAAGGAAACTGCCTCAATCTGCTCCTTCTGCCTCCTTCTTCTTTGCCTCCTCCTTCTTCTCTCTTCCTTTTACTCATCCCCCTTCTCCTCTTTATTCTTTTTTTTTTTGAGGCAGGGTCTCACTCTAGCCCAGGCTGACCTGGAATTCACTATGTAGTCTCAGGGTAGCCTCAAACTTACGGTGATCCTCCTGCGGCTGTTTCCTGAGTGCTGGGATTAAAGGCATGCGCCACCATGCCCAGCTTCCCTCTTTATTCCTTCTGCTCTTCCTCTTCCTTCTCTTCCTCTTCTGCTACTGTCACTGGGTGTTTTTTTTTTTTTGTTGTTGTTGTTGTTGTTGTTGTTGTTCACCACTCTAACACAAAATGCTTTAATATATTCTATGCAGAGCAGAGAAAGATATTCCATCTCTTCTCTAGTACAATTCATGCATGCTACATTAACAAACATGTCCCTACTCTGGAATGGTGGAGTACTCCTGTAACTGATGTGCTTGGGAGGTTGAAGCAGGAGGATTATGGGTTTGAGGCAAGCCTGGTGACATGAGGAGACAAGCTCTCAAATAAACAGACAAACAGACAAAAACTAAATGCATTCCCAATGGGCCAGCATTCTCATTTGACTAGGTCTTGATAAGAAATTTATCGTCACTTACAGTGTCAGACAACTGGTGAGACTTCCACAAAGTGACGTCTGGCTCTGTCTTAATATTTACTCTGTTTTCCAGTAAAATAAAACCAGAATTCCATGGAAAGACGGATCATCTTTCTGAAAGCATGGAATCCCATGTCTGTCAAGGGCCTTCACGCTGTTTCAGAGTGAGCTGGGAAAGTGGCGAGACGAGTGAGTCCAACAGGAAAGACAACGCAAAGGGCAAGGACTGGCCTTATAACATCTGACTTATCTGAGACTAACCCATTCTGGAGATAATGATATTAATCCTTTCAGGATGGATCCATTTGCCCAGCGCAACCTACACAATTCTCACTAGACCCCATCTCCCAAGACTGCTGCCTCGTGAATTCCAACCTGTAACTTTTGGGAATAAGACTCAAATCCTAGTAAGCTTCATATTTCAGCCTGGGTTTCACCATCACTGCCAACACACACTTCAGAAATGTGTGAGGGAGACCATGCTCCTGTTGAAGGTGATGTGACCCAGCACCTGTTCATTAGTATTCCTGGAAGTTGTTTCTGTGCTTGGACTAGCAGTATTTGCTCATATGTGGAAGTGACTAAGCCCAACGTAAATGCTCTCCCATCTCACCTTCATTTTATGTCGTCTCAGAATTACCCAGGGTCACTCCAGTATGGTGAAAGGAAATATGAGAAGTTGGAGTGCAAGAAATAGTGGTTTTTAACTGAAATAGAAATATATTAAAGGGCTGGAGCAAAGACTTAGTAGTTAAGGCATTTGCCTGCAAAGCCAAAGGATCTTGGTTCTATTCTCCAGGACCCACGTAAGCCAGATGTACAAGGAGGCACATGCATCTGGAGTTCCTTTGCAGTGGCTGGAGGCCCTGGCATGCTCATTCTCTTCTCTCTCTCTCTCTCTCTCTCTCTGCCTCTTTCTCTCAAATAAATAAATAAATAAATAATATATATTACAGCTTCAGCTCCTAGCTGGTAGACTCCTGCTGGGTGTGTGTGTGGTGGTGTGTGGGGGGAAGCATGCCATTGGGGGTGGATCTGAATTCCAGCCTAAAGTTATGCAGAGACATTTTGAGCTCTGGTTGTGCCTGCAGCTTCTTCTGCCATTTGATGAAACTCCTGAAACACTGTAAGTTTGAAATAAATCCCTTTCTCCCATAAACTGGGTCTGGTTTGGATGTTTATTCAGCACTCGGGAGGCAGAGGTAGGAGGATTACCATGAGTTTGAGGCCACCCTGAGACTACATAGTGAATTCCAGGTCAGCCTGAGCTACAGTGAGACCCTACCTCAAAAGAGAGAGAGAGAGAAAGAGGAACACAATAAAGAGATGTTTGCATCTAAGATTTTGTTTTGGAGGAAAACCTGAAAATTATGTATAATTTAATTATATTTATATATATTATATATTAATTTAAATATATATATTCATTAGAATGAAGAAAAACCATTTGAGGAACAAACAAGTGGGATTAAATGTCCAATAAATTTATTTGGCATCTTTTACTTCATCAAAGCTTGATTATAAAAGTTATTTTGGGCCTGGAGAGATGGCTTTATGGTTAAGCACTTGCTTGTGAAGCCTAAGGACCCCAGTTCAAGGCTCAGTTCCCCAGTACCTATGTAAGCCAAATGCACAAGGGGGCTCATGCATCTGGAGTTTGTTTGCAGTGGCTGGAGGCCCTGGTGTGCCCATTCTCTCTCTCTCTCTCTCTCTCTCTCTCTCTCTCTCTCTCTCTCTCTGCTTCTTCTTTCTCTGCCTGTCTATTGGTCTCAGATAAACAAATAAAAATGAACAAAAATTTTAAAAATAGTTATTTTGTAGGCTGAAGAGATTGCTCAGTGGTTAAGGTGCTTGGCTGCAAAGCCTAAGAGTTTGATTCCCCAGTACCCATGTAAAGCCAAATGCACAAGATGGTACCTGCGTCTGAAGTTCCATTTGCAGTAGCTGAAGGCCCTGGTGAACCCATTCTCTCTTTGTGTGTGTCTTTGTCTGCATCTTTCTCTCTCTCAAATAAATAAATAAAATATAAAATATTAGAAAAATAAAAAATGTTATTTTGCAAATATTTATATATAATATCTATTATAATTATAGGTATATATACATTTCAGAAGTCATTGACTTAGAAAACCATTTCTATGTGTCTAGTGCAAGATTATACTTTAGGACACTTGAGGTGAACCGTTCATAAATTCGAACAATATACTCCCAACATAGTGTGACTCCATTCTGTTAAATAACAATATCCAGAACTCATTTTCAATGGGTTTGGGATTAGGATCATGAAATCACATAGGAAAGGCACTCTAAAAAGAGAATTTCCATAAATTCCATGCATCGGGGACCTTGGTTTTGTTACTGTTGTAGATTGAATGTTAAATGTCACCCCACCACCATGTTTGAACATAGGAGCCGCAGCCGGTGGCACTGTTTTAGGAGCTTGTGGAACCTTTGGGACTCTGGTCTAGCTGGCAGAAGTGGGTCCCTGAGGATGGGCCTTGAAGTTGAATGATGCTCTGGTTTTCTGATCCAACAGAAATGTGAACAAACTGCACCATAAGTTTCCACTGCCACAGACCAGGTTTCTCCAGCCACCATGCTGCTCTGTGTTAACTGCGCACGGTGAGTCATAAATCTCTCCTCCCTTAAGCTGTTTCTGTAGAGCATTTGGTCACTAAGCAACAGGAAAAGCTAATTCGGTTACCCAATGGCGTAACACGGTTGGTCGCTTAGCTTCCTTACTGTAGGTAGATCCAGAACGAATGGAAGAGGTGACTCAGAACAGCGACAGCTGTTAAGGACAGGCCAGGGAGCCGCAGGCACCTTCAAAACCAGTCATAGAACTGAGAACACAAGAGAGCTTACTCCCCGATGTCTGGTCTTCTGGATAACAGCTTAGGGACCACTAGCAGGCACATTTCTTGGGGCAAAACAAATCTATTAGAAGGAATTGTTTTAAAAGATGCTGTAGCCTTGGGCAAGAGAAGAAGTCGAATTGGAGAAGGGAGAAACTGGGCTGCAGTGTGGACAGTGGGGGATGACACTGGATGTCAAGTTCATGACTGACAAATAAGGCAGACAAGAGTTAATGAAAAACTGGGACAACCATTGTTGTCTATGGGACGCCCTAGCAAACTGAAGAGAATACCCCAAAGCTTCTATCATTTACTTACACACGCCACAGATAGCAAAGGTTCTATGTTAGAATGTTATTAAAAAGTCATTAACTTTAAAACTTCCTCTCGCTCTTTCTTTTACCTGTCATTTATTTATCATTGCTACCCTGCTCACATCCTGGAGGAGGTGAGTTGTCTTACGTTATTAAATCATATAGAAAAATTCAAGGTAAAAGACAGATCAAAACTAATTAAGAGGCGAGCATCTGGGTTTAATTAGTCACTGCCACTGAGCGCTCCGTCAGGCTTTCTATTAGCTCACGCCGGCTTCTGAGAAAAAGGAAGCAATCAAGTTCAACTGAATTGAGGTTCATTTATTTTCCAGGTACTAGATTCCAAGAAGACGAGAAAGCCGTCACATTTACATAAAAAATGAAGGATAAGGGCAGTTGTCACCTCCACCACTGATTCAGCACACACTCTCCATGTCCCTTTCAGCCAACCTGTCCATCGTGGCTCCTCATGGAAGTGAGCATGGCCTGGTCTTCACATATGCTATTATGTAGAAGTTCCAGAAAAGAGTCACAGGTTAAGAAAACTGAAGCTGGGTGTAATGGCACACATCCCTATTCCTAACCCTCTGGAGGCAGAGGTAGGAGGATTGCTGTGAGTTTTAGGTCAGCCTGGGCTAGAGTGAGACCTACCTCAAAAAAAAAAAAAAAAAAAAAAGAAGAAAGGAGAAGGAAGGGAAGGGAGGGATGGCAAGGGAAGGAAGGAAGGGAAGGGAAGGGAGGGGAAGGAAGGGGGAGGGAAGGGAGAGGGAAGGGGAAGGGAAGGGGAAGGGCAAGGGAGGAGGGAGGGGAGGGAAGGGAGGGGAAAGGGGAAGGAAGGGAAGGGAAGGGGGAAGGGAAGGGAAGGGAAGGGAAGGGAAGGGAAGGGAAGGAAAAGGAAGGCAAGGCAAGGCAAGGCAAGGCAAGGCAAGGCAGGGCAGGGCAGGGCAGGGCAGGGCAGGGCAGGGCAGGGCAGGGGAGGGAGGGAAGGAAGGGAAGGGGAAGGGAAGGGAAGGGAAGGGAAGGGAAGGGAAAGGGAAGGGAAGGGAAGGGAAGGGAAAAGGCAAGGCAAGGGCAGGGGAGGGGAGGGGCAGGGGGGAGGGCAGGGGAGGGGAGGGGAAGGAAGGGAAGGGAAGGAGGGAGGGAAGGGAGGGAAGGGAAGGAAGGAAGGGAAGGGAAGGGCAGGGCAGGGAGGGCAGGGAAGGGGGAGGAGGAGGAGGGAAGGGGGGGAGGGCAGGGGAGGGGAGGGAGGGGGGAGGAAGGAGGGAAGGGAGGGAAGGGGGAAGGGAAGGAAGGGAAGGGAAGGGGAAGGGAAGGGAAGGGAAGGAAGGGAAGGGAAGGGAAGGGGAAAGGGCAGGGCAGGCAGGGCAGGGAGGGCAGGGCAGGGCAGGGAGGGGAGGGGAGGGGAGGGGAGGAAGGGAAGGGAAGGGAGGGCAGGGGGAGGGAGGGGGGAGGGGAGGGGAGGGGGGAAGGGAAGGGAAGGGGAAGGGAAGGGGAGGGAAGGGGAAGGGAAGGGAAGGGAAGGGAAGGGAAGGGAAGGGAAGGGAAGGGAAGGGAAGGGAAGGGAAAGGAAGTACCAGCCATCATTTCTGCTTTTTTTCCCAGAAGGTGAAACTGGAGTCTTGGGTACTTGTCTCAGAGTTTCGTGTGTTCATGAGCTTTGTGTTGCTACAACAAAAGACTGGAGATAACTGACTTAAACACGTGAAGAGTTAATATCGCAATGATTCCATCCCATTCCTCAGGGGAGGCTCTGAACTCTGTGAGACAGCAAGACAGCACCTCAGAGACACTGTGAAGGTGGACACTGGCATGCTGCATTGCAGATGATAAGAAAACATGGAACACAAAGCAGGACCCCACGGAAGCCCAGCATAGCTAGTCATCTGATCACCTATAAAAACTTGTGCCCTGCCATCACAGGCCCCGCTGCATGAATGGCAATTGTACCCAAATGGACACTGATAATTATTTCTGACAAGCAAACACAAAGGCTCCCTCCAGAATCTATTACAACCTGATTTTTGGAAAGGATAAGTTACTTATACAAAAACATTTGACCCTAATAAGCTGCCTTGTCACTGTGCTTGCGGCGTTATCTTGATGACGGCCAGTCTACAGGACTTCCTGGCAGGATCTGGTCCAGCGAGGAGATAATCAAGTCCTCCCTCTGCCCAGAAATGCAGCCTTCTGGGCCAACACTGCTCAAGGCCACAGTAAGGACATGCTGTGTCAGAGTATTCTAAAAATGCACATTCTAGACCCTACTCCAGGTCCCCTGAACCTGAATACTGGAACGTAGATTTTTTTTCACCAGCACCCAGTGGTGTTCAGTGAGTATGCTACACGTTGACGCTAAAAGATGCCACGTGAGGGCTGGAGAAATGGCTTAGCAGTTAAGGCGCTTGCCTGCGAGGCCTAAGGACCCATGTTCAACTCTCCAGATCCCACGTAAAGCCAGATGCACAAAGGTAAGGCAAGTACCAGGTTGCACATGCCCACGAGGTGGCACAAGCATCTAGAGTTTGCTTGCAATGGCTGAGGCCCCGGTGAGCCAATTCTCTCTCTTTCTCTCTCTCTCCCCCCCCTCCTCTATAAAATTTTAAAAAAAGAAAAGAAAGAGGAGAATAATTAAGACATAAGATAGACACCCAAGATCAACCTATGGCTTCTTATTTAAGAAGAAAGGCTAAGTGTAAGCCCCATTCTAGCTCCCAATCTTTGTCTGAATCGAGGCACTATTTTCTATCAAGCCCATGTACCCAGCCACAGGTATACACAATAAAACTGCTCACCCAGCTTCTCGGGACTGAGCAGGGTTGACTCTCTTAGAGATATTAGTTTGACCTTTTCAATAAGTTTTGCATTTGCCAGGTTCGTGGGGGAACAGAGCCAGACCCCTCCTCTCCTCATTCAATTTCAATAATTACTTATCTTTAAAAGAGGCTCTTCTCTCTCCATGAAAGGCCACAAAAATTACTCACTTGACATTCCCACCGCTCTTCATGCATCGACCCAGCCATTCTGATAAATAAACACCTTCTTCCTTGTTCACTGGCCACCTCACAGTCTGCAGATATTGTTGCCAAATAGTGAAATCTATAACAGAAAATATAGGCTAGACCTTTGTGAAAAGAAACGGTGTGCAAGAAATGAAAAGAGCTTAATGCCTCTTTATTACTAAACCTTTACATCATATCAACATAACACGGTGTCAATTAGTAGAAGAAGGGCAGCATATTCTTTGAGGAAAAGAGTCAGACCGCAGAAACGCCTACAGAAAGCATTGATTTTTAAGCTGCATCTCTTTTGAGAGAGAACTTAATGCGCACTCACCTAACTCTTCCTCTCAAATTTCAGCCAATTAGCAAATGAGATTATGTCTTCTTTCTGGCATCTCAATTAAACACTGTCTCTGACTTCCAGGGACTGCCAACCCAAGACTGTGCTGGAAAATATGAACACTCCCATAAGCTTCAAAACATTACAAAACCCAGAAGTCTGCTGTGGCAATCCGCTTTGTGTCACTGGGACAAAAATACCTGTGATAAGTAATTTATAAGCTGGGAGAGGTTGTTTTTGGAGGTTTCAGTCCATAGTCAGTTGGCCTTGTTGCCTTTGGATCAGAACATCATGGCTGGTAGCATGTGGTAGAACAATGCCATTCACTTCATGGTGGCCTGAAAGAGAGACAAGGACAGAGTAAGGACAGAGACAGAGAGAGGAAAGGTCAGGGTCCCAACACCACCTTCAAGAACCCATCGTCAGTAACCCAACCTCCCTCCACTCGGCCCACCTCCTACAGATCCCTCCTTTTAGGTGGGAACCCAACCTTCGACATATGATTCAAACCATAATACCCATTGTATCCCACCACGTACTAGTACACAGCGTGGCTATGTGATACGGCAGAGAACTTTCTGGAGCCCATAGATGTGCTTAGGACAGAGCTCAAAGTGTAAATCACTCTATCTCGGGAGAGCTTCTACCACACCCAACACAGCTGATAACTGCCATGGAAAATTTTGTCTGTAAAGAAGAGGTTGTGATCAAAGCCAATGAGCAACACAACTACATATTTACACAACATGTTGCAGTATTCAGGCTCTGAAAAACCAACGAAGACAAGGCTCATCTTGTTTGAGGCAACGTTCCTTCAACGAATTGACCACAGAATCTTTTCTTTGCATGTCCCACCTGCCCACAATTCCAGAGTGCATGCTGCCAGCAGGCAATTCTGTTAGCATCCAGGTATATCCAAAGTCCCATGAGGACCAGGCAGTCAGACAGAACCCTCTCGTAGCTAGACTCCAAGGAGTCTGGGGCTGCTTCAGTCAGTAGGAGCTTTGATTGAGTCTCCAGACCAAAGGAAGTCTGTGCTGAGTGGTGTGAAGAGACTTTGGAAATATCCTGTAGGTTTTTGGTGCCTTCCAGTTGAATTGTAAAACATGGGAGAAGAAGCAAGTCAGACACCAGTAGCAATATATTACAAAATATTATTTAAAATACACATGAATGCTATAGACATACTGCTTAAAACTAAATGAGCAGATAAATTTATAGGGACCCCAGTGTCCAAAGAAATCTACCCAAGAGAGGGCGAGGCTAGTCCTGAGCTGGATGGATGAGGCTGGCCTCAACTTCCATCAAGTGTATTTTAGAATACACTCATGCTTGTGGGGCTCTGTCTGAGCTCTCAGATCCAGAAAGTGGTAGAATAGTGCTTTTATCAACAAAATCCAGGTGTGCTGGTTTGAATGTAAAATGTGCCCCATCAGGTCATGTGTTTGTGATTGAACTTCATACTTAACCCCCAGCTGGTGGAGCCATTGGTGGGTGGAGTCTTGCTGGAGGAGGTGTGTAAATGGGGGGCAGCCTTAAGGTTTAATCGTCCAACTCCACTGGGTGTTCATAGCTCACTCGCTCTACTTCCCCCTGCCACTGTGGAGATGTGATGCCTGGCTGTCTGCACTTGCCTGGCTTTCCCAGCCAGGATAAAACTTCACCTCAAAATTATAAGCCAGAAATAAACCCTTTCCTTGCATAAGCTGCTTCTGGTCAGATGTTTCGTCTCAGCAATGAGAAAGTAACTGCAGGAGATCCAGGTACTGGTGTGATTGTGTTTGGGGAAACTTGATGGAAAGCAGTCCGTTTGTAATGAATCTCTGCCGATCCCATCAGCATCTATCCACGAAGCCTTTCACAGAGCAGCGCAGGACTCTAAAGCTACAGAGCCTGGTGGGTTCTTAGCTAAAGTATATTCTGACAAATCAACATCAAAGAGACTAACACTGAGCTTACCTTGATGGCAAACACCAGCAATCCCAGCACCCCAGAGACAGAGTGAGAAGATGATCACAAGTTCAAAGCCAGCCTGGGCTACGTAGTGAGTTCCAAACCAAACCTTCCCTACTCCACCGCCCCAAAAAAATCTTCAGTAAAAGTAGAAAAAAGAGGAGAGACAGGTTATGTTTTAACATCTATATCTCGTAGAGAACGTCCACTCTCACAGACTGCTACAATCTTTCCATAGGTCAGCTTGGTCCCGTATATCAACATCTCTGAAGTGGATGTGCCCTTCAGCTCACCAAATGGTCTCTTAGGAATGTCCTAAGGAAAAAAAAAAAAAAAAAAAAAAAAAAAAAAAAAAGAAAGACAAGTGGAATTTACTTTAATGTTGCTTTTTTATACTGTTATGTATGTTTCTGATTTAATAGGTTATAAAACCCTTCAGAAAGATATTGTTATTTTTTATAAATTAGTAAGAAAGAAAATCCTATTTGGACTTTGTTGCATCTGTAATTTTATTATCAGTGATCTATTTAGCAAGATAAGAAGCTAGTGTTTCACATTTTCTTAATAGGAAAAGTTCAGTTTAAAAAAACACTACTCAAAGAATTAAATGCTATCATATCAAGCTTAAAAAAAAAAAGAATGAGCTGGGCGTGGTGGCGCACGCCTTTAATCCCAGCACTCAGGAGGCAGAGGTAGGAGGATGGCCGAGAGTTTGAGGCCACCCTGAGATTACATACTTAATTCCAGGTCAGCCTGGGCCAGAGTGAGACCCTACCTCGCAAAAAAAAAAAAAAAAAAAAAAAAAAAAAAAAGAATGTCCTAAGAATGCTCACAAATACACATTTACCTAGAAGATGATCAGGGAGTCGAGTGTTAACGGCAAAGGAAAATGTAAAAATGCAGTAAGAGATGATTGGTTAAATGGTGTACATTAGTCAAATGAAATTCTGTGTAGCATTTTTCTTTAACACTTACTGGACTATTTTATAGGCCAGGGACTGAACTACAGATTTAACATATGGTATCTAATGTAACCCTCAGAACATCTACTAAAACAAATGGACGTCACTCTGATGGCTATTTTCCATGGAAGAAAATTGTAATTGAGAAAAATAAAGTTCCTTGCTGGTACACAGCTAGTGAGGAGCAATCCCTAAGGTGGGATCCAAGATAGCATGCAAAGGTCCCCCTGGGCTCCTCCTATGTTAATTAAAGCAACAGATTACAAGACCATATGTGACACAATCGCCTTTCTGTAAAAACCATATCCCATGGCATGCCTGTGTTTTTATGCTGTGTACACATGCATATCTGTGCTTCTCTTAACACAGAGGTTAGAGGAGTTTACATGTAGAGTTCACTTGGAGTGACGTGGTCATGAGTTTGCCAAGTCTTCTTTTCTGATTTCTGACTTCGCTATTGTACAATCTAGGATGAGACCAGGTTATTCACATAATACTGTTTTTAAGAGATGTTTTTGAGGGGCTGGGGAGATTGTTCAGTGAGTAAAGCATGAGGACCTGAGACTGGATCGCCAGCACTCAAGTCAAACGCCAGGCTTGGTACAGTGTACCCGTAATACCAACACTGAGAAAGTGGAGATAGGAGGGGGCCTGGGGCTTGCTGGCTAACTAGTCTAGCAAATTCAGTGAGCTCCAGGTTCAAAGCAAGACCTGGTCTCAGAAAACAAGGTAGAGAGCAAATGAGGAGGAAGACATGGGACATCAGCCTCTGGTCTCTAAATGCACACACATGCAGCCCCCCCAGACACACATGTACCCACACACATAGGAACATACATATACACCAACGATACATACACACACAAAACTAAGAAATGAGGGGCTGGAGAGATGGCTCAATGGTTAAGGCACTTGCTGCAAAGCCTAATGACCCAGATCTGACTCCCCAGTACCTATATAAAGACAGATGTCCAAAGTGGTGCATGCATCTGGAGATCATTTCCAGTGTCTGGAGGCCCTGACACACACGTTCTCTCTCTCTTCTCTCGATCTCTCTCTACTTTCAAATAAATAAAAAAATAATTAAGTAAGTCAAATGAAACTTTTTTTGAAGTTGAACTCAAAATCACCTTGAACCTCAAAGGATATTACATACCATTACATCTCATCTTCTGCCAAGCAAGAAGGCAAGGCCCAGCACTATCAAGCGAGCATGTCTTTTGGCCAAACAACAGCAGAGCCAGAACTACATCTCTGGGTTTCTGTTCATTGTAACTTTTACTTTCCATAGACAGGACTTGGTTGAGTCGAAAAGAAGGCTGTGCAGTAACCGTGTTAAACAAACAGTGCCAGGCCTGGTATTTTTAGATATGTGAAAATTCTAAGTGCAGTGTGAGGGCCTGAAAAAACTCGGGCCGCTTCCTATGGCTGTGCAAGTACTGATAAGAGCCTCATCCACTGTACGAGGCAAGAGGAGGAAATAATCGTGTGTGATGGAATTGGACAAATAATCCAGCTCTGAACAATTATGGAATATAATGTAATTACGGAGGACTGTGTCAGGGTCCTGGCAGCACCAGAGTCTTCCCTGTCATGAACAAAAGATAATCTACAATGTCAGTGCTCACAGCCTCCTAAGTAACCAAAAACTGTAGGCAACTTTAAAAAAATCAAAGGAAGGGGCTGGGGAGATGGTCTAGCAGTTAAGGCACTCGCCTGCAAAGCCAAGAACCCAGATTTGATTCCCCAGGACCCACAGAAGCCGAGGTGGCCCATGTGCCTGGAGTTCGTTTGCAGCAGCCAAAGGCCATGGTACACCCATTCTCTGTCTCGCTCTCGCTCTCTCTCTCTCTGCCTCTTTTTCTCCCCATCTCTCTCAAATAAATAAATAAAAATTAAATTTAAAAAAATCAAAACAAAACAAGATGCATAGGCAAGTGTTTGGGCCACACCTTTCCTTTCGCATTTTTTGTCAGCTGATTTCACAGCGATCTGTGGTTCCCTCGAGTCAGAGAAAACATCCCAACTAACCAACGCCAGCCCTTCCACAGCATCCAGTTCTGCACATCAGAGGACAATTTCGTATTCTACTCACTATTTCTTCAAGGGACGGGGAAGACATTTCATTACAGAATATGCCCAGCAAATTGGACGGAGTTCTACAAACGGTTTGCTGTTCTCCATTCGCGCGCTCCCTCTTGTTGCCATTCCTTTTGCATTCCCCACCACCATCCAGAGAAGGTCGGCTCTCTTCACCTTCATAGTGGGCAGCCAGAAACACGACTTCCCCCCTCCCCCGAGTGACCTGTACATGGAATGAGGAATACCTGTAGAGGATGACCAGGTGACCATGACCGTGCCGGCCACAAGCCTTCTCTTCACTGGGTGAGCATTTGGCCTATGCCTTGATCTGAGGACAATGGAAAGTTAACAGAGCAAATAGATAGATCCCTTTTAAGGCCAAGAAAGGCCCCATTGTACCTCTTCACCTAAGTCTTGATCTTCACGTAAGGTTTGAGGAAGCCCTGGGATTCTGGTGTGAACTGCTGGCCAGTCCCATCTTCCTTCATCTGGTCTCTCTCTTTCTCTCTCTCTCTCCCTAGTTTCTCACTGATCAGTTTGCACACTCTGGTATATGCACATCATTTCTCCCTCCTCCAAAGATACCTACCTGTTCCTCTCCCTAGAGCCACCCAATCCCTAATGCCAAGAAGCTTTCCAATTGACCAAGGGCAAACTGCAAGTGACTCCACATCCAGGCTGCTGGCTCCTTCCCATCACAGTTCTTCATTCCTGACTTGAGCTTCTTGGAAACACAACCCAGCCCACCTCCAGGTGCCAGGCAGTGAGCTCCCACCAGGGCTCTTACCTCCTCTGCCCTAATCCCTAATAGGCATAAACAAGTTCAAAGCAGATGGGCACTCACTCCCACCACCTCTGCAGGCAAGCTCCATGGCACCCCTCAAGGCTAAACCCACACATCATATTTCTAAGGTTCAATCCCCTTCATGGCCTTCTCTCTCCCATTCACATTCTCGCTTTCTCTCTTTCTCTCTCCACACACATACATTTCTGCTTAAATGGCTGCAGAACAGAGCTTCACTTTGCTTTTGAGGAAAAGGTCAGAACTTTAAATGGCTTGCAACAGCCTTCATGATTTGCCCACTTCCTTTAACACCATCTCTTCATTCCAACCTGGCACTTCCTTAGAGTCCCTGATGACCCAGCCCATTGTCACCATAGATACATGCATTGCTGTTCTGCTGCTTCCAGTCCCCTTGCTTTATTCCTCCTCCTCATCCCCTTCTTCATCCTCTTCCCCTATGTGTGTGTGGGGGGTATGGGTGTGTACACGCATATATATGTGTATGTATAGTGTGTGCATGGGCGGGTTCTCATGTGTAAGTCAGTGCATGGGCACAGACGTGCATGCACATGTGGAGGCCAGAGAACAACCTCAGGTGTCACCCTCAGGAATGTTGTCCAGTCTTTTTCGAGACAGGGTCTTTCATGAGCCTGAATCTCACCAATGAGGTTAACGTGGCTAGTTAGCCAACCCCAAGGATCCGCCTGTCTCTGCATCCAGCTCTGGGATTGTAAGCGCGTGCTGCCATGCCTGGCCCTTGCATCTAAGTTCTGGGGATTGGGCACAAGTCCTCGTGCTTGTGAAGCATGCACTGTACTAGCTAAGCCAGCCCCATAGCGTCCTCCCCTTCTTTGTTGTCATCAGCACTGTAGTCGTGCGTCTAATCACCTGTGCCCAGAAGGTTTCCTTGACAAGCCTGTCTTATTTTTAAAATATTTACTTATTTATTTAGAAAGAGAGAGAAAGAGAGAGAATGAGTGTGCCAGGGCTTCCAGCCACTGCAAATGAACTCCGGATGTATGCACCACTTTGTGCATCTGGCTTTACCTGGGTACTTAGGCATCTCAGGCAAGCGCCCTAACCACTGAGCCATTTCTCCAGCCCAACTAGCCTATCTTAATCAGGTTTCCCACACACAAACTCGCCATGCTAATTTCCCAGAGCAGCGGCCTGTGCCTCCCAGCTTCAGGACATGGCCTGACATCTGCAGTGACTAGTGTTGTCCCGCTCTGTCTTCCGTGTCAGACACTCACTGGTATCTCCACGACAGCAGACGCTCTGGCTCATCCACAGGGTTCACCATGCATGTAGAATGTTCTTACAACCATCATATCTTCACAAGGTGACATACACGTCTCTTTCATCCTTCAGACAGGACATAGGGAGAAGTGTCACGATGTGGAGACTAGTGAAAAGAAGCCACTCTGACAGTGTATTTGTATAGCAACGTCCAAGACGTGAGTGTGGGAAGAGATGTAAACAGCCTCACGTGACTGACCACCCTTGAAAGCGTAGATGGCAAACGTGGCTTGACTTGACTCCATACCTCGAGAGGAACAATGGTGTCCCCAGACGATGGCACTGAGCCTGACACCATGCCAGACTGAATAGAGCACAGTGACTGGGGCTGGACTTAATGAAGAAAAAGACAAAAGAGGGTTCCTTCTGCCCTAGAAGGACACGTCAGACCCAAAAGAAAGCAGACGTGTGTTTGCTACATCTGTGGGAAAAATTTGAGCAAGCATTAAAGAATTAGATGGGGGGTGAGCTGGAGAGATGGCTTAGCAGTTAAAGCACTTGCCTGTGAAGCCTAAGGACCCAGGTTCAAGTCCCCAGAACTCACATAAGCCAGCTGCACAAGGTGGCGCATGTGTCTGGAGTTTGTAGTGGCTGGAGGCCCCCGGCACACCCATTCTCTCTCCTATCTCCCCTCTCTCTTTATCTATCCCTCTCAATAGATAAATTAATGAAAATAAAATAAAAGGTAAAGAATTATATTTTGCCTCAGTACAAAAACAAGCATGATATACTTGGATCACCCAATGAGACATCCAAATACTTCACAAGGCAATGACGTTCTCACTACCAGCGATGATAAGCAGGGCCAAGATTTGGGGACAGATTGGTTCTATGTCCCACAGGAGCCTGGATTTCTTGTTTTCCATAGCAAGGCTCAGAAGGAGCCATTAAAAGTTTTGAGCCAAGGGTAACGTGTTTCATTTATCCAGTGTTGTATTAGAAAGATCTATGAAAGTTTTTTTTTTTTTTTTTTTTTTTTCCAATGTAGAAGCTTTTAGTACCGAATGGAAGAATTAGAGGCACCCTGAGTTATTGTAAGATGAAGACGGGGAATGATGACTCCAAATGAAATCTGGCTTGACAAAAAATAGCAATTGAGCCGGGTGTGATGGCGCACGCCTTTAATCCCAGCACTTGGGAGGCAGAGGTAGGAGGATCGCCATGAGTTCGAGGCTACCCTGAGACTACATAATGAATTCCAGGTCAGCCTGGGCCAGAGTGAGACCCTACCTCAAAAAAACAAACAAAAAAAAATAGCAATTGTAAGATTTGTAGCAGCCTCAAAACCAGAACTTACTTCACAACTACCATCTCTGTAAAAATAACAACAACAAAATGTTCATTTATGTGAGAGAGAGATGGAGAGGAAGAGACAGAGAGAGAATAGGCATGTCAAGGTCTCTTGATACTGCAAACAAACTCCAGACAGACACACCACTTTGTGCATCTAGCTGTACATGGGTCCTGTGGAACTGAACCAGAGACAGCAGGCTTTATAAGCAAGCACCTTTAACCACTGAGCCACGTTTCTAGCCCACAACTACTATCTTTGATGACAAGCAGATAAAGGCTTTTGCCTCAGAGACTTTAGAACATATTTTACTAAGAAGAAACCAGTCATCTGAACATAGCGTGTGGGACATTCAATTTAAATAGTGTTCAGGATCAAAAGCATGAGGAATGCCTGCTGTTTACATATTGTCTCACAAGCAGAAGAGGAAGAGATGTTTGCACTGTAATTTCACGTGAGACTCACTTTCACTTTTTAGTCACTTTTCTCATTGCTTTGAGGAAATACCTGACAAGAGGCAGCTTAAAGAAGGAAGGGCTTACTTCAACTTGCAGTTTGAGTGGATACAGTGACAAACGCATGGTGGCACATGACATCATATCCAGAGTCCGGAAGCAGAGAGCACGGATGCCTGTGGTTAGTCACTTTCTCCAGAATCCCAGACCATGCACTGCCCATAGTGAGGGTCTTCTTCTCATAGTTAACCTAATCTGGATAACCCCTCAAACACATGCCCAGACATTTGTTTCCATGGTGACTTTGAATATCATTACAAGTTGATAACATTAACCATTACTAGGCTAGAGAGATGGCTCAGTGGTCATGGTGCTTGCCTGCAAAGCCTAATGACTCAGATTTTCTTCCCCAGCATCCAGGTAAAGCTAGATGCACAAAGTGGAATATGCATCTGGAGTTCGTTTGCAGTGGCTAGAGGCCCTGGTGTGCCTATTATCTCTATTTATCTATCATCTATCTATCTATTCTGTCTATCATCTATATCTATCATCTATCTGTCTTTCATCTCTCTATCTCTGCATGCAAATAAATAAATAAATGTTTTTTTAAATAAAGATTCACAATATTTTGCCACATTTAAATTTCCATATAACACTTTGGCTATGGATCTCTTATTTAAAAGTATCTGAGGGCTGGAGAGATGGTTTAGCAGTTAAGGCGCCTGCCTCCTAAGCCTAAGAACCCGGTTCCAATCTCCAGGTCCCGCGTTTAGCAAGATGCAAAGTTAAGCAAGGGCGCAATGCCGCACTTGACCACAAGAGGCACACGCATCTGGATTTCATTCACAGCAGCTGAGAGACTGCTGGCACGCCCATCTCTATCTCTCTCTCCCTCTCCCTCTCTCTCTGTGTCTCTCTCTAAAAAAAATAAAAATTAAAAAAATTAAAAGTATCTGAGACGTCTGATATTTATATATATACACATACATACATACATACATACATACATACATACATACATATTGGCTCAACTTCATCAGACCACTCTGCCTGGTCAGTTATGGATACAAGGACAGTGTTTCCCCAAATCAGTTATGGCCACTTCTCCAGACACCCAGCCCTAGGCAGTGCTCCATGCATCTGTTCTGTCTTCTCTTCTCTCAGTTTTCTGTGTGACCGGAGGAGCGTCCACAGTGAATATGCCACCTGTGACGCTGTGTGGTCACCCAACCATCAGCTACATGTCCCAGTACTTTGCTCACGGCGCGGGGGGGGGGGGGGCAGTTGATACAATTTGGCTTGACAAGTGTCCACTCGGGTCTCCAGGCTTCATTTCCTCTCCAGGCATGGCACAGTCCACACACCTGTTGCCAACAGACTTCATTCTTTATTTTATTATTATTATTATTATTATTATTATTATTATTATTATTATTTTGGTTTTTCAAGGTAGGGTCTCACTCTGGTCCAGGCTGACCTGGAATTAAGAGTCTCAGGGTTCGAATTCTTTTTATCCTTATTTAAAAACTTTTATTATTTAAAAAACAAAAAGAAACATGTTTTTCAGCACTTGCAGTTAAAGAGGATGCTTTACCCTCTTGCAAGAAGGGGTTTGGGAGGGCGGACCTAGGTTGGGAGAGCAGACACAGGTATAACAGTTGTGTTGAATGGTCTCAAGGCTTCCTTTGGTCTGGCTGTGTCACGATCGGACAAACCTACAGGAAGTGGTGAACTCGAGCTTATGATGCCAACTATGGCCATCATGAGTAGAAACTGTGACCTCCCCAGCTGAACACTAACATATGTGTTGACACCTTTGCAAGAGTTGGAAAGGAGAATGGAAAAGAAAAGGAAAGCCCAAGCCGTTTACATTTCCTTCTGGCATTTCAGCCAGCTAAGAATTATGTTTAAATTTAATACAAGGTGACACTCTATTTCTTTCGTCTGGGGAAGGCCAGACTGTAAGGGCATGAGGTGATCCTGTGCAAATAATAGCATGGGCGTGCCTCAGCTGTCAGAAGCAACAGATTTTTGGAAGCTGTAAGAGAGCTTTGGGTTAAATATCAGGAAATATTTTTATTCATGGGGCTGAGGAAATAGCTCAGTCAGTAAAGTACTTGCCTTATAAGCATGAGGACCTGAGTTCAAACCCCAGAAGCTAATGTCAAAAATGTTGGCATTGGGCCAGGCATGTGGTAGGCAGAGGTAGGAGTATCTCCATGAGTTTGAGGCCAGCCTGAGATTACACAGTGAATTCCAGATTAGACTGGGCTAGAATGAGACCCTTCCTTGAAAAATAAAATAAAATAAAATAAAATAAAATAAAATAAAATAAAATAAAATAAAATAAAATAAAATAAATAAAAGTCGGCATGGACTGTCTAGCAGGAGATGGGTCACCTTCCCCTCATTTGCCCAGGGCCTAGAAGAAATCACAGAGGAAGCAGTGACACCAATACTGCTCCCATGCCTGAAAACCAGTTGTTTCCAGGGAAACTGGTGACGGACACTGTCATCACTTGAATAAACCTCATGTAAACAGAAAGCCAGAGTCTACACAGCAAGCAACACGAAGTCAGATCTCTGTCTTGCCCACCAAGGCTCAGCAAGTGTAGCAGAAGAGGTGGCAGAAACATTGTAAGAGCCCCAGGCTGGGTGGAAATAGCCTGAGACACCATGTTCCCCCTTCTCTGCAAATCCCAATAACCTCACAGAAGACCCTCGGCAGAACTGGGGTGGAGGAGAGGGGATCTGTGTGTGCAACCTTTGTATTTAAAAAAAAATCAAATATATATATATATACACACATATATAAATGTTAAAGTCAGCAGGGTCGAACATATCTGTAATCCCAAGGCTAGGGAGGCAAATACCTGGAGTTCAATGGCTAGCCAGTCTGGACTAATTGGTGAGGATCAGAGCATTGTGACACCCATCTCAAAAAGAGGTGAACAGGGGCTGGAGAGATGGCTTAGTGGTTAAGGCTTTTGCCTGCAAAGCCTAAGGATCCTGGTTCGATTCTCCAGGACCCACATAAGCCAGATGCATATGGTAGCCCTGGCATGCCATCTCTCTCTCTCTCTCTCTCTCTCTAATAAATAAATAAATTAATAAATTAAATAAAATCTTTTTTTTTAAAAAAAGAGGTGGACGGGTTTCCAAGAATAACACCTGACGTCCTCTGTGCACACGCGTGCACACACATACACACAAATTTACATACACATGCACACACATACCACACATGCATGTAAAATATTTTTAAAATTTAAATTTTCTTTCTTTGCGGGTGTGGGTGTGCATGCTAGGGTCGTCTCTTGCAGCTGCAAATGCAGCTGGCATTACGTGGGTATCAGAGAATTGAACCTGGACCAGCAGCCTTTGCAAACAAGTGCCTTTAACTGCTAAGGCATCTCCTCAGCCCCAGGAAACTTGAGCCCAGCTGCAAGTTCGCAGGAAAGCCAAAATGCAAACTGCAGCTGGTGATTTCTTTGAAGTGCTTGGTGTAAGTAAACCTCACGGGCTTGGTCTCCAAAGCTCTGGTTCAAAACCACAGTGCTCTACAAGCCAGCGAGATTGCATGCTTTCATACGAAACCTGAACCAACAAATGCATCTCGTGGTGCGATTCGGGAGCTTAGAATTTCAAAAAAACCCAAGGAAGTCAATCTCAAAGCCCTGCTCCTTCCCAGAGGAGAACAGCTTCCACTTACAGGTTCAATAAAGAGATTAGAGGTGGGAAAACGTTTGCTGGAACACCGCATTAGTCGCTGCCTTTAAGGCCCCACTGCAATATCCAAATGTGATTGAGGTTTCACAGGGAAACCTCCATGCTATGAAATGTAGCCATGATTGGTCTATTAATGTAGGATGTTATTTGCTGGCCAGTCCTTTCTCTAGAGAGGTAGTAGGGGGGATTCCTTACTGCAAAGGTAGGTGTGATTTCTTTTCCCAACTAGAAAAAAAAAAAAAATTAACAAATGTGCCAGGCACATTCTCATAATATCTCAGCTGCAAAAACTTTCTAAGGCTCTCAAAATAAAAGCTGTATAATAAAAGCCATGCTTTCTTCTCTCTCCCTTCTCCTCCCCTCCCTCTCTCCCCTACCATTTCAAGCTTGAAAGTCAAAAGAAAAAATTTTAAATCCTTGGATTAGTGAAAGACACCCACCCCTGTCTTGGGATTAGTGAGAAACACAGGAAGAAATTTAGATTTCTAGTTTAAAGACCTTCAGACCCCAAGGCTGGCAAAAGGAGACAGTGTCTATAATCCCCTGGTCTCTGGACTTGGTGGAGCACATGCCTCCACCTGGGGGTCCAGAAAGGAACACCCCACTCTCTACATCCCAGGGGATGCCTGCGGTCCCTCACCTACCTGCACTGGCCCAGATTTTGTCGTTTCTTTCTGCATAGCTGGCACCCATCACTAATGGGTATTTGTCCCCCAGTGCAGCAGTCAGTTAAGCTTTGGGCATTTTTGAGTGGCCTCGGGTGTGGGAAGCACAGTGCCCCGTGGAGCATCTCTGCTGGATAGAGAGAGGACTAAGAGCTACAAGGGGCTCAGGGCCGCAGCCCCATGCAGAAACCTGGCACCCACAGTGTTAATTGAGCCCAGTTTCCCCACTGCAGCCACACTGGCAGGAAGGCTGGAGAGAGAGCCCCTCCTGAGGAGCTTTCCCTTTGAAGAGAAGGTTGGTGAACCTACACAGGAAGCATCAGATGAAAAAGGAGCAGAGATGTCCACCTGCAGCTCAGCACAAGCGAGACCTGGCTAGAGAAACAGTGAACTCCCCAGATGGCCCCAAATCACAGCACAGCCCTGGGAAGAAGAGCTGCCGGCAACAAGAGAAGAGAAGAGGGCAGGGTCCTGATGAGAAAGGATTTGTGCGGAGCCTGGGGTTGGGGATTAGGTCCTAACTGGAAAAGGTAATTCTGCAAAACTGGAACACGCAGGCACTGTGTCTGTAGGCAACTGCAACAAAGGGTGCACCATCTCGGAAACTGAAGAAAGATCTGTCCCCCTTCTCCCAGCCCACTGACCCACTTTCCTCGGGCTACATCTCCCTGAGATCTTGCAGTTAGCCAAGGGGGAGAAAAGATAATGCCTCAGGATCATAATATAGGTGGAATAAGCAACATGGGCCTGCTTGGTGGGTTTTAGATCTCTCTCTCTCCTCTCTAGAATATTCTTGATCCACCCATCATTTTTGTCCAACAAGGGACCTGAATTTCTACATGTTGTCATTTATTTTGCTGAAAACACAAAAATGTCCTCACCTGAAAATATGTTTGTATGCCATTGTGGAGAGAAAAACCTTTGATCTGGTCCTAGGCATGGGAGTGTTCTCTTAGCCATCCCACCCAGTTAGTTAATTGAGCGAGGCCAAAAACTCAGAAAGAGAAGACTGAGAGAAACTGCCAGAACATGTGGTCCTGCCCAGCTAGATACCTCACATCCTATGCGCACATGCACATACCTTCATACACAGCACATGCTTCCCTAGCAGGCGGATGCTCCGTCATCTGGCAGAGGATTGGCCGTGGTCAGTGGCCAGAAGCAATGCAACTGCTAATTACTCTGCTGCGCTTGCCAAGGTCAAAAAGAAGAACTACGTAAGAGACTGACTGGCTTGCTTGCCTCTGCCTTATAACTAGACACAGGAATTTGCAGGTAGGATCATGGGCTTTCCATCAAGTGCACAGAAGTTGTAGCATTTTAAAAATACTTTGGGGGTTGGAGAGATTGCTTAGCGGTTAAGACACTTGCCTGTAAAGCCTATGGACCCAGGTTCAATTCCCCAGTACCCACATAAAGCCAGATGCACAAAGGGGCACATACATCTGGAGTTCACTTGCAGCAACGAGAGGCCCTGGCATGCCCATATTCTCTCTCTCTCTCCTTGCAAATAAAAAAAATTTAATTTATGTATGTGTATGGGGGGGGGAAGCCCTCAAGGGCCTCTTACAAATGAACAGCAGATGCATAATCCCTTTTTAAAAAATATTTATTTATTTACTTACTTGCATGAGTGTGTGAGTGCACACGTGTCAAGGTCTTTCACCACTATAATCAAATACCTGTCTAACTTTATGTGGGTACTGGGGAATTGAACTTGGTCTAAAGGCTTTGCCAGCAAGTGCCTTTAACTAATGAGCCAACTCCCCAGGGCCTAATGTGCACCACTTTTCACATCTGGTTTTATGTGGTTGCTGGGAAAATTGAACCAAAACCAAGAGGCATCGCAAGCAAGAGCTTTCAACTGGCAGACCATCTCCCCAGCCCTGTACCCCAGGCTGTCAAACCATCGGACAAACCAGCCTACCTTCAGCTCTGGCTCTGCCTCTTCACAACTGTGTGATCTTGAGCAGACAGTCTGCCTTCCTGACTCTGGCTCCTCAAGCAGGACTCAGCACAGTGCCTGGCACACAACCCAGCGTCTGCTCAGTCAAGGTGAATTGTGGATGCTTCGATGACTCACTGTTAGGCTTCAGCCAATTGGTCTACTCTGAGCCTCGGATTCTTCATGTGTGACGTGGAGATGATCATATGTACTTTACGGAAACGGGTTGGAGGTGACAGACCCTAAGAAAACACTTAACTGATGACAGCAGGCCTGGTCACGCTGGTGGCAGGGAGGAGGAGAGACTGGGAAAAGAGATCTGTTGGTTAAGCACTCACTGCCCAAGCTTGAGGACCGGAGGGTGGGTCACCAGCACGCATGCCAGTGGTGGGTGTGGTTGGTGGTGCATAACCTGTATTCCCAGCAGAGTCCGGCAGATCCCCTGGGGAAGCTGGATAGCTGGGCTAGCCAAATCAGGGAGCTCCAGGGTCAGTGGGAGACCCTGTCTCAAAAAATATATTGGAGAGGCTGAAGACATGGCTTAGCAGTTAAGGCACCTGCCTGCAAAGCCTAAAGACCCAGGTTTGATTCTCCAGATTCCACATAAGCCAGATGCACAAGGTGGTACATGAGTCTGAAGTTCGTTTGCAGTGGCTGAAGGCCCTGGAGCTCCCATTCTCTCTCTCTGTATCAGCGTCTTTCTATCTCCCTCTCAAATAAATAAATAAAATATTATTTAAAAAAATAAATAAACCCGGGCATGGTGGCTCATGCCTTTAAGCCCAGCACTTTGGAGGCAGAGGTAGGAGGAGCATCGTGAGTTCGAGGCCACCCTGAGACTACATAGTGAATTTCAGGTCAGCCTGGGCTAGAGCAAGACCTTACCTTGAAAAACCAAAACAATAAAATAAAACAATAAAATAAAATATAATAAATAAATTGGAGAGCAATTAAGACACCCATTGTCAACCTCTGGTTTCCACATTCGTGCACAGACATCCACTAGTTCACTCACACACATGCACACAGGCATATACCCCACCCACAATATACATTCAACAACAACAACAAAAGATGAGGAGGAAGAGAGGAAAAGAACTCAATGCTGTGACACTGAAACCAAGCTCAGAGATCCACAAGTGTCAGCGCTAACCGACCTGCTCCCAGCAAAGGCCAACGTGTGGGCGTCCGTTCACCTGTGCCCACCCTCAGGAGGTACTGGCAGTTGTCTCACCAGGTTGCTTCTCTCTTGACACGGTGACAAAGATCAAGGGACTCAGTTTGAAACGACATGACCCATAGCCCAAATTCAGAGACTCGGGTCGTTACTGTCAGCTTTCACTGTCCCGTTACTCTTAAGCTCTGATGCACAGGGAAAAGGACCTCGTCTGCCATGTTTGTTCAAGGCAGCCAGTGTTAGCAAGTTGTTAGGCAAACGGCCCTGCTTTCTCCTGTTATCTAGAGATGGAATGACATGCTAGCCCTGTACCAGATTTTTGTTTGTTTTGTTTTTTTCAAGATAGAGTCTCCCTCTAGCCCAGGCTGATCTGGAATTCGCTCTGTAGTCCCAGGCTGGTCTCCAACTCATGGCCATCCTCCTACCTCTGCCTCCCAAGTGCTGGGATCAAATGCGTGTGCAACCGTGCCTGGCTACACCAAGTTTATTTATTTATTATCTTTAAAAGGTTTTATTTTTTATTTATTTACTTATTAGAGACAGAGAAAGGCCACCACAAATGAACTCCACACGCATGTGCCACCGTGTGCATCTGGCTTACGTGGGTCCTGGGGAATTAAGACTCGAACTGAGGTCCTTAGGCTTCACAGGAAAGCCCTTTAAGCGCTAAGCCATCTCTCCAGCCCTTTATTTTTATTTACTTATTGGAGAGAGAGAAAGAGAGAGAATGGGTGCACCAGTGCCTCTAGCCACTGGAAACATACTCCAGATGCATGCGCCACCTGTGCATCTGGCTTAGGTGGGACCTGGAGAATTGAACCTGGATCCTTGGGCTTCTCAGGCAAGCACCTGAACTCCTTAGCCATCTCTCCAGCCCTATACCAAGATTTTATTAGTCTTTTATACTTATCCTCTATTTTTCTCTCTCTCCTCCCCCCCCTTTTTTTTTTCGAGGTAGTGTCTCACTCTAGCCCAGGCTGACCTGAATTCATTCTGTAGTCTCAGGGTGGCCTTGAACTCTAGTGATCCTCCTACCTCTGCCTCCCGAGTGCTGGGATTAAAGGCGTGCGCCACCACGCCGGGTTCCCTTTTTGATAACTTTAGAGGTTAATCCCTTTATATTTAAGACCTTTGAGGAAAATGGAGAAATTCGTGTGCATTTTTTGGTAGGGGAGGGACAAGACTTCAAAGGGAATGGGCTCTCTGTCTACCTTGCATTAATATTTACTACCTGGCTTTTTCAAAATTCAAATTAAAACATCATCATGCTCCTATAAGCTTCAGTACCTCTAATAATCAAAGAACAAGTTTCAGCTTGACACACAGATAAGGCAGTTTCGAGCCACATTCATTACCATCCCTTCCGCGGGATTAGATAATCAAGTCTAATAAAGATGAAAAGGTTCCCAGATAAAAGGAGAAAAACAAACACGAGGGCTAAAAGTAAACAGCAAATTAAATAAATACCACAAAATCAATTTGGAAATATAGGACTCGCTTGTTGTTTTTATTTATTTATTTATTTATTTATTTATTTATTTATTTATTTATTGCCACACTCCAAGAGGTATTTGGTACACGCTCCAAAGGGCAAAGTCGATGTAATTCTTACCCCCTGGAGGCTCACCAAACACGTATGAAGATTTCAAACCCAGCCCAGCAGGCTTTCCAACAAATGAAAAGTGAAGTTGTACATTCCATTTCAGATACCTGTTTCTAAATCATTGATTTTTGTAGAAATGTCACACCACACTGAAGAGAAGTCTCTCTCGGTAAGCATGCAGCCGACTTCCCAGGAAATGCCTGTGTTTGTAGTTAAGACAGAAAGCTTCAAAAAAAAAAAAAAAAAAGCCTGTGAAATTCAGCTGACTCTCCCATCTTATGCACACTATCCAGCAACTTCAATTACACACCAGCCTTCATCCCGCACTTCAGGGGGAGTTCTAAGCCTGAAACAAGCAGCGAATTGGCCCTGCCCCGCTGAAAACTTGTGGGAGGAACAGTGGGAGCCCACTACTTACTCTTTCCTTCCAATCCACTGAGGAAAAAGGGTTAGACTTATTGCTTGAGGTAATAAGGCCAGAGCTGTCAGGGGTAAAAAGACTGCAGGTTTATACCTGTAGTTTTATTTTTCACGATGTTTTAACCTTCAGACCAAATCTTCAAAGACAAGCGCCACCCTCTAAGAACAGAACTTGTTCACACCCAGCGTCCCCACAACAACGACATCCTGTTTGCCTAATTTTCTTCCATTGGAAGAAAAGATGATCGCTGGGGCTTACTTCTCAGTCATTCAGGAAAAAGGAAAACAGTGAATAAACAGGAGTAGAACACTCTCCTGGTAATTGCTGGAGCTGAGTAAACTGTATGTGAGGATTCGCCCTTACTGTTTCCTCTGTTCATACCTGCGTGTGTTGAGAATTCTCACAATGAGATATTAAATAGAGTTCCTCTTATTCCTAAAAGGTTGTAGAACCATTAATGCAGGGAGTAGACTAGTGAAGCCCAGTATTTACCTGATGGAGGAAGAAAAGAAATAGTTCTACCAACTTAAGTAGCCCCAAGACACCCAGACAAAGGTATCCCCTGCCTCCTGCTTCTGAGACCCATACTCTTGGGATGCACACTGGCAGATTATGACTGCTTCCCCCTAAGGCGGAGCTCATGCCGTCACTCTCCTAGTGTCATTGTCACTGGTGGGAAGAGATGCAGAAAGACCATTCATCATGGCTGGCTATAGCACAAGGCTGGATGTGGACCTGCTAAGACTGGCAACAGGAGTGGAGACAGAGGAGATTCCTAACTGCCCTCCGGGGCTGGAGGCCTCGGATTAGAAGGGATACTTGGGGACAGAAGAAGGGAGGGGCACTTCTCCTCAGAAGGGATTGGAAGAGTTCATACAGGAAGTGGGAAGTGGAAGTGACTTTTCAGCATCTTTCTAAACACTAAACACTGTTGATTCTCCTCACAGAGGTTTCTATAACCACATGAGCTCAGCGGTTACTTACTGACTGAATCATTTTTAAAAATATATTTTATGCATTTATTTGAGAGAGAGAGTGAGAAAGTGGCAGAGAGAATGGTCACACACCAGGGCCTCCAGCCACTGCAAACAAAATCCAGACACATGCGTCCCTTGTGCATCTGGCTTACGTGGGTCCTGGAGAATCAAACTAGGGTCCTTTGGATTAGCAGGCAAACACTTAAACCACTAAGCCATCTCTCCAGTGCCTGACTGAATCTTATTCAACAGTCGTGCTATGCCTTCATCAAAAATTATCCATGGGTCCAGGTGTGGTGGCACACACCTTTAATCCCAGCACTTAGGAAGCAGAGGTAGGAGGATCATTGTGAGTTCAAGGACACCCTAAGACTACACAGTGAATTCCAGGTCAGCCTGAGCTAGAGTGAGACCCTACCTCGAAACCCCCCCACACACACACCAAAAAAAAAAAAAAAATCCATGGGACTAGAGAGATGGCTTAGCAGACACTTGCCTGTGAAGCCAAAGAACCCAGGTTTGATTCTCCAGGTCCCACGTAAGGCAGAGACATGTGGTGGCACATGTGTCTGAAGTTTGTTTGCAGTGATTAGAGGCCATGGCATGCCCATTATTTTCTCTCTCTCTCTCTCTCTTTCCTCTCTGTCTGTCTCTAATAAATAAAAGTTTTTTTTTTTTAATCCATGGATCCTCTCTGGATGCCAGATGATAACCAAACTCTTCAGCTAGTTACTCATAATCCTCATGAGCAGAGCCCACCCTCCTAGCCAGCTTTCCCATTATGGCCTCCCACAAGCCCAATAGTCCCGCCAACCCCATCCCAGCGAGCCCATGTCACCAACGTGATTGTTCATGAAGTTCAGATTGCATGTGGCCCAGCTCAACACTTGCAAAGGGAAGGAGAAAAGAGACGCAGAAGGCTGAGGCGGGGACAGATTAGCAACTGTTAGCAGCTATAGTGGGAGGCAGCAAGGGACCTATGGCGTCTGCTACAGAACATGACCAAAGAGAAGACAAGTCTCTCCACGGTGAAGAAAAAGGGGTTGGCTCTGCACCCAGACAAGATCAAGCATAATCAATCCCCCACAGGCCCTAAAGGCCTACTTGGAGATTTTTCTGCAAGGCCACCTATTCAGGACTTCATACATTCTCAGAAGCACAGCTTATTTTGTGACCTTTAGACCCAAAGTGCTGCCTTGGTTTGTATTCCTTCTGGAACATGTGCTCTGAGGACAAGTAGATGGTTTTTGAAGCACCCGTGGACTTATAGGTGAAGGGGTTCGTGAGGCAGATGAGTGTGGCAAAGCTGCCACAATTGTGGACATTTGCACGGATCACACTGGGGGATTCAGGAACAATCCAAGCGCTGAGTGAGCGGCGGAGGGGTGATGTAACTGTGAGAGGTTCCGTCACTGTCAATCACTGGTGGATGCTGAAAGGCTGTTTCCTCCAGGCTGTATGTGTTGACTTCCATCTTGAATTTGAATCTGAGCAGCTGTGCCCACCAGCACAATGTTCTCCATGAGAGCATTAATGACATTCTCTAGCGGAGGGCGAGAGAGCTCATGAGCCTCTTCCCTTCCCTGAGGAAACACAGACACTGCTAACCATTGCTGAGAGGCCAGAGAGGCTGCAGAGGTGTAGCTGCCTGAAGCTGCTTCTGCTCTTGTGAGTAACCCAATGGAGTCATGGGCTCACCAAGCTGGACCTGGGTAGAATGGTTCCTTTGGTCTGTTGTTCTCTCTCTCTCTCTCTCTCTCTCTCTCTCTCTCTCTCTGAAATGTCACAAACAGTTAAGAGACTGGAGGAAGTGTCAACTACCTAACATACTGTCCTCCCCACACATGGCCTTGTACCTCTGAAAACCAACCCAAACCTTCAAGGTAGTAAGTTAGAAGTTCTAGACTATACCAATATCCCTGAAATTGTTAAGTTTTGAGCAGATACGAGCAGTTTATTTTGGTGCACGATCCTAGGTTTGTACACACATCCGGTATATAAATCTCTGTGGTCATGTTTAATAGAGTTCCAAAGATGAAATTTAAAGTACTACAATGAGCTCCACCTAATTGTTGATGAAGTTCACCTTTGCATATTGAAAACAAACTGCAGACCGACCACAGGCCAGATAGGGCCTGCTGCTGCCTGTTTTGCTAAACAAAGTTTTATTAGAACATAACCATGCCCAGGCAATGTCTTTACTATTGTCAGAATAGAACAGTTGCACCAGAAGCCATATTGCCTACAAAGCCAGAAACATGTAGTATCTGACCCTTGGTAGAGAACCACTTACAGCTGGAGTGCAGTTCAATAGGAGAATGCTTGCTTAATATACACGAGGCCTAGATTCAATCCCCAACACTTCCACCACGACCAAAATAAAGAAATAAAGAAATAAAAATAATAATAAAAACAAAGTAAAATTTACAGCGAGGCCTTCATTTGCTTTTTCCTGGACCCATTATGCAAAGCTAAGTTCCAGCTCTTCTCCTTGAACTCCCTGTGGTGCGTCCTTCTACAACTAAGTAAGAGAGCATCCTAATTTGTGTGTCCTTCCTGCTGTATCCACTCCAGAAAACATGTTACTACAGTGCTGGTAAATTTCCACCTTCATATCACCACCCCACAAGAACAGAGCTTCATTCCGATCCGGATCCCTGACGTACCTGGGGTGTCCACATTTTGACGCTGCAACGTAACCTGTCATCTACAAATGTGCCGGGCTACATTCGTAGCTATTCGAGGATGCAGGTGGGATGCGCGTGGTAGATATTCCGTGAAATGAACTAACCTGGGGAATCTGATCTCAGCAGTTACAGATACAGCTCTGGTTGGGTTCCAGAAAGTTCTCAAGGTCATACAAACAGCCAGTCTGAGACACTTGTCGCTACTCCAGGGATTTTCACTTGTACAGGGGCATCACCAAGCCACATAGGACCCTGCACTGCACCTGCTGCACGGAACACACAGACATGATCCACACATCCCCCTATTGGCCAATGCCTCAATGCCTAGTAAATGTTTCTCTGTCTGCCCCATAATGACCGCAGGCTGCGTTTCTGTAAATTCTCCTCTGACTACTAACCCACTGATGCCAAGACTAACCCTAAAAATCCCTCACAGCCATGGCTCCATGACCCATTATCTTCAAAGCCAGCTTAGGTGTCGGTAATAAATCTTTCACCTTTGGAAGAGGTGAACGAAAGCTTCAATGGCTTTTCATTATTTCTGCCCATGATAAGTGCGAGTGCTCAGATGGCGCCTTTCAGCATGCTGAAATAGTGAACAATCACGGAACAGCTTCACTGCCTGATGACTAGAAGCAACCCACCTGCATCAAAATAAATCTGCACAGACTTCAACACCCTGGAAAGAGTGCGAGAGGAGAACAGAGAGAAACAAACCTCGCAGTGATAGGTTATTTATACCCTTTATTTATGTCCTACTTTATAAAAATAGGCATCTTGCACCCCGAATGCAGGCACCATCTACCTCCAAACAGTTAAGGGAATTTGCTGACTGCTTAGCAGCAGGCTTGAAATACAATTGAGAAAAAGTTAAACCCAACTACAAAGACTGAGATCTTTTTTCACCAGTTCCTCATGGATGCTCTCCTTTTGTGCACACATGTAAACAACTAAACGATGAGGTGTTTTTTTTTTTTTTTTTTTTTTTTTAATGTCCAGATCCTAAGGGGTCATAAGGAGCAAGTGGTCTCCCCTTCAGAAAAGACTTGGCTTGGGCCTGGGGGAATGGCTCAGCAGTTAGACACTTGCTTGCAAAGCATGCCACCCCCCACATAAAGCTCAGCAGTTAAAGACAATTGCTTGCAGAGCCTGCCACCCACATAAAGCTGGATGGCATCTGCTTGCAAGGGCAAAACACTCTGGTGTGCGCACACACACACAAATAAATAATTATTTTTAAGTTTTAGAAAAGGCAGGGCTAATTTTCAAGATTTATAAAAACAGCTGCTACTCTGTTCTTTGTGTCAGCATCCCCCTCCCTTGCCAAAGCCTGCATCCTGTAGACATCCTATTGACACCCTAACACTTACGTGTTGTCCCATACTTTCAAAATAATTAATTCTATATGGTAGAACAAAGTTGTGAAGGTGACCAAGCTCCATCCACAGATGCAAAACCAAAGTCCGTGTGAAAAAGCTTTATTTTCCAATAAAGACAGCACAGGCCTGCAAACCCTGAATCACTTTCCCAGACTCATGATGAGCACAAACAAAGCCCTTCCTGTGTAAGTAAACCCTTTCCAGCAGTGGTACACCAGCATCTGTGTCCCAACGCATGCATTCCTCTTCCTTATGCACTCCATGCATTAAATGAATTTTAATTAAGGGCTGGAGAGATGGCTTAGCATTTATGACACTTGTGTGCGAAGCCTAAGGACCCAGGTTTGATTCCCCAGTACCCATGTAAGCCAGAGGCACAGGGTGTCTCATGCATCTGGAGTTGTTTGCAGTGGTCACAGGTCCTGGTGTGCCCATTCTCTCTCTCTTTCTCTCAACAAGTAAATAAAATGTTTTTTATTTTTTTTTATTTTAAGTAAAATGGAAAGCTACAAACCTTAAGGTTATTCACAAATCAAAATACCTGAGCAGCATTGATATGAAAAGTACCTGGCTTTTCAACAGCTATTCCCAGAACCCCTTGCCTATTCACTTGAACTTTGAAGGGAAAGTTGTGAAAGAAAGGCCAGAAGAGAGCCTGAGAGGGTCCCAACCTGAATTTAAGGCTTCTTGCCTGTGTTGTTTCTTGCCAACCCTCACAGAGGACAAGGTCTAAGATCATTTCAGGACTTCCCAAAGGCATTGCCCAGCCAGGAATAAAAGTTTACAGAAAAGCATCACACAACCTCAAAAGGCAAATCATGCCACCGAAATCACTGCATGAGCAATGTGCACACTAATCATTTGAGACAAATGTATGGAGAAATTGATCCATCCCAGGAGAAAATTACAATATTCCAGTGGAAATTTGTCTCCTGATCTCTCTCTTCTCTCTTTGGAAGAAGATTCTTATCTGTAGAATTGAAAACAAGAGACGCTATCTGTGCGTTAATGAAGCTAGGCAGAACCCACTCTTACTCACTTGCCTACAAACACCAGTCCATAAGAAAATGATCCATTCAAACAATAATCTCCTAAAATGATATTTGACTATTATATACCCAATGTGGTTCATGTTGAATTTAATTTCCATCTAAATTTAAAATAAAGGAGACATGGAAAGCCATTATTTGATTTGGAGTTGAATGAAGTAAGTCATTGGAAAATATAGCTTAATTTTTAAAAGTCACAGCATAACGAATGGAGGCTAGCTGCTTTATTTCAACTTTGGAAATACATAAGAGCAGCCTGAAATGCTGCAAATATAAAGTGCTATGTTATAAAAAAAAAGTGCAAAATTAAGTAGTTGGATGCGCTTGCTACATTAAGGGAAAATGAACACTGCTGTGATTAAAGCAGTTTGAAATAAAAGGATGTAAAAATCTCTTCTGTTTAAATTACAGCAACAGCTACAATTAAAGAGAGAAGTTTGTTACTTGTGCTGGGTAGCAGGAAAATGGTTTTCATATGCAGTGTGGTAGCAGTGTGTGTGTGTGTGTGTGTGTGTGTGTGTGTCCTCCCTGGAAACTTCATACCAGAGAAAACATGCAGCCCCCACCTAGGCCCATCTAGTGAAGCCAAAAAGCTCTCTTGTGAGGCAGAACCTTCTCCAAGCTCCTTAGAAAGGTCACACAGCAGAAGAGACTCAGGAAATCTAATCATGCCTATACAGCCCAGAAGAGCCAAGTTCCAAAATACACGTGTGGGTCCGGTGCACCTCACAAAGGGGCAAGCCCCAACCTGTGACCAGTTGTGAACAGCTGCATCACCATCTTCAAGGGGGAGAATTTTAAGTTACTCATATGGAGAAAGGCAAGTACAGTTTTTGTCTTACAAAAGAATTGCGACATAATTGATCATGCCTAAAATGAGGAGATTCAACCTCAAATCTATCCCACGCCCACCTCGATGTTGGGCGCATTCCCAGAGAAGAGCTCCTTGGCTGGCTGGCAGCTTCCGGGCCACATTCATGGCCTCCACAACTTTTGAGCGTGATTGAAGGCCATGAGCAAACATGGGAGTAGGAATAGTGAGTGCAGGTTACGTCTTATTAAATCTTATGTTATATTAATTGTAACAGGTTATTCTCTTTTCTCCTTTCAACCCCAGCCCCCATTGCCCTAAAGGCCCTCCTTGGTGGGGGTTATGGTATTCACTGTGGGGTCATGACAGGGACTTTTATTCAATCCCACAGATAGGTCCATGCAGGGTGCCCGTTTGCCTGGCAATATTAGTTTCTCAAGCAATTATGGAAAATGGAAACTTAGGGACTCTCCTTGCAGATCCTGACTTTTTAACATTTGGATGGAACCATGCAGTCTATAATTTCACCAAGGGCATCAAGGAGTTCCCCTTAAGTAGTTCCCAGGCAACATGGTAACTTCAGAATTCACTAGTCCTGAAGGGAACATATAAGAGAGAAGAAATGGGGGGGGGGGCAGAGAGATGGCTCAGCAGTTAAGGCACTTGCCTGCAAAGACTAAGGACCTGGGTTTGATTCCCCAGTACTCAGGTAAAGCCACGTGCACAGAGGCACATGCATTTGGAATTTGTTTGCAGTAATTGGAGGCCCTGGTGCACCCATTCTCTCAGTGTGTGTGTTTTCTCTCTCTCTCTCTCTCTCTCTCTCTGTCTCTGTCTCCCTCTTTCTGTTTGCAAATAAATAAAAAAGGAGAACAAATATGGACAGTACAATCCAAAGAGAAGGATCACATCATTATATGATATTCAAGACATTGAAAACTAATTTGAGTTAAAAGAAAATAAACAAGCAGAAAAGACCTAAGGAATCTTCTGACTCCCTCCCCTTTTCTTTCTGTGTTGGCCAGGGGACAAGGAGGGACATTACTCTTATTTTTAAAGATCTTTTATAAGTCCATTCTGAAATCTTTAGTTATGTTTATCTCCATAGACATTACTAGAAAAACAACCTTTAAGTCTTCATAAGTAGGTAGTGTGAATAATGAAGAGTATATTGTTGTTGGCAGTGAACATGGGAGGAATTGCCAGGTAATGAAGCCAGCAGAGAGAAAGGACATGTAGGCAAAGGAGCCAAAGTGACTCCGGAAATTGGGCACTGACAGGGGTTCTGGAAGTTTCTTGTGAAAGGAGCACAGAAGAGAGGCAAACATGCTGGAACCAGCTTCACTCTGCTATTATTGTGATGAGGACGTTATCAGAAACCCCAGGGACCATGTTCCTGACTGCCCTGACCACTCTCTGTGAGCCAGCCGTGACAAGATGGCACTTGTGAGGGACTTTGGACATTTCCATCCCCAAACATGCCAGGCCTCTGTGCTTCCTGCAATCACACCACTCACTGCTGGATTCTCCAGCTACACTTATAAATGATCTCTGCCTACATGTATAAATTAAGGGCCCTCTGTCCCTTGTTAGAACACCACACATCCTCTTTCAAACTTGGGAATCTAGAACACGATTGATTTTATGAGGAAAAGAAAAGGAATTTCCATTCATGCTAGCAGCTGCTGTTGCGAAGAAATCTTTCAGACACATTGATAGTGAGTGATCACCCTGAATTGCAAAGTCAAGTTACTATTGCAAATGTCTCCGAATAGTGATCAATTGATACTGAATGTGCAGGAAATCATGGCCCCAGGCTGACTATGGAGTACACCGTTCACAAACGAAGGAATGAATTTGTATGCCAGATGTAAGAGAACCATCCTCTTGGGTCTGAGTTATGGCTATGCCTCATAGAGATGTACGCTGGCCGTACTAATGTTGCTAGCCACCTAAGACCCAGAGAACACACCCCGTTTCCTCTGACTAGGGGAGCTGTGTAGGGAACATGTCCTGACTGATAGCATCCAGCAAGCTTCTCTGGAACCCAGGTTTCAGTGGTTCAATTTAGAGAAAAGGCTTGGGCTGGAGAGATGGCTTAGCTGATAAGGCACTTTCCTGCAAAGTCAAAGGACCCAGGTACGATTCCCCAGGACCCATGTAAACCAGATGCACAAGGTGGCACATGTGCCTGGAGTTCATTTACAGTGGCTGGAGGCCCTAGCACACCAATTTTCTCCCTCTTTCTCTCTCTCTCTTCCTCTTTCTCTCTCTCTTAAATAAATAAAAAAAATAAAATATTTAGTGAAAGGGCTTGCTGTCCCTGGGATACTGTGGGAGACTCATTGCATAATTACCTGGCATGTGGTCATCGAATTTTTAAATATGGCTATTTCAAATAGAGTTTTCTGTCGATCCAGAACTTCTGCCCTCTCCTCAGAGGTTGTAATAATACTTCTGTGCTGGAAGAGCAGAGAGAGGAGAGAAAAAAGAGACATATAGAGGACACAGCAGGGCCTCTTGCCACTGCAAACAAACTCCAGACACATGTGCCACTGGAGAATCAAACCCAGGCCATCAGGTTTTGCAAGCAAGCGCCTTTAACCATTGAGCCAGCTCTCCAGCCCAAGTCTTTTATTTCAAATAATGATTGGTTACGGGCTGGAGAGATGGCTTAGTGGTTAAACGCTTGCCTGTGAAGCCTAAGGATCCCGGTTCGAGGCTTGATTCTCCAGGACCCACGTAAGCCAGATGCATAAGGGGGCACATGCATCTGGAGTTCGTTTGTAGTGGCAAGAAGCCCTGGCATGCCCATTCTCTCTCTCTCTCTCTCTCTCTCTCTCTCTCTCTCTCTCCCTCTCTACCTGCCTATTTCTGTATTTCTCTCTCTCTCTTAAATTAATAAATAAATAAAATAAAATAAAATATTTTAAAAAGTAATGATTGGTTAAAGTAACAATCTGTAACTCAGAAGTTAGTCATCACTGGCTTATGACCTAAGGTCACATAGTAGTGATTTTAATAAATGTCCTCAAGAAAGAAAATACTTCACCCTCCCATGAAATCATACCTACCTTTAATGATCTGCTTAGATACTTATAGCTAATATAACAGATAATCACAGAACTATCTCCCCTTGATAACAAGACATCCAGCATTGAAAAATAAAAAGCATTAAATTAATAAGACACACATATAATGTATACAGGTACACTCTTCACAGAAATTGTCATTTTGAAAAGGTAATGACTTCGCTGTATATGAAATAGATTTATTTAGAGAACATCAAACATTGTAAAATTGAGAAAATAGTTATAATAAATATTGATATGATGCCTAATCATGTTTCTATTTCCTGTTTTGTGTCATTAAGAAAAGTTATCATTTTAACACATCTGCTTAATCATTTTACCTTAACTGGAATATAATGAGTACAAGATTGTACAACACATTTTTATAAAGTCACATAATATTGAAAAGAATATTACATTTTCTTTGCATGCCACTTAAATGTTAATATAAGTTCTGTTTGCTTTCTACAATTATAAAGTTGAAGAAGTACTACAAAAAAAAGAAAGAAGGAAAAGAAAGAACAAATGGGTTGGGGAGATAGCTTTTAAAGCCTTCCAGGTTTGATTCCTCACTCGTGTTAAGCCAGATGCACAAAGTGGAGCATGTGTCTTGTAGTGGCAAGAGGACCTGACATGCTCATTCATCTCCCCCCACCCCCACTCACAAATAGAGAAAAATATTTTTTTTAAAGAGAAGAAAGAAGAAAATACAAGTCTCCTGTAGTCTTTATCCAGACATCACTATTATGGATCTAAGTGATGTGTAAATTTGGATATGAAAAAAATACGTTTACATTCTTAACATTTTGCATGTCAACAAATCATAATTGTACTAGTAGATACATTTTCCTAAAACTGGGGCTTGTAAGAAAGAACCCCAGGGTGGGGATATGGCTCAATGCATAAAACACTTGCCCCAACAATACAAAAGCCAGAATTCAGATCCCCAGCAACTATGCGATTGCTGGGTGGGTGTGGCAGCTCACCTACAATCCCAGCACTCCTCAGGAGGAGGCGACAGGGATCTTTGGGGCAAGCTGGCTAGGTAGACTAGCCAAAGCTGTGAGCCCTGGGTTCAAGCGCCTTAGCAGCAAGTTAGGTAAGTAGTTGAAAAACCACTCAACATCAACTCTGGCCTTCACATTGTAGGTGCATACACATGTATATGCATACACAAACACAGACCCATGTACATTTACACGCAGAAACACATACACATGGAAAAAATAAAACCAAATGGAATTTCTAAAAGCTGAAAAATATGGTATATGAAATAAAAACTACACTGGGTAGGTATAACAGTAGACTAGACACTGAAAAGGAAAAGATTCACATGTAGCTGGGCGTGGTGGCACACGCCTTTAATCCCAGCACTCGAGAGGCAGAGGTAGGAGGATCACTGTGAGTTCAAGGCCACCCTGAGACTACATAGTGAATTCCAGGTCAGCCTGGGCCAGAGTGAGACCCTACCTCGAAAAAAAAAATAAAAGTCAGATCTGGTGATGCCTGTGTTGGTAATCATTAACAAATCATATATGTTGAGGCGGGAAGGCTGAAACAGGGTCTTGCTGTGTAGTTCCAGCTAGAACCTGCTATGTACACTAGGCTGCCCTTCAAAGCCATGATCTTACTTTCTGCCTCTGCCTCCTAAATGCAGTGCTACCATGACTAGATTAAAACTTATCTTTCCATAACACAGGCGAGTTGTTGCAGAAAATCTTGTATATCTCTATCATTTATTTTTACCAATATAACTTCAAAATTATATCATTCCGCTTGCCACCAAGCACATGTCCTAATAGTGCCTGTGTGTAAATATGTAACACACGACATCATATATAACACATAACATAGCTGGACTATTAGTTAGTCTGTATCCAGGAGTGGTTTTATGTAGTATTCAGGGTTATCCAGGGAAATAGTAGAAGATATGCACATAACTATAGTTAAAAATGAAGTTATTCGTGCGGTATATCATGAAGAATTGGCTCATGCAATTGTGGAGAGTCCCACCTCAGCTGCATGCAACCTGCAGCCTCAGGAAAGCCAATAAGGAGCTCTAAGAACCAGAGGGTCTGAGTAAAATACCCTGTCAAGGGCAGAATGCTGACCTCGCCGCTCCATCTTAATGAGGCACACAAAGGAATGGAATTCTCCCTTCCTCTGCCTTGTTGCTCTATGCAGGCCTCAAGCAGTTTGGATGATACCCAGCCACACTGAACAGGGCCAACTGCCTTACTCAGTTCAACTCAAAGGCTACTCTTGTCCAAAAACACCCTCACAAGCTCATGCAAAAATAATGTGTAACCTAGGTGTCCTGTCTCCCAGCATAAGTGGACACACACAAAATGAGCCATCCCTTTCAGCCACCAAGCAGTGTAAGTCACATTCTCACAACCCTGGATTTTAACTCAGCTTTCACAAAAATGCCAGTGTGGACCAGGATAGAGAAATGGGTACCAGGTACCCTGCAGACAGCACCCTGTAAAATCCACAAAAGGTCTAAAAAGACTATCTCAGCCATTCTCAACACATACTATAAGAATGAGTCCATGAAATAAGGGATGCTTACGGGGTAAACTCCAGATCCATCCTGGTTTCCTGCTCAGAAGTGCTTTCCAATGTGGAGCTCATGGAAGCAAACACAAAAACAGGGGCAGTGCCTCTTTGGGGGTTCGATTCCTCAGAACCCACATAAGTCCTGATGCACAAGGTGCCACATGCATCTGGAGTTTATGTACATTGACTAGAGGCCCTGGTGCACCCATTCCCCCCATAAGTAAATAATTCAAAAAATAATAAATAAATAACATTAGTGTATGAGGTTACTGAATAAACTGTAACTTTTAGGTCAAGAGAAGTTAAACAATGTAGGATTCCCAGAAATAAGCATGGAGTCATCAAGAGACTTTGAACAAAACTAAAGATTCTAAGAAGTCTACTATATAAGATCCACGGGAGGAGGGGAAACCAGAGAGATTGCTCAGTGGTTAAATTACTTGCCTACAAAGCCTAATGACCCAGGTTTGATTCTCCAGTACACACATAAAGCTAGATGCAGAAGGTGGCACAGAATCTGGAGTTTGTTTGCAATGGTTAGAGGCTCTGGTGCACCCATTCTCCTGCCCTGTCTGCCTGCCTCTTTTCTCTCTCTCTCTCTCTCTCTCTCTCTCTCTCTCTCTCTTTCTGTTTGCAAATAAAAAAAAAAAAAACATTTTGGGGAAAAAAAAAAAGAGCCACTGGGGCCATGAAGTTTCCCTATGAAAAGGATGGAGTGATGACCAAGCAAAGCAGAGATGCAACAATGATAGCCTGAGATTTACAGAAAACCTCAGAATAGATGTTTTCAAACTACTGTGCCTGTGGGTTGAAACAAGGGTTCACTAAATTAACTACAAAAATGCATTCCTTCAACGAAAAGAACACAGGGCTGGGGAGCTGGCTCAGTAGATAAAGCCCTTGTGACAGATGGGTGAGGATCAGAGTCTAGTCCCCCAGCACCCGCATAAATATGCCAGCTGGTGTGACAGCCCACCTGTAGTCCCAGCCCTCAGAGGCAAAGATGGGACCTCCCCCCACCCCCAGGCAAGCTACATAGCTGAACTGGTGAGCTACGGACTCCAGTGAGAGACTCTGCCTCAGTAAATAAAGAGGAGCGTAATCAGGGAAGGCCCCTGACAGCAACGTCTGGCCTCCATATGCACACACATGTGCACACGTACCTACATACACATGTGCAGTCACACACACACACACACACACACATGCCTATGCACATGCACATCAAACACACACAAAGAAGAAACATGATCCAGCCTGCAGAGGATGAGGGCAGATGGCTATAATGTGTAATCCTACCCCTTGAAAGACTGAGACAGGAGGATGGCAAGGCTAAGCCAGCCTAAGCTATATACCAAGACTGTCTCAAATTAAAATAAAATAAAATAAAATAAAATAAAATAAAATAAAATAAAATAAAATAAAATAAAATAAAATAAAAAATAACTAGTTCATGTTTCTTCTTTTCTTCTATGCTCCTCTTGTATGTTCCAGTCCAGTCCGGCCTCTTATAGCCTTGCCCACCCCATCAGTTAAAGGCCTCGACAACAGTGACCTTACTTGCCAACAGGCAAATTTTGTGTGTAATTTTTGACATTGTCAAATGTGCTCAATAATACTAGAAACAGTAATTTAAAATATTTGGAGAGGAAAAACCATAATCTAAATGATCAACTTAGAATCTATTGTTATATCCAGCCATTAAAAACTGAGACGGTGGGATGGACAGATGGACAGATGGTTAAGGCACTTGCCTGTGAAGCCTAAGGACCCCGGTTTGAGGCTCAATTCCCCAGGACCCACGTAAGCCAGATGCAGAAGGTGGTACATGCATCTGGAGTTCGTTTGTAGTGGCTGGAGGCCCTGGTGTACCCATTCTCTCTCTCTTTCTCTATCTATCTGCCTCTTTCTCTCTCTGTCTTTCGCTCTCAAATAAATAAAAAATGTGAGTGTAAAAAAATAACAAATAAATTTAAAAATAAAAGGAGCTGGAGAGATGGCTTAGCGGTTAAGGTGCTTGCCTGCAATGCCAAAGGACCCAAGTTTGACTCCTCAGGACCCACATAAACCAGATGCACAATGGAGCGCATGCAAGGAGAGAGAAATGGGCACACCAGGGCCATCTGCCCCTGCCAGTGAACTCCAGATTCATGAACCACCTTGTGCATCCACCATCTTGTTCATGTGGATTTATTATGTAGGTCCTGGGAAACTGAACCCAGTGCATCAGGCTCTGAAAGCAAGCACCTTTAACCACTGAATCAACTTCCTAGCTCTAAATCAATTTTTTTAAATCTTAAAAGATTTCCAAATATTTAGAACTATTTCATCATATGTCTTAACTGCTTATAAGTAAAGGAAGAAATCACGGGGAAAATCCAAAAAACATTTCAAATCTTGAAGAGTACAGCTAAAGCAGAATTTAAATGGTAAATTATAGTTTTAAACACTTAAATTTTAAAAGAATAGAAGTTTAGAATAAATGATGCAGGTTTTCCTTTTAAGAAAATAAAAAACTAATGGGTAATAAGATATTTTCCTTAAAAATGGCAAATCTTTTAGAAGATTGATAACAAAAGTGGAAAGAAAAACAAAAACTGACAAACTGTAGTTTCTGATGAAGTGAAACATAATTTACCCTGTAACCCAGCAATTCCATTCCGAGATATTCATAAAAGTGAAATTAAACCATATTTCCACCAAAAAGACTTACATATGAGTAATAACGGCAACTCTTGTTTTGCATGTTTATGTGTACATGGTGGGCACACACATATGTGGGTATGTGTGGCAAGTGTGCATGTGGAGGCCAGAGATTGATATCGGATCTCTTCTTCAATCACTCTCCTCTTTATTTTGCTGAGTCAAGGTCTCTCGCTTGAGCCCAGAGCTTGTGGATTCATGGCCAGGGATCCGTGAGTCTCTGCCTCCCTAGTGCTGGGATTACAGATGGCTGCCACACCCACTCAGCACTCAGGTGGGTGTTGGGGATCTGAACTCCACTCCTCACACTTAGATGGTAAGTGCTTTACCCAATGAGCCATCTCCCCAGTCCAAGAATAGCCAAATACTTAAAACACCCAAAAGTCCATCACCAAGAGGGTGTATAAGCACTGGGTTCATAATAGAATACTACTTGACAATAAGAGAGAACAGATGACTCACACATGCAAGGACTTCAGTGGAATCAAAAACAATAAGCTAATGGGAGCCAGACACTGAATAGCGTAGACCACATGACTCTGCTTGTATAAGGGTCAGAAATAGGCAAAGGAGTATTGATAGAAATCAGAAAATGGTCAAGCGAAAGGGAACAGAAATAGGCACTGGCCAAGAGTCACTGAACTGTACCTTAAGAGTGTGCTTTTTCACTGTGTAGAAATTAGACCACAATTTCTGAAAATCAAAAGGACCTGTGAATGCAAGTTGGAGCTCTGGAAAAGAAAAAAAAAAAAAAAGGCTTGAAGCATTCTGCTCTTCCTTTAGAAAGCCCATTGTCATCTCATAAAACAAGCTGTGAAAACAATCCATCCCATCTACAATAGCAAAGATTTGCAAGTGTAGCTTTTTACCACTTGTAACAATGAGGAAGAAATCAAAATTGATTGGATATTTAACATGAGTGAATGCTCCCTTGGTAAAGACCACCCACAACTTAATATTCCTATTCAAGCCACAACGGTCTTCATCCAGGCATGTCATTAAAAATCCATAATTTAACTTTCATATGTCTGTACTTAAGCACGTTATCCTAATATTTAGTGCTATTGGCTAAAAGTGGGGCAAAAGATTGTCGTGATAGTTTTAATAACTGCGTGGATCTTCATCTATCCGTGATGCTGGGTAAATCACAAAGAGTGAAAGTTTATTTCTTCCAGCTTGGAGGCTGGGATGGCCAAGATCAAAGTGCTGGCAGGTTTCCTTGTCTAGTAAAGGCTGCGCCCTCCCAGACACTGTGTCCTCATGTGACTGGAGGCAAAAGGCCAGCAAGATGAGGGCTCCGTGAAGGCTGTGGTCTCAGGATCTGCATCTCACTCAAGAACAACAAGCTCTCGTGGTCTAATCACCTCAGAACAGCCCCACCTCTTAATACCAACATATTGGCCACACTGAAATTCCGCAGGGGACACGTTCAAACCACAACAGCATTTAAATATAACTAGTTATCCTATTTTCCTAACTGCATTTGAAAACGTCACTTTTAGAAGGACTGTGTAGACTGTATATGGTCTCAAGGCATAAAACAGACTAAAATGCATGGAACTAATTTTAAACCTTAATTGAAAAAAAAAATATATATATATATGAGGGGCTGGCGAGATGGCTTAGTCTTTAAGGCGCTTACCTGCAAAGCCTAACAACCTGAGTTCGATTCCCTAGTGCCCACATAAAGCCAGATATACAGGGTGGCACATGTGTCTGGAGTTTGTTTGCAGTGGCTAGAGGCTCTGGCATGCCCATTCTATCTGTCTTCTCTTTGTCTTTGCTTGTAAATAAATAAATAAATAAATAAATAAATAAATAAATAAATAAATATGTTTTTAAAAAGAAAAAAATACATAAAACAATCATTTTCTACTATTTTATAATTTGCTGTTTGGTTTTTACTTAATATTAAATCGTATAATTTTGTCATTAAACAGTGTTCTATAAGATTATTATTTTTAACTACATCATTTTCTATTCATCAGATATCCCATAATCTTACTGGCTTCATATATATTCACCCCTGAATACACATAGAGGATTGGCTCTAGGACCACTTACTAATACACCAAAATCTGTAGCTATTCAAGTACCTTATAATAAATTATATAATATTTCCATATAACCTATGCACATCCTCCTATGCACTTTCAATCATCTCCACAATGAAGATGAGGCTGAGGTTTGAAGGTGTTGAGCCAACACCATTTTGGGAGCAGATAAGGGCCAAATGACCCAGTTCTAAGCCGATTTTGTTATGAAGACAATAAAATCACTTCAAATGAAAGTCTAGGATGATGCGTCACACTAAAGAGCTCTTATCAGGATCATTGAAATAGCGTCAGTACAGTGCTGAGTCATGGTCTACCCATGGACTTCAGTCTCCTTGTCTCCAAAAGCTCTGAGGTCCCTCTCAGTTGGGGAGTCCTTGAATCAGTGGCCATCACTCAGTTTTCTATCAACAAACACATTTGCTTCTGCACTAAAGGCTGAAGAAAAAAAGTGAATACCACATATTCCCTGACTTAAGGAGATGACAGCTCAGTGGGAAGAGTAGTGAAATAGTAAATGCTGGAATAGTAGTAGATAAAGGAGAATAGACTTATTTTTAAAAAATGATAGGGCTGGAAACATGGCTTAGCAGTTAGGGCGCTTGTCTACAAAGCCGAAGGATCCGGGTTCGATTTCCCAGTACCCATGTAAAGCCAGATGCACAAGGTGGCACATGTGTCTGGAGTTCGTTTGCAGTGACTAGAGATCCTGGCACACCCAATGTATCTCTTTCTCTAGCTCTCTCTCAAATAAATAAATAAAATAAAATAATGGGAGACATGCTGGTCTACTCTGTATCAATGGCCCGATGCTCTGGATGAACAAGAAACAAGCCCCTGCCATGGCCAGACAGGGGAAAGACAAGACTAGGGTCCAATTCTTCTAACTTGTGGCTCTAATGAGCCCTGAGAACTAATTAGACTCAATGACTCATGCATGCCCTTGACATTCCCTGCAAAATATCCACACCTGGATGCACCTGCAAAGCTAACCAGGTTTGTAGAAACCAATTATTGACCAGAAAGATTTGCACCATTTCCTATGAATAGATGTGTCAGAAACAGCACTATATGACAAAACATCCTTACAGCAAAGGTGTGTGGGGAAGGTCATTATGGAAAAGATGAATGTCGGTTGCCCTGGCTTTACCTGGGTCTCCAATCAGAAGCTTAACTCTTCATTAACACAGCTGATTAAGCTGATTATACCATTATAAGTAGTAATTGGTCAGATTGCTTAATTAGACTAATTCCGTGTCATTATTCAGACAAGCATTTCCTCCACAAGGCACAAAAGGAAAAGGAGAGCTCATGTTTATACATCCTCCACCCACATCAGAAAGTCTGTCAGAGGTGTTTCAGGACTAAAAAATTTGAGGGTTTCAGTATAGTAATTTGGTGCATATACCTTTCAGTATGCCTAGCATCCCCTAGTCAAAGAGCAAAACGTTCATCAGGACAAATGAAGGTTCTAAGAAGTCCCATTCAAGCCAGGAAACAAGAGCAGCTCAGAAATATTGTGCCCAAAATGGAAACTTTGGATTTTTCAGCTTTGGAGATTTTCAAATTGTGGGTAGAGGATTATGGATTCTTTAACTTTATATCGACAACTGGCTCACTGACATCTAAGACCATTCATATCCAGGTTGTACCCCTGACCAGTAATCAGGCTGATGCTAAAGCCTTTCATTGCATTTGGTACTCATGGCCCCATTTCCTGCTTCCATGGCTCCAGCAGATAAAGATCATCAACTGGAGCCCAGGTTAGCCAGGGTGCCATGGGTCAAATCCAGCTGTGCCCAGGCTTTGTAAATGAAATTTATTGGCACAAAACCATGCCCTTTATATTCCCTATTGTCAGTATGCTATAATAGCAGTGACATAGTGTGTGTGTGTGTGTGTGTGTGTGTGTGTGTGTGTGTGTCACACAAAACCCAAAACATGTAAACATGTACGGGTGTCATTTGTGGCTGACTCTTCACATAGTAATAGCATTAAATCCTGTCCTCAGCCCCGTGGTCAGTCACTACCAATAGATAGGAGGTGGTGAGTTTTATTTTATGATGGGCTTTCTATCACTGCGAAAAAAAATAATAACTGACAAAAAATTACTTAAAGGAGGAAAGAAATATTCTGTCTCGCCGTAACAATCCTCACTGCTTCAGGGTCTAAGGTGAGGCAGTACATCATGGTCCAGCAACCCTCATTACATCATGACAGTCAGAAAGCAGAGCAGGAGGCACCCAGGATACCAGTGTCATCTTTCAGTACACACTATTAACAATCTAACTTCCTCCCTCTGGTGCTCACCCCTTAAGAATTCCATTACCTCCCAGTAGTGTCACAGGCTGGTGGCCAAGCCTTTCACACATGGCCTTTGGGGGATGTTTCAACACCAATCTACATCTTTGGTCAAGATGGATCCAAACTTCAGTTACAGTAAAGATGAAATCTATTTCTGTCTCTAAAATTGTGGATCAAAATCGTTCCTAGCACCCTCCACGTATTATATACAGGATACAGCCTACAATTGCTTGCTTAAAAGGAATGTAGGGCTGGAGAGATGGTTTAGCAGTTAAGGCACCTGCCTGCTAAGCCTAAGAACTCCTGTTCAGTTCTCCAGGTCCCACGTTTAGCCAGATGCAAAGTGATGCAAGGGTGCAATGCCACACTTGCCCACAAGGGGGCGCACGCATCTGGAGTTCATTTGCAGCAGCTGAGAAGCTGCTGGCACACCCATTCCCTATCTGTCTCTCTCTTTCTCTCTCTCTGACTTTCTCCAAAGAAAAAAGGAATGTAATTTTAATTGTCCCAACTATTTTAGGATCATTGAAAATAATAATAACTAATAATTTCAATATATTGTTGAAGATAATAATGTACCTCTATGGTGTAATATGCACAAATACCTCAAGTCTCCATAGTCATAATTAGAATTCTCATTTTTAAAATGTGGAGAAACACAGGGCATGGAATAGTTGGCAGTTTTTATCAGAATCAATTGGTACAAGTTGTCTGTTTCATTTTGTGTTTAAAAATAGGAAAAATGATGACACTGATTTTTCTCCTATGGTTCATCTTCATGTGGTACCTTGATACCCTGGGGTGGGTTGCAAGCTGAGAAGTACAGGAAATATTCCCAGGATTAAATTCCCCTCAAAGTGAGGCATGAATTATCTTGACAAAATATAGCTGAACATCAGTAGTTAATAGCTGGCCTATTCAAGTTTGTGTCAACATGAAAGGGCTTTTTATCTTGTCTCTGTTTTTATTCAATGTAACACCACTGTGGGACCCTGTAGGGTTAATTACAACCTAATGAATGAATGGATGTTCTTCACATAACCTAGAGCTATTTCCAGACATCATTCACTCTCCAAGGCCACTCGGCTGACTGAATCGGCCATCCACCAACCACTATAGATGTCAGTACCTGGAGAAATGCTATGCCATCGCTCAATGACCACAGACACTGTTCCCGCCCACTGTGTTCAGAGCTCTGGGCTAGTCACCATAGGTCATTTCGGGAAGCGTGAGCCTTGCTTGTTGTTCTCTGTAATATGAAATTTTAGTTGAAAAAGCAAGGCATCGTCTCATTAAAAGAATAGATAACCATGAAGAGCTAAGTCATTCTAGACACTTGTGATCAGCCAACTTTCCAAGTACTTCAGTGTAAATCACTCTGTAACAAAACTTCGAAGCTGTCTGGAAAACCTTCTCCTCTAATATCATTAATGCATGATTCATGGGGAGATTGCTGTTTATTTTGGCAACTGTCCCCAGTATTAGGATGTCACAAGCAAGTATTAAAGGGTGAGTAGACAGTCTCTTGCATTCTAATTTTATAAGACAGCTTTTGGGAATATTTATAGGAGAACTTCCAGTCTACTTACTGACCTTTTTATAGAGAACCTTGGAATCTCAAAATGTTATAAGTTGAGATGATTTAGTGTACAAAATGCCAACCCTTCACTTAAAGAATTGGAGACTTTAAGTGATCTCCCTACAATTACATTGGCAGTGGAAAACTAGCTTACCCCAAGCTGTGAAAGGGGACAAATGGCTTACAATGACTGCAGTATATAAGGTTTCAATGATCTTCCCAGTAAGGAGAAGCCCCAGGTGGGTCCAGCAGGTTCACAGAAGGCATGAAGTGGGTGGTAGGAGATGCCAATCAAAGAGACAACAGGTGAAAGAATGGCTGGGGTTCTGAGTGGTAAGACATCTCGCACTGGTAGAATATGTGCAGCGGAGGATGGAATAATGTCAGGGAGGCTAGAGCAGAGTCTGGGTCTGTGGCTTCATTTTCTGTTGACAGAGCTAAGAATAAGAGGGCTGGGCAGATGGCTCAGAGGAGAAAGCACTTGCCATGCAAGCATGAGCGAGAGAGAGAAATAGATATTTTTAGCATGGAGAGAAAAAAGACGCTTCCAAACAAGTATCAGTGTTCGGGGTGACCAACCCACTCAGATCCCCCAGAGTTCTCTCTGAAAGTCTGACATCCTGGGAAACTCATCAGACCCCGGCCAAGTAGGATGGTTAGTCCTCTTACAAGAGATGCCACCGTGTCACCCCCTTGAGGATGCCCACTGGGTTGGGAACTAGACAGATCAGCTAACTTGAGGACTGTGTTAGTCATTGATGCGTCTTTGCAGTGAAATACTTGAGGTAATTAACTGAAGGAGGAGATGTTTATTCTGTCTTGCAGGTTCCGAGTTCTCAGTCACGGTTGCTTGGCCCTGGTGACTTGGCTTATGTGACACAGTATATATCATTGTGGAAAGTGCGTGATCTAGTCACCTCTCTTTGCCACAAAGCAAGGAAAAAGGCAAAAGAGCGGGGAGGGTCTCCATATTTCCTTCAAGTGCATGGCCAGCATTACCTAACTCCTCTCCATGACACCCCATCTCAAAGATCTCACCACTTTACAACAGTGCCAAGTCTCTCACACAAGTGCCCTTGAGGAACTCCCCCAAACCAGAGCAATCAACGTCCTCTCTGATGCCTGGTGAACCCACAAAAATCACCCTATGCAACCTATTGAAATTTGATCCTGCCTCCTATTAAGTTGTTCATACTAAAACCACACACTTCACGCAGCAAGTCAACATCTAGGGACTGTCCCAGACCAGGCAGCCAATTCACACAAGGGAAACAGTCTCTTTTGGAATAATCATTGCTTAAGTCAGCCTGGGATTTGTTTTCGTACCAATTTAACATGGAAGAAGGAGATATCTTTGTTTCTCTTTCTCCCTTTTCTCGCTTAAGTGGTACCTTTGTCAAAATGTCTGTGATTATACCGTGACAGGCTCGATGTACGTCCTGATGGGTGCTATTCCCTTAATGTTCCTCAGGAGCTTAGAAACTTTATTTTTAGCAAAGTGCTCTTAATAAGAGGTTTTTGAAAGTATCGAATGCACAGGTGAGAACAAATCAGTTCTGTGCTCTGCAAGGCTGGCCTCCTTCCACGGCGGCTCTTTTCTGGGGCCAGCTCCATCTATATCAGAACATGCTGAAGAAACACAAGCCAATATGGAAGCTGGCCTAACCACAGGGCACCAGGCAGGAAAAATCTTCCATCCTGAAAATGAGACTCTGAACCAAAGCCCACTAGAAGGGGGCAGATAGTGTTTGTCTCTTGTGTAGATTATAGCTGCCCAATATGGTTGGTCGAGACAAGAGTTCTGGCCCCACCTCCCCAGCTCACCATCTGTGTGGTCAAGAGAAAGCTTCAGTTCGGGCCTTTGCAAGCCAAGCTTGTTGAAACCATACTGCCTCTGGCTTCATGAACCCAGGGGATGGGATGATTTACATCTTTCCACTGACTCGTGGGAATGAGATGTGACTTAAATATTTTGTGCAACGAATGCTGGCGTGTCCGCTCTCTCTGCTCATTAGTATCCAGGACCTTGGATGGCTGTTGTTTACATTGGTATAGATGTACAATAAACCTGTCCCCCTGCCCACAGATTTCACAGTGCCACCGGAGAGACACAAGAAGCAAGAGCATCAAGTATGAATGGAGAGAAGTGTGAACTAAAAGGATCCCAAGCCACACACGGTAGGAGTGTATGAGGGATAAAGGAGAGCCCACAGTAGACAGCTTGTCTCTGTAGCAAACACCTGATATCACCCACCTCTAAAGGAAAGAGACTGATTTCATCTCACCGTTTTAGAGGCTTCTAGAAGTCCATGACTGGTTGGCCCCATTGTTTTAAGCCTTTGATAAGGAGCATCATGACAGGATTGTATGGCTGAACAAAAGCCCACGCTGGGCAGGGAGATGGCTAGTGGGTTAGAGCACTTGATGTGTGTAAGGTCAAGATGGGCTCCCAAAATGGAGTCACCAAGGACAGCAGGATGGGACAGAGACATAAAGAAGTGAATTATCCACATTCCTCAAGAAACCACCCAGCCATTATCTCTTCCTAGCCTAACAATGCCCCCAGGTCATGGTTTCCTGTCCTCTTATCTTATTAAGTCCCCTGGTCACTGTTCTGGTCTCACACCCCAGCTTTTTGAAATGTCTAATGTAAAGAACAAAGGAGTTCTTTTTCCTTTCCTCACTTTCCCCCAACTGACCCTATAAAGCCCACTACCTGAGGAACTCAGGTGGGCTGTGCGCTTCTCTTGTGAGCCAACCCTGGCAGCTCGTGCTTTTCCCGAATAAAAGCTTTCATCTTTGCCTCAGAGTGGTCTGTGTGGTTGTGGTCATGGTCACTCCAGAACCTTACGATGTGCAAGCATAAGGGCTTAAGTTTCAGATCCCCAACAACTGCAGAACCAAACAGCGTGACCATGCACGTCTGTGAAGCCAGCACTGAAGGGCATGGGATGGGGCTAGGCAGCCCGCTGGTAGTCCAGTGTAACTTTAGACAATTGTGGGCTCTGGGTTCGGTGAGAGACTGTCTTGGGGAAATAAGGCAGAAGAGAGAGAGGAGGAGGAAACACATGTGCACCTACCACGTACCCAAACTGAAAACGAGGAGCCTTTGGGTCCCGTAATCTCCTTAGAAGACACGCATCCAGGAACCTAGAAAGCCTCTCACTATGTGTGCTATTTCTTAAAGTCCACCACCCTCTAATAGCACCCCACGGGGGACCAAGCCTTTGCCACATAGACCTTTGGGAGGCATTTAGGATCTAAAGGATAGCACACCGTCTGATGCTTTCTGCTTTTGAAGTGAGATAAAGTGACCAGCTCAGTGGGCATGGGGAGGAGGGAGAAGGGATAAAGACTTGAGAAAGGGACAAGATTCAAGAGTTAGCACAGAAGAGGGAAGGAAGCTTGCAGACACGTGTGGGAAGAAGCCTAGGAACAAGCACTTCAAGGAAGCCCATTCTTCTGCGTTGTGGTTTCCTCCCAGGGCTCAGGGAGCTCAGCCACAGCAGGGCAAGGTAGATGGCTGAGCCCATGGGCAGAGATGCTTCATGGTGATGACATGGTGAACGACCCGGAAGCCGATGCCTGAGCTCCTCCCTCAGACATCCAGATCAGTGGATCTGTGGTGGAGTCTAGTTACGTGTCACCATGATATGGTGTTATTAATGTTCCTTACATCCTTCTCTTTGATCACTAATTACTAATTACTGATGATAATGTTATGTTACAGAGCACATGCAGGACTCTCTCTCTATATAGATAGATATATAGATAGATAGATAGATAGATAGATAGATAGATATGTTATATAGATATAAATATATAAATATTTATCATGCGACATTCTGTTCCCACCATGGTAGAAAAAATGCATGAGGATGGTGAGTTTGTGTTTTGTTCACTGCAATATTTCTTACGCAGTGCCCAACACAAGGAGATAACACAGATTTGTTAAAGCAATGAACAAACAAACAAATGACAACAAATGACCACTCAAAGAAATTAATCAGTATCTAGGGCTCACCCCAAGCATGTTGGGTCTGTTTGTATTATGGATAATGAGGTTTGGGTCAACAAACATGAGGGAGACCAAAGGCATGATGGAAACTGTAAACATTTGCCTAGCAAGTGGGTGTGATTCTTGCAGCCCCCAGGTGAGGGAATGCAGAATTATAATGGGCACTTTCTGCTTCCATCTATGAGGCTCCCCTGTGACTGAAAATGTGGGTGGGTGGTAAAAGAAATGAGGCAGAGACTAAGACAGAATCGTCGTGTAAGAAAAAAATAGTTATTGGCAGGCATCATGTTGCACTGGGTGCCTCATTTGGGAGAGAGAGAGAGGGAGAGAGAGGGTCCCATGAATGTTATGGTTTGCTGGATAAAATGTGGTCTCTAAATATGAGTCACAATCCCCTAGAAAGTCTGGAATTTCTAATAATTAAGTTTTCTCAGTGCCGTAGAAAAACATGATCTCATCTTCTCCTGTAAGCAGCTATGTGTTCCAGGCTAACAAAGCTCAAAATTTCTCTTAAAAAGATTTCACTGGATGAGATAAAAGAAAATGAACCCTTGTCTCCATGTCCCTTGTCTCTGTCCCTGCCTGATGTCATTGGGACTGCTTGGTTCTTAGCTGTGAACCGCTTCCTCCATTGATGGTTGTTGCTGTTGCTTAAGCTTTCAAAAAGAATGTTAAGAAGTCAAAAGAAGAGCTCAGAAACCAAGCACTCAGCATGATTTTTGTCACAACTAAGATAATGAAGGTGATACCAGTTCATGTTTAGAATTTCATGTCCCAGTGAAAAAACCCATATCTTCAATTGGCTCTTATCCTACAGTCTACAAGAGCCAAAACTGAAATGCAGCAAAGAGGCCCCAGTATAACGAAGGTTCAAAACCAATCATGAAGCACTGGGCTGGTCTTTCTATAGACAGGGGTTTCAGGAAAGAAGAGGATAGGAGTTCAGGGTTAAGGTACATTAAACGTGTGGTTGAATAGAAAGCTAATTTGGAATGGTGTGTTTAATTTAAAATTAAATTTGGATTAGTTTTAAAAGGAGCCAAGGGGCTTTCATTTAGAGAGGAACCATTAAAAAAGATCTAAAAATTGAAATCAACTATGAAATACATACGCACACATGAATGTATATGAAATAGATACATATACACAGAAGATTTAATAAGCATACTTAAGTATACACAGACATTAATCTTCCTGGTTAATAGAGGTGAACTACAACAATGGTGAGAGAGAGTATGTGGAGGGTGAAGATAAAGTTAGTCATAATTAAAATCCTACAGGAACTTTCAGAAGTACTGGAAATCATCGATTCTGTCAGGAAATAAGCTGAACTCCAAGAACCCCAAATCAAAAGGCCTCTAGGACTCCACGCGCTGCTCCCATGGTTATGAGCCACATAGCCCAGGAGCTCACGTTGGAATGACTGGGAAGATAGAACTGTCCTAGAAGAGCTCCTATTTTCCAAAACTCAGAATCGAGCGCGAGAACTACGAGTGGTGCATCCGCTCGCTCATTCATCCATTCACTTGTTCATTCACAAATTCACTCACTCACTCACTGGTTCACCTATTGACTCATTCACCCATTCACTCACTCACAGTCGCACAGTTACATATTGAAGGGCCACAGCAGACTCTTTTTTTTTTTTTTTTTTTTTCAAGGCAGGGTCTGGAATTTACTATGTATTCTCAGGGTGGCCTTCAAACTCACGGCAATCCTCCTACCTCTGCCTCCCGAGTGCTGGGATTAAAGGCGTGCGCCACCACACCCAGCCCACAGTAGACTCTTAGTGGTCCCTAGTGAACCCTTCCTCTCACCTCAGAAGAGTTCTCCCACATTTGCTTGCCATTGGGGCTAGCTTTGTCCCATAGGACACAGGCAATTATGCTGCAACATAAGCTTATTGAGGCTTGTTATTTTAAAGTCCTCTGTCTTGGAAGTCTGAGCTGCCAAGTGAGCATGTGCCTTCCCTGGTGGAAAGGTTACATAGAAAAGGAGGGCACTGGGCTGGAGAAATGGCTTAGAGGTTAATTAAGGTGCTTGCCTGTAAAGCCACGGAACCCAGGTTTGATTCCCCAGGACCCACATAAGCCAGATGCACATGGTGGCATGGGCATCTGCAGTTCATTGGCAGCAGCTGGAGGCCTTGGCATGTCCATTCTCTTTCTATCTATCTGCTTCTCTCTCTCTGTCTCTCTCTGTCTCTCTCACACACACACACACACTGTCTTGAATAAATAATTAAAAATGTTTTTTGTTTTCATTTTTATTTTTTGTTTTTTTTTTTTTTTTAAAAAGAGAGGACACTGAGAGGAGATGGAGAAAGACCAACCGCCAGGGAAGACCAAGGCCCCAGACCACAGTGGAGGCAACATTACGGGAGTGAGGAGGACGTCCTGAACATTGCTACCTCTGCAGACACACAGAGAGAAAAGATTTGGGCACTCTCAAGAGGGTAGCAAAAATGGTTTAAGTAGGGAACACCTCGTGTTAGCTGTCCACTGAATTCCTCCCTTCCATATACATCTATACCACTCCTCACAGAAGGAGAGGGTTTATTTTCCCTGCCCTTGAAGGTGGCATGGCTGTATGACTGCTTTACAGAAAGAGGCTTTCGGGACATCCTGGGGCTACCATGCCCAGTCTTGAAATAACTTGCAGTTTCTTATTCCTTCTTTTTAGAACAATTTCTCTTGAGAAACTCCCAATCAAAACCCAGTTTCCGGGGCTGGAGAATGGCTTAGTGGTTAAGTCGTTTGCCTGCGAAGCCAAAGGATCCTGGTTCAATTCTCCAGGACCCATGTAAGCCAGATGCACAAAGGGCTCATGCATCTGGGGTTCATTTGCAGTGGCTAGAGGCCCTGACATGCCCAATTCTCTCTCTGTCTGCCTCTCTTCTAGCTCTCTCTCTCTGCTTGCAAATAAATAAATAATTTAAAAAAAAATTTAAAAACCAGTTTCCACACTGTAAGGAACTCAAGCCATGTGAAAACGAACCAGGGGAATAGGGCCAAAACCTATAGCTAAGTTGGCAGTCATTGTTACCAGAAACCATGTAACTGAGTTTCCTCAGACGCTTCTACCCACAGTCCTTGGATGCAGCAGCCTCCGCAAGCATCGTCCTAACCTGTAGATGGACTGCCCTGTAGATGAGCTCTGTCAACCCAGGGAACCATGTGTGATAGCTTATGAACTGGTAGGTTTTTTTTTTAAGCAACAATATATGGGGTCTGGGGGTGTTATACAGCTTGGTATTTCCAAATTCCTAACCAATACTTAGCATAGGTGAGGTCCTGGGTTTGGCCACCAGCACTGGAAAATTGCTGCAAACTCCTGACCATTATAAATTTTAAGTATTCAAGAATAAAATTTTGGAATTCCGGGGAATTTTTGAAAATTCTTGAAATTGTGTTTTTTTTTGTTTGTTTTTTTTTTAAGAAAGGGGGGCTGGAGAGATGGCTCAGCAGTTAAGGTGCTTGTCTGCGAAGCCTAAGGACCCAGGTTCAACTCCTCAGAATCCATATAAGCCAGGTGCACAGGTGGTACATGCATCTGGAGTTCGTTTGCAGAGGTTAAGTCCCTGGTACACCAATTCCCTCTCTCTCATAAATTTAAACATATATATTTCCAACTGTCTTCATGGTCTTTTCTCACTAATGTGAATAGTTCAAAACAGGTTTAATAGCATGCAGGATACCCTAGACTTAAGGACTGTTGGTGTGGGAGTTCTCAACATATTTGTGCCAGGAATACTTCCCTCATGGAAACACAGAGGTAGATAGCAGCATCCACAATCCCCGGTTCCCAAATTCCAGGCTAACAAAGTGCTTATCTCCCATGGGCGAGGCCCTGGGTTCAATGCCCAGCACAAGGAGTAGGGAGATGGCATGACCAAAGTCATGGAGGATGCAGCCCATGAAGTGAAACAGATCTAAAGGAAGGAAAGTGGACACCGAACCAATGAGTAGAGACATAACAATGCGATCCCTAACCAGGTCCTGCACTGCCATGTCCAGGGGAGATGGACAGCCGCAGAACGAGAGGACAGAGGAAAGGTACAGCCTACGAAGGTCACCCTGGAAAGGAACCCAGAAATCTTCAGATCATTAGAATGGTGACTATTCAGTTACCGAGGAAAAGCAAAAACTGTGGGTGCAAGAGATTTGGGGATTGTGGTGGTTTGAATCAGATGCCTTCCATAGACCCGTGTGTTTTGAATGCTTGGTTCTCAACCTGGTGGCACCTTAGGAGGCAGCGTCTTGCTGGAGAAGGTGCGTTGCTGGGGGTGAGGCTTTGGATGTTACAGCCCAGCATCCACCTTCACAGAGCTCAGCTCGCTCTTGCTTCCTCCCACGTGCTGTAGCAAGCAGGAAGTGACGTCTAGTCTCTGCTGTTCTACCATCCTTTCCCTGGCATGCTGAAACTTCTCCTTGAGACTGTAAGCCAAAATAAACCCTTTCCTCCTATCAGCTGCGTTTGGCCAGGTGTTTGATCCCAGCAATGCGATGGTAAACTACAACAGGGTTGGAAACTATCTGTGCAAGAGCCATTTTGCAATGAAAATCTTCAAGATGGCCACGGGGCAACATCTCTGGAGCCAGCATTCCCAATCCGCTTCATCAGCCTTCCTACCTACAGCTATTCCTTGAGGCCTCTTACTTTTTTTGTACAGACACGATGCATCATCACAATTACTGCTCTGTCGCCAGTAACTCGTGGTCAATTCTCATGAATTGGCAACAGGAATCCCTGTTGTTTGTGGTAATGAGTTTAAAAGAAAAATAGAAAACTTCTTATTTAAGCTTCTAACAAACACGGAGCGTCTTCCTGAGAATTTCATGGTTCCTCAAGTTAGTCTCAAAGAGACGATGCATGCCACCGCTTGGATGCTTTTTGAGTTAATGACCCACCTGACAATAAAGATGGTCCTCCATAACCTGACCCCTAAGGATTGCAGAAGGTTTTATCATGTGAACCCTGCTTGGCGTTTGCTGTGGGTTTAATTATGGCTGACTATAAAGTGAGATAAGAAAACGACCCAGTTAATTTAGGAGTTCCACTGGTTTCTGCTTCCTTGCTTCTTACAGAAATCCACTTACACCACCAGGTAATTTCCCGCAGGGAGAGGACAGATTTAATAGTGACCACAGACGAACTTAATGCCACGGAACAACCTAGTTCAACCAGTTTTAATCACTCCTGTCGCTAAGCCTTACTCTCCTGTTGTAAAACGTTCCCTGATACCCATGAGCAAGCACTACTTAGAGCTAATTCTGAGATCTCCAAGATGGAGGCCTCGCTGACGTGACGAGAATGGCCACGGGAAAGAAAAGAGAGTGGACAAAGAGAATCAAGGCAATGGATTGTGCTGTGGAGTTTTGTTTTTGTTTTCTCCAGTGAGAGTTAGGAAATCTGACTCAATTAACATTTTCAAGTTTTGAAAAGCTAGCATGGTTCCATGAAATCCTCTCAAAGAGTTGGCACAGCTAATACAGCTGCCTTGGGCTTGATGAATTGATTTCTAGGAACACCATGCAGTTCAGAGCTGATCCCCCTTACATGGCTGTAGGCTAAAGGAAGGGGAAAGAGAAAGGAGTTTGGAACAAAGGAACTTACTTACTCAAAGGACCATAGGTGCCATCAAAAATTTTTATGATCCTTTGTACAATAGTGTACACATCTCCAAAAAAAAAAAAAAAGGAGGGAAGGAAGGAAGGAAGGAAGGGAAGAAGGGAGGAAGGAAAGGAGGGAGGGAGGGAGAAAGGAAGGAAAAGAAGAAGCTTGGGATAATAAATTCATTCATTCTTTTACTTACCTCAAAATCATAGCCTAAGACACTTGGCAAGCCCCAACTCCCCTCCCCACCCCCCACCCTGGGCCTCTTCTCCTGACCCTGCCTCAGAACATTAACCATGATCACAGGCTAACCTGAAAGTGAACTTGAAGGAGACTTTAGGGGAGTCAGATTGTTTAGAGTTTAACCAGATGAATTTCAATCTCAATTAGACATCTTGAAATAATGTAAATTTCACATGGGTTATTTGACCCTCACACCTTGTAAATTGAATGCATTGAATTTTGATCTACTCAACTCCTCCATGCGAAAGACTGGTGATAATGGGCAAAATCGTTTCCAGTACATTTCACGTAAATAGCCCTCAAGGAAAGCCTTGCCGAGCCTAGTTCCAAACACTTCAGTGTAAGCAGAATCCAATGGAAGGGTAGATCAGTTCCCAATAACATCTGCGATGGGGCAGGAGGGAAATGGCACGCTTAGGCTTATTCTCACCTTACTTGTCCCTTGGGGTGTCATAGGCTAGCACAATTTATGTGCAAATACATTTTAAGAAAGGAAGTGTTAGCCATGCTTTTGCAACTCCTTAAAATCCCATAACACTATTAGGTGACCTGTCTTCCCTCAACTGACACTATGCCCTCCCATACTTCTTACACTGGGCTCCTCGACTCAATAGGGCCAACTGAGTCAAAGGAAGCTGTGTTATAAATAGTCCTCCCACCCAGGAGCAACTCAAGAAGTAATGGTAAAAGAGAGACTAGTGGAGAGAGGGAGGGGATATGATGGAGACTGGAGTTCTAAAGTGGAATGGAGGAGGGGAGGGAAATATCAGGTGGGGTTTTTTTGGTATGTAAGAATAAAAGTCAATAAAAAAATAAATAAATAAAAAAGAAGTATGGGCCAATTGTAAAAAAAAAAAAAATCAGGGGCTCCTTGTTAAAAAAAAAAAATCATTAAGAGGGCTGGAGGGATGACTTAGTGGATTAGGTGTTTGCCTGAAAAGCCAAAGGACCCAGGTTCAATTCCTCAGGACCTATGTTAGCCAGATGCACAAGGGAGTGCATGCGTCTGGAGTTCGCTTGCAGTGGCTGGAGGCCCTGGTGTGCCCATTCTCCCTCTCTCTTTTTCTCTCTGTCAAATAAATAAATAAAAATAAAAATACATATTTTTAAAAATCAATAAGAATTCAAGACCATGAGAATAGAGCCTGGGATCCTTGGATGTGTGGGGCCCCACATAAGTGCATGAGCCCCCTGGCCACGGAGCACCCCCTTTACCCTCACAGGTAAGAATGTGCCACTGAGGCAAGTTTTCTCTGATAAATCCATCCATAAGTGACCAAAATGCATGCATTACATTGACCTTTGGAGGAATATATTTTCTTGCCAATGGGAATGCAAAATCCTCCTTAAAGATATCTATGCCTTTTTGTTTTAATCGCACCTCCTACAACGCTTTGTACATAGTAAGTACCCACGAAGCGTTTGTTCCCATAATACAAACCTCAGGACCATTGTGAAGTATGCCCCGCCTCCAGGGGGTGTCTGTGCCTGGCTGTGACTCATGGTAGCCCTACTCTGATCTGGCAAGTGACACTGCATGAACCAGAGCCTTCAGGAAAGCACTGGCAAAGGCCAAGGCCATGGGACGAAAGCTGGTTGCAAAAGTCCTTCTGCACCTGGTCTCTTTGTACGAAGCACTGTAGAAAAGACAGTTACTGCTGGGAAGCCGGACATCCCACCTCATTTGAACCTGACTTCCCAGATATACCAGTGACAAACAGGGATGGGGTCAGTTATGGGAACAGTGTGGCTCCTCAGAGGCTTTCTGCCTTATGCCAGGGGGCGGGGAGGGGTATGTCCATAAAGCATTTCACTTTTAAAGCCCAAGTTTGTTCTTGCTCTCACAGGCTATATAACTTTCCCGTTGAACTTCATGGCCAGATTTCATCAGGGTGTGTGTTCATTTACGATATCAATCGTCTTTCTTTCAAGTCCCCCGTCAGCTCACTGAGTGGAGGTTCAGCTTGGTCCCTGCTCCGTTGGTGTGGGTTGGTGATCGTTTTCTCTGACACTTTGATATCTATCAGAGTCTTATATCTGCAGTGAGCAGGGGGCTATCCAAGTATCAGAATGTACAGTTGGTCCATTTAGAAGAGTGGGCATGAGACTGGGTGCAAGATTTCAGAGCTCCGCCGCCACCCTTGAGGCTGGATAAACAATGGTGCTCCCACACCCCACAGCACTCTTCCCATAAAAATCCTGAAATGCTTTGCAAACACCCATTCACTCTCCCCCTCTCCAGGACTATGAGTTCTGTGATGTTTCTTCTTGACCTTAAGAGAAACAATTATAGGTACACTTTGTTTTTCTGAACATCACCTCTGTGCCACACTCTGTCATCTAAGACGCAACTGAAAGCTAGGAGCAGGTCCAAATAGACCTTTGAAGCCTTTAGACTTTGTCTCCAGAAGAAGGTGTCTCTTGGAACCTGGGTATTGTTATGTGAGTCACATGCTGACAAGTTTGGTCAGCCAGCTGCACAGCCAACAAGAGATGAAGGGATATAAAAGGGGAGGAAGGGGACAGACAGGTAGAATGACAACAGAGATGCATAACTCATTTTAGTCATGGGGGCAGAGAGAAGGAGGAGAGGGGAAGGAGAGGAAAAAGAAGGGAAGAGAAGTTACCCATGGCAAATAGATTTAACTTAAAATAACTTCAAGTGTGACAACAAGAGTCCCTAAAGTTAATACCCTGAAATCCAGCCAGGGGATTTTAAATATATTTTTAATTATTTTATTTATTTTTGGAGAGAGACACAGAGAGAGATAGAGAGGGAGACAGATAGAGATGGGCGCGCCAGCAGTCTCAGCTGCTGTGAACAAAATCCAGATGTGGGCAAGTGCGGCATTGGGCCCTTGCGTCACTTTGCATCTGGCTAAACGTGGGACCTGGAGATTGGAACCGGGTTCTTAGGCTTAGCAGGCAGGCGCCTTAACCGCTAAGCCATCTCTCCAGCCCCAGCCAGGGGATTTTAAATGACAGGCATAATGACAACAGTAACTTATTTAGAAAAGCAATCTAGGATATAGTCCTAAGCAACAAAAGGATATACTCCATATCCCGCCTCCTGACAGGCATGTGTGAGGGTCCCATGTTTCCCCAATGCTTTTTATAAGAATTACAGGAGAGTCATCCATCTGAAAACACCTCATCTGGGTTAATATTGACTACGAGAGGAGCCAACATCGACATTAATGACTCAGCAATGAAACTAAAAACAACTGGTATTTCCAAGACTGGAACTCTGAACTTAACTCGAGCTTTGCTTCCTTCCCCTCAGGCTGTGAAGCATCTTGTCACCTCCTCAGAGGCAGAACACAGCCGGGGCCATCATTCAAACAGTAGGAGTTAAGTGACTGAAGCCCCCAACAGGCAGGATGGTAGCAAAAAGCAGAAGGAAGTCCCCTGACACAAGGAGAGAGGGATTCTGCTGGGTTTTGTCTTTTGACACAATTTTGTTCCGAGTCCAGCCCTATGAAAGTCCATGGTGCTATTGAAATATTTATTAATAACTGTCATACTTATCCAAACAAAAAGACTAGTTACGTTCTGTATTTCAAAAGGCAAGCCGTGTGGAAGAGGAGGGCAAGCGCACTACCTCTTCAGGATTCCGTCCCTTCACATTCAAATACGGGAGGAAAGATGTAAAACTCAACCACAGCCATGCCAGGAAGTGACAGAACATTGTGAAATGATGACTGCAGTGTCTCTAAGGAAGGTGACCAAAACCACTGTTAACTTCCTGCATGTCATCCATGCATTCAGCTGCACTATTCCAAAGCTTTTGGGACCATTTCAATTCCACAGTAAGCCTGTCTTTTTAAAAAAAAAAAAAAAAAATCAGGGGCTGAGGAGATGGCTCAGTGGTTAAAGGTGCTTGCTTGCAAGGCCTACCAATTCTCCAGCACCCATGTGAGGACAGATGCAAAAGGTGTGCGCGTCTGGCGTTTGATTGCGGCAGCAAGAGACCCTGGCGCACACGCGCACGTGTGCACGCGCACACACACACACACGTGTGAACACAAGCATTCAGGAGGCTGAGGCAGAAGAATCACAAGTTCAAAGCTTGCCAAGACTAAACTGTAAGGCAGCCTTAGCTGAGAACCTACCTCGAAGGAAGAAAGGAAGGGAGGGAGGGAGGGAGGGAGGGAGGGAGGGAGGGAGGGAGGGAGGGGAGGAAGGGAGGGAGGGAGGGAAAGGAGATAGACAGGAGGATGGGGAAGGGGAGGGAGGGGGAAGGGAGAAAATAAATAGCAAAGATTTCACCTGATCCCCTTTCAAGTGAAATATTCCATATTTAGAACAGCAGGAAGAAGTCCTTATTTTCTCTGTTGACCACAATGCTTATACTGAGTTGTCACCAGTTCTACTCCTTCACCTCTGTACTTGAATTTCCAGGGCCCAGAAGCAGGTGGGACAAAGAAGAGAGTGTGGCCAGGAGACCACCCCACAGGACCCTGCAGGGCCAAGCCAGCAAAGCAGCTGGTAGCTTCCTGCGTGCCCTGTGCCTAGCCTCAATGGCTTTCAAGGTTAAAACCCACTTCTTTTCAAGGTCACAGCCATGGGCAGCTGCAAGACAGCTGTGCAAAGCACTTTAGGGTCGTAACGTCTGCATACCGCCACCCCTTGCACAGAAAACTGCTTTCATGTGCAGTTGAGGGTTCCATGTAAGGAAAGGCCTGCCAGGCCAACCTGACATGTTTCCATGACGAAAACGGCACCTGAACACCCAATTTCCAGCAAAGAGCCCAGCCTGGGAGGAGAGCAGGAGTTGGAGAATCTTAAACAAGGTGGAGACACTCTGCAGGCAAACTGCCTATATACCCAGAGGACCCCATCGTGATCTGGGGAAAGGCCTTGCACTCAGACACCAGGGACAACTGTGACTGACCATGCTGGACAGAGGCACCTAAGACCTAAATCCTCTCTGTCCCACACTTAGGGAGTTTAGGTGCCTGATTTCCATGCTTCCAAAGGTTAGGAATTTATTACCTCCCAAAGATCCTTGTTCAAATAGAATGTGTTTAACACCCTTCCTGATGCTAGCGGCGGTATGCCTCCGGCTTTACCCTCAACCTCCTTTACAGAGTCCTGGAACGCGTCCAAATACTTGCTCAGTGCCAGAGCCCACAGGTGTGCCCCTCGTGCAAAGGCAAGGTCAGGGCTAAATTTGCAGTCTGATGGGAAGTCCTGCCTGAAATCTCACCCTTGATGATTTATTGCTCCTGGTTAAAGCATTGGCACTTGGCAGAGACTGCTTTATATATGTATATATAAAAAAATCACACTGGTGGAGAAACACACGAAGCTGCTATCACTGCGTAAAAGCTTCGTAGGAATTCATCCAATGTCTTTCCTTACAACTGTTCACTGGGAGCAGGGCTCTTTGGAAACAGGGTCGTGATGAAATCAGAGCAGCAAGCAAGTGCAATGAGTGGGACCAGCCAGGAATCTTGGCCCAGACTGGGGTGCCAAGCTGCCAACAGGAAGCAAAGTTGCTGGGTTGAGAGGCATAGAAGAGGGCAGAGGGGAGAGGACTCTTTAAAGCCTCAGTGGCCTGGCTCCAGGCTGGCCCTGCCTACCTTCATCTGTCCCACCTCCCAGGCTCCATTCCTGCCCCTTCTTGTCTCTGCATTGGGCAGAAAGTTGCTGTAGCCATGCAATGTTTTCCTCTGACAAACAAAAGGAAGGAAACTGCCAATAAAAATATTCTTTGCATTTCTATGTACAGTTCCTGCAAGGTTTTGCATATGTCATTGGCAAGCAGGACAGGAAGTAAAAAACACAGCTCAAGGAAAGGTTTTATCCAGCTGCCCTCTTCCCAGAAAGTAAACAGATAATAAAATAAATCTAATCAGCATGCCTTTTCACTTAGCTGAAATTAAATTTGACTCATCATGGGTAAGTGGCTAATTACATGTTTAGCGTAAAGAAAATTCTAAGGACGTTACCTTATTTACTTTCTTCTTGTGTCAATAGACGAAGGGACATTGCATTCAGATGGAGGTAGCGACAGCTGGCTGCTGATGCCAGCTTACCTTTTTGATGGCCTGAGTTCAGAGCTAGACAGAACAGACAGTGGGGATGTCAACATGAAATTGCCTCCAACCCCAAATCCAGGCCATCTGCCCATTGGTTTACAGCAACGGCAAATTTGGATGAAATTGTCTTTAAAATGGATTAATCCCTGAGGTCTAGGAGCTTTAAAAAAAAAAAAAAAGGCAAAATTTCTCAATGATGACTATACCCCAAGTAATGCCTACATTATAAATACTTCATCATATCCCATGAACAAGGTCATATTTCTGTGCCCATTTGCAGAAGTAGAGAACCAAAGCTGACAGGCTGAACACCACCACAATCAGGTGGTGGGACACCCAGATCTGTCTGGCATCAAAGGCCGTCCTTATAATAAGAGTTTTAAGGCAAAGTCCCCAGCACCCCAGCTCCAGCAGTCCTGGAACTGTCTGTTCCAATAAACCAGTTAGAGAGACAAACATCAGTGGAAAAATAAGAGAAAGAAAGAAAGAAAGAGAGAAAGAAAGAAAGAAAGAAAGAAAGAGAGAAAGAGAGAGAGAAAGAAAGAAAGAAAGAAAGAAAGAAAGAAAGAAAGAAAGAAAGAAAGAAAGAAAGAAAGAAAGAAAGAAAGAAAGAAAGAAAGAGAAAGAGAGAAGGGAAGGGAGGGAGGGAGGGGGAGGGACGGAGGGAGGGAGGGAGGGAGGGAGAAGATTTTCATTGTATTGAGTAGAAGAACAAATAAAGTGGTCCAGGGACCCTAACCTCATCTTAGGATACTGATATGAGATTTAAGCTTTACTAGAAGAAGGATTGCAGAAGAAAGTAAGAGATATACACAATTAAGCAGTCCTCCATTGTCTCAGCTCTGAGCTCTGGCAAGATGGTCTAATAACCTGTTAGGCTGTCATTGCAGGTACAGACCACTACGGCTCCTATACAAGGACCTGCTCCCGGGTGTCTCCTCTCCTCCACAGACCATTGTTCTCATCTTGGAGGTGATCTGCCTGCTTGTGAGCCCTTGCTGTTCCTGGAAGCCAAGACGGCCATGCCCACAGCCTTGAAGGAAACGATGTAGGTGAGGCGTCCCCAGTGTTCAAGCAGGCGCTCCTGGAGTGGTTAATGACATACCTAGATGCACAGGTGAACAGGCGCCCAAAGTAAAGGTCACAGAGACAGAATGCAAGGAGAAATTCTTAGGTTCAGGATTCACAATGGAGGACCTCGACAGACAGGCTTTTTTTTTTGGGGGGGGGGGAGTCCAGGTTCTTATTAAACATCGGGATAGACTGGGCAGGTACAAAAGGAGGAGCGAGGTGCAGGAGAGATGGCTCAGTGGTTAAGGCACCTGCTTGCAAAGCCTGATGGCTTGGGTTTGTTTCCCCAGTGCCCATGTAAATCCAGATATACAAAGTGACACATACATCTGGAGTTTGTTTGTAGTGCCAGGAGGCCCTGGCATCATGCCCATTCTCTCTCTCTCTCTCTCTCCTTTCTCTCAAATAAATAAATAAAAATTGTGTGTATTATTTAATTGTTTGAGACTATCTTAAAAATTTTAATTATATTTATGTATTTGAGAGAGAGAGAATGGGCGTGTGCCAGAGCCTGCAGCCACTGCAAACAAATTCCAGACGCACGTGCATCCTTGTGCATCTGGCTTACGTGGGTCCTGGTAGAATTGAATCTGGGTCCTTTGGCTTTACAAGCAAGCGCCTTAACCGCAAAGCCATTTCTCCAGCCCAATAAAATATTCTTTACAAAGGAAGAGAGGGAAGCTCTTAATCAGGATGAGGTGATGAACAGATAGACAATTTCTTGGATCCCAGACTTCATTGTAATGGGGAAGAGGGCACGCACCTGGTGTACTAGAGCCAAGAGAGAGCATGAGTGAGTGAGGGCCGGGCCAGGAAGAGAGAGTGGGAGTGAGTGAGGGCCAGGCCAGGAAGGCAGTTTGAAGAAGAACTGCTGCTCCTCCGTGAGGTGGTGCGCAGAGACAGGGGCTTGGGGGAGGTGGCCTTCCCTACCCTTAGCCCAGAGGTGTCTTTATTACCACACCAAGAGGCAGCCTCAGAGTCCCAGGGCTAGTTCTTCTCCATCCTTGTGGACCCAACTGAGGAGTCAATGGTTTTTCAACCAAAGCAGCTTCTGAGTGTCTGTTACATCCCTTCACAGTGTCATTGAGTGTGGTCAAGGCAGTGCCTTGAATGACACCCTACAACAACCACATTTTTGCGCAAAGTGTAGTTTTAATATAAACGTCCCACATAGCCTCATGTGTTTTTGAATAGTTGGTCCCTAGCTGGGGACAACCTGGGAAAGTCGTGGAACCTTTGGAAGGTTGATCATTGCTGGAAGAGATGTGTCGCGGGGTGGGTTTGAGACTTTACATTTCAGTCGCTTGCCAGCCCAGGGCTGGTCAGCTCACACAGACTACTTCCTTCCCCCACTGCTGTGATAAAATGTGATGCTCTGTTCTCTGCTCTGCTACGTTTTCCCCGCCATGGTGAAACCTCCCCTTGAGCCTGTCAGGCTGAAATAAACCGTTTCCTTCCACAAACTGCTTCCGGTCAGATGAGTTATCCCAGTCACGTGAAGGTCACTGCTCCAGAAGGCAACTCTGAGAGTTCTGAGGACCCAGGTCAGTGCTGAAAGAAAGATCCCCATCGAAATAAAGTCCAAAATGTTAAGCTTAACCATACCACTGGTTGTCTCTTGTCGACTCACACTTCCTCCTTGGGCCTTATCCCAAGAAAACATCTGGTTCCAAAGCTATCTCTGGGTGACAGACCTCCCATATTGGTGGCCTCCTTCTCATTGTGGTGTGTCACTCTGTGACACTTTCCAATCTGGAAGTTGTGTATATCACAGTGGCAGAGAGAACACTTTCTGCAAAGCGTTTAGGGAATCGAGCAATCTGTACAAGTCGCGGGACTGTTAATGAGAGCTGTGGGTTTAATTCCCCACGCTCTGAGCAAGACCTCCGGAGTATTCTTTTTTTAACTCAGGAAAAGCACAAATGCAAATAATCCCATACAAATAGAACTGTCCTGAATTAGTAACACTCAAATGAGTCTATGCACAATTATTCTAGCTCTTGATCATTACTAATCGAAGCTTGCATTTATGTCATTACATTTTATTTATAACACCCTTCAAACAAATGTGTTGAAGGTCTGAAAAGGGGAATTTTGAAGTCTCATTTTAATCCTTGGTTTTCTGCATCCTAAGTCACTGTCAACATTGTACCAGGCTTCTAATTCATGTTACTTTCATCCAGCACTGTTTTAAATTTTATCTGGAGACAGTGAAGTAAGATCTGCTTGAACTTACAGACCTGAAATTTGTCACATGCAGTCTCTAGATAATAAATGGAAAGAAAATCAAAGCACGGTGTCTGGGAGATGCTACGGATGCTGCAAGTATTGAGCCTCCAGTGTGAGAAATTTATCACCAAACATTGCTTAGCACTGAAGGTTCCCATCAAAACACACCCAAGGAGTCCCCCAGGTTCAACATTGAGGTCCGAAGACATGATACTTTTATTTAAAGTGATCTGGGACCATGACAAAAATCAGCAACTTCCAGTGGTGCCAAACACTCCCTGGGGCACAGACAAATCCCTTCCTTCCTGTGCTCCTGGTGTCTAACCACAGACACGGGAATAAAGCACCTCAGTGACACTTGAATGCACACAGCAAGAAAACGTAACTGGATCCAGCTGGGTGGTGTGGGATACTGCTCAAGCTGAGACGGCAACCTCGGAAAGCCCACCAAAATATATTTTATATCATACTGCTCCTGGCTACTAACAAATGTGATGTGCGATGGGAAGGTGGTTCAGTGAATGGAGCTCTTGCCCTGCAAACGTAAGTATCTGAGGTCAGCACACACGTAAAAGCTGGACACTCTGGCAGGCATCTATAACTCCAGCGTGTCTTCTTCCAGAAGAGAGGCAGAGACAGGAGAATCTCCCAGAGGCTCATGGGTCAGCTAGCCTGGCAAACACAGTGGTGAACGACAGAATGAAAGACACTTCCTTCAAGCAGGGGGAAGTCAAGGACTGACACCCACACTTGTCCTCTGATCTCCACATGCACCCTGTGATAAGTGTGTGCCTGTACTCACACACGTGAGCAAGCACACGCATTAAAAATCTAGTAGAAAAACACAGGTATAGGGATGTTGTGTGACTTCCTGGGGACATGAGCAAACATCTAATTCACACTAAAAAAGGCACCCACAGCAAACCAAAGAAATGATTCCACTTAGCTAGGCGTGGTGGTGCACGCCTTCAATCCCAGCACTCGGGAGGCAGAGGTAGGAGGATCGTCGTGAGTTCGAGGCCACCCTGAGACTACCATAGTGAATTCCAGGTCAGCCTGAGCTAGAGTGAGACCCTACCTCCAAATATAAAAAAAAAATTAAAATTAAAAATTTTTTAAAAATTTAAAAAAAGAAAGAAAGAAATGTTTCCACTTACATCAAGTCTGGCAAACAATATTACTGGGTGTGGTGGTTTGAACATGTGCTCCCCACAGACTCATGTGTTTTCTTAGGCTTGTAACTTGAGTCTCCATCTGCCCGGCTGGAAGAAGTGTCACTGAAAGTGGAATCTGAGATCCAACCCAAAGATACATTTGGGGGCAGTTCTGATTCCAGCCCAAAGGTTTGCAGAGCAGTCTGAGCTCTGGTGAAGGGGCAGGGGGAGAGGCGGGCTACTGCTGTTTTTTTTGTGTTTATTGCTTTTGGTGTTTGCTGGCTGGTGGTGGTTTTTCTCTCTGCTTGAACCTGTGAAAGGGAGCCAGCTTCTTCTGCCATCTATAAGAACTTCTGGATCCATAAGCTGTGTTTGGTTCGTTTGTTCATCCCCAGCAACCTGGAACTGACTACTACATGGATGCTTTCCTTACAGGGACAAGAAGATTGACAGGCATCCCTCCCTAGAGCGCCCGATACAGTTTACAGGCAGCCCTACTAGAGGGTTTCCTCTCTCCAGCAAGTGTTTACTGCTTTTATAAATCTTGGGGAAGACCTTGTAAATCCAAAATTTCAGGCACTTCCTCTGCCTTATAAGCCTTGGCCAGGAGCTTTAGTCTTCCTCATCCGAGGACCCTGTAGCAGTTACCTTCTAGTAGCTGGGACCAAACACCCAACCAGAATCAGCTGATGGAAGGAAAAGGGCTTATTTTGCCATATGGTTTCAAGGGAACATTTCACCGTGGTGGGGAAAGGACAGCAGAACAGACAGCTGGGCATCACATCTCCACAGCAGCAGGGGGGATGTACAGAGAGCAGGCGAGCGAGCCAGCACTGACAAGGGTGAGGGGGCTGTCCTACAAAATCCAAAGGCACGTACCCAGTGCTATACCTTTTCTAACAAGGCTCCACCTCCTAAAGGCTCTCCCAGCTGGGAATTACGTATGAGGATAAATCATAAACACATGAGGCTATGGGGCACGGAGGAGACATATTGTATTCAAACCACCACAGACCCCGGCTCTTGCTTGTATATTAGTAGGCAAATTTACGCTCCTTCCCAGTAGACTGAAGGTATCCTCTGCAGGGCCTTTTTTATTTATGTAAATGAGTCATAATTGTTAATATGTAATGAAAACATAAGCCATCTGTCTTCCTTTGCTAGTCTTTCTCACTCTGACCATCTTCTTACCCACTCCACAGGTCTGCTCTGTTTCTCTTTGGCTCACCACACTTACTTCTTCTTCTTCATCTTCTTCCCTTCTCTCTACCTCCCGGATTTTTTTTTTTTCACTTTGAACAGAGAAAGTGAGTTGGTTTATTGCTGAGGAGTTCTAGAACTCTCCAGTGCTTCCTTTAAAACCACCACTGTCTAGTGTTGGCAGAGTTTATAATTCGGAAATGCAAGATTCCATTTCCAAGATCGCCCCTCATTCTTTCATTTTTATTTTTTTATTTTTTATTTTTATTTTTTTTGGTTTTTCGAGGTAGGGTCTCACTCTGGTCCAGGCTGACCTGGAATTCACTATGTAGTCTCAGGGTGGCCTTGAACTCACGGCAATCCTCCTACCTCTGCCTCCCGAGTGCTGGGATTAAAGGCGTGCGCCACCACGCCCGGCCCCTCATCCTAAATGCATCCCCACAGTGTTCTAGTATCTACTGGGCACGAACCTCTCAACACAGAATTCTCTGTTCCAAAGCCCTGAGAGCTGGTGGGGAGATGACAGGTCAAACTGTGGCGATTTCCCCTACAATGGTAAAAGTCTTCTGGGCAGGGGAATTTTTGTAGCGAAAGGAATAAAATATAACAGGCTGAACCATTAGCACATAAACCATACCCACTCACCCTCAACACTTTTGTCACATGTCGGCCAGATCTAGCACTTGAACCCTGTATTCCTGTGATCATGGGTCTACAGGTCTATCTGGCCTATGAGGGTCTTCTGGCTGGCTCACATGGAGAGCAGACACATGGGGGATGAACACTTCCCAAGTGTAGCTTTAATCCATGCCCTGAGCATAAACACCCCACTCTCACCTGCTCTCACCCCTTACGCTTAGTGACCCAGGAGCACATTTTGTACTGGCTCCTTGACCTTCCCTGGAGAGAATGTTCCAGTTACCCAGCGTACTGCTATCCTGACACACCCTTCTGTGGCTGTGTTTTCCTCTTTGTCTCATTCCACATCACACTCCCTCCCTTTCACTTGTCAAGTCAACTACTTGCTCTAGAATTCTTGTCTCAGGGTCTTCTGGAAAGTCCCCATAGGGTTCATGTGGATGGGTCAGATGTCCGAAGCTTTCCTGAGGGCTGGGGAGATAGCTCACTTGCCACAGCTCTTGCTGGGCAAGAATAAGGGCCTAAATTCGATGCCAAGAACATATGTAGAAAATGTCAGGTGAGGCAGTGTGCACTTGTGATTCCAACGCTGGGGAGATGGAGACAGGCAGATCCCTGAGGCCAGCCAGACTAGCCCACTTGTTGAGTTCCAGGCCAAAAGAGACCCTGTCTCAGAAAAAGTGGAGAGCACCTGAGAGGAAGGACATTTAACATTGACCTCTAGCTTGCACACACATATACATACACATGTACATGCACCTACACCCATGAACATGCATAAACATATACACAGTCATTGATAAAAGCTTTTCTGTTTCCCAAGAAATACAAAAATAAGAAGAAGAGGAGGAGGAGTAAGAAAATAGCACATTTTAATGCTACCATACTTGTAAATATCTTTTTATAATTTTTAATTTTTTATTTACTTGAGAGAGAGAAAGAGACAGAGAGAGAGAATGAGCATGTCAGGGCCTCAGGCACTGTACATGAACTCCAGATGCAGGTGCCACCTTGTGCATCTGGCTTACGTGCATCCTGGGGAATAGAACCTGGGTCCTTTGGCTTTGCAGGCAAATGCATTAACTGCTAAGCCATCTCTCTAGCCATACATATATATATATATATATATATATATATATATATATATATATATATATATATATATATTTGTGTGTATATATTTGTATATATGTGTGTGTGTGTGTATATATGTATACATAATTTTCACCATTTTATTTTTGTATGTACATGTGCTTACAGTTGGTGAATTTCAAGACCAAGTTCAGGTAACTGAAGGGCCTTTATAAGTAGCTTATCTTGTCTAGACCCCAGATAAGTTGAGAGTAGATTCTGGAGTAAAATGGGGAAATAACCTCTTTCTAGCCTGGCGTGGTGGCGCACACCTTTAATCTCAGCACTCGGGAGGCAGAGGTCAGAGGAACTCTGTGAGGTCGAGGCCACCCTGAGACTACACAGTGATTTCCAGATCAGCCTGGGCTAGAATGAGACCCTACTTCAAAAACCAAAACAAAACAAAACATCTTTCTGAAGACAAGCTTAGAAACTCTAATCCAGTAATTTAAGACATTTCCTTTGCCAGCGGGGTTGATTTCTGCCTGGCTACGAGGCACTCACAGGTATAGTCAAAAGAACAGGGTACACATCACCCATAACCAAGCCAACCAGTCCACTCTGTGTCATGGTACAGGCTTGACAATTCAACTCACCTTTCTGGTTCTGGAAGCTGGCTTTTTTTTTCTGGATATGATTTCAAAAACTGAATTCCTCGTGAGGCATTAACTGATAGGAGGACAGTACAAGGCCCAAGATGGAAAATCAGACTTTCATATATTTTACTTTTATTTATTTATTTATTTATTGACTTGACAGAGAAAGAGGGAGAGAGAGAGAGAACGGGTGTGCCAGGGCCTCCGGCCCCTGTAAAAGAACTCCAGATGTGTGCACCTCCTTGTTAATCTGGCTAATGTGGGTCCTGGGGAATCGAACCTGGGTCTTTTTTTTTATTTTGGTTTTTTGAGGTAGGGTCTCACTCTGGCCCAGGCTGACCTGGAATTAACTATGTAGTCTCAGGGTGGCCTTGAACTCACAGCGATCCTCCTACCTCTGCCTCCCGAGTGCTGGGATTAAAGGTGTGCGCCACCACGCCCAGCTCGAACCTGGGTCTTTTGGCTTTATAGGCAAACACCTTAACCACTAAGCCATTCCTCCAGCCTGGAAAATCATACTTTTAAAGATCTCAAATACTTTTTTAAATCTGTGTGTGTGTGTGTGATGTATGGGGCATGCCAAAGTGTTGGTCTCTCCTTCTTCCTTGCTTGAGACAGGGTGTCTCTTCTTTGCCACTGGGAAAACCTTACTGGCTGCCCTGAGGGCGTCAGGATTCTCCTAATTCTGCCTCCAACTGCCATAGAGTCATTGGAATTAGACCTGGGCACCACTTGGCATCTGGCTTTATGTGGGTGCTGGTCATCCAGACTCTGGTCAGCAGGCTCGCAAAGCAAGCACCTTTAACTGCTGAGCCACCTCCCCAGGCTCCATCTTACATTCTTTTTAAAAATTTATTTATTTATTTATTTATTTATTTATTTATTTATTTATTTAGCAAGCAGAGAGAGAGAGAGAGATAGAAGAGAGGCAGACAGAGAGAGAATGGGCATGCCAGGGCCTCTAGCCACTGCAAATGAACTCCAGATGCATGTGCCCCTTGTGCATCTGGCTTATGTGGGTCCTGGAGAATTGAACCGGGATCCTTTGGCTTCGCAGGCAAACACCTTAACCACTAAGCTATTTCTCCAGCCCCATCTTACATTCTTGATAGATAAGGCAACACACAGCATGGTGTGCACACACCTTGACAGACAGCACGAATTCTGCTCGGCGAAAGCAGGTGGACGAAATGATCTGTCTTTTGAATTCTAAAGGTGAGGTGGAAGAAAAGGCACCCCAAATTTTCAGATTAAATGTTCCAACACCAGAGGTATGTGACTATGGCTCACTTTAATTTTTCCTTCCACATTGGCTTAAAGTAAAAACACAGCTTCTGTGGAGTGTTTGCCCGTGTTTTCCCTTCTCATGCTACGAAGGGGTAGCTTGTTGTAGTGAGCATTAACACATAATCTTCAAAATACTTTGGGTGCTTTTAAAACCCACTTGCAGCACGCGCTAACTGCTGGGCCCATTATTTTAAAAGTGAGAATTGAATATAAAGGATTAGTTCAATAAGTAAAGGATAATCGTGAAGATGAGGGGGAAAGACTTGAGCAACTTCAGGAAGCATCTGCATCGGCCTCTCCGGAGCTGGGGGAACAAAATCCAAAGGAATAGACTGGAATGCAAAATGAGAAGCACCATGCAAATGGAACACAGTTATCTGAGATGATCCAGCCTGACCAACCGCCCTGCTCTTTCCAGGACTCGGACTGTGCGTGTTCAAACCAAGAGTCCCAAGCTGACCTAGACACGTGGTCATTCTATGCAGGGAGTGATGCCTGGCTGGTGGTGACATCTCAAGCTCTGAAGAAGGAACCTACAGAGCTGGGACTGCCATCTCCCATTAGAGGATCCTACTAGCTGTGCACGCCCCTCTGAGCTGCTAAATTGGGTCCAGGTCCAAGAATGCACTTGATTACAGGGTTTCTGGGACTGGGATGCAATAGGATTCCTGGTCTCATCCCATCTGAAAGTTTCTCAAGGTGACTATGCTAGAAATGGCTTCATATTCTCTCTTCCTTCTCTTGTGTACCTGCAAAAGTAGGAAGCTAAATACCTCTTGGGATTTACTTGACAACTGTTCGACAACTCAATAAACTGGCTTTGTATGAATATGGGGGAGTCACGCATTGCAGTTACATAGCCACAAATGCAGCTCAGCCCAGCTAGCAAAAACAGTCACAAAACTCACGACCCAAGCAATATTGTCTGATCCCTCAGTTCCTACTTCTACCTGTTTGTCCCCACACTTGAGATTTAAATACTTGCCATCACCTACTTCCCCAAGTGTTTAATGAAGGTTCCAATAATCAAACGAAAAAGCTAGAATCCTTAGCTTATTCTTTCAAACCACTTTAAAGCCAATAAGCACTGCCAACCTTTATCAACTTTCATCTTCAAAGAACCCCTAAATCATCACTGATTACAAACTTTACATTACGTCTGGATTGTCTCATGTATTCAGTCTCTCAGTCCTCACATGACTCACAATTCCTGAGTGGGCCAGGGATGTAAGCTCTGTGCTACAAAATAGGTCAGCTGGCATATGCAGGCTTGATTTCTTTCTTATTTTGAATGCAAGCAATCATAAACTTTTGGTTAACTCGCATTTCCAGAAAGTTTTACTGCTCAAGAAACCTTTCAAATGCCACAGATACTGGCCATGCCAAGACTTCCAGGAGGTCAACACATGAAGCATCACCCTCACTGTTCTCACCTACCTTTCTAGTTCACGGCTTGTTCACTGCACAGACACACAGGAGGAAGGAAAACAAATGTCTCCCTCACTGGAAAACCACTGAGAAGCAGAAAGAACATTAAAGAGGTTTCTTCCAGAACCCCCAACCTTACCCTAGCAGAGAACATTTGCTTCTACTGTCTCGCAAAGGTTCCCTCTGACATTTACCCATGGTCCCCAAGACCCACCCCTACCAAGGTCTTGATTCTTTAAAGTCTAGGCCAAAATTTAGGTACAGGGGCTTGAGAGATGGCTCAGCTATTAAAGGCACTTGCTTGCAAAGTCTAACGCCGTGGGTTCAGTTCCCTAGTATTCACGTAAAGCCAGATGCACAAAGTGGCACATGCATCTGGAGTTGGTTTGTAGTGGTAAGAAGCCCTGGCACACCCATACCCACTCTCTCTGTCTGCCCCTTTCTCTGCCTCTCTCAAATAAATAAAAAAAATTTTAGGGGCTGGAGAGATGGCTTAGTGGTTGAGGCATTTGCCTGCAAAGCCAAAGGATCCCCATTCAATTCTCTAGGACCCATGTAAGCCAGGTGCACAAGGGGGCACATGCATCTGGAGTTCATTTGCAGTGGCTGGAGGCTCTGGTGCTCCCATTCTCTCTCTCTCAAAAAAAAAATATATATATATTATTTATTTATTTGAAAGAGAAAGAGAGAAAGAGAGAGAGAGAATGGATGCACCAGCAGCCTCTCAGCTGCTATAAACTAATTCCAGACACATGCGCCCCCTTGTGGGAAAGTGTGGCATTGTGCCCTTGCTTCACTTTACGTCTGGCTAAATGTGGGACCTGGAGAATCGATTGGGCATTCTTAGGCTTGGCAGGCAGGCGCCTTAACCACTAAGCCATTACTCCAGCCCTAAATAAAATATATTTTTTTAAAAGTTAAAAAAAATTTTTTTTGTAATTTAGGTACAATCTAGCAAAGACTAAGGCTCCTCATCTCCCTTCCTTGCCACTCCACACTCGGAAGGAGGGGCACAGGTAAAGTGCCAGGGAAGACATTCTGCCCTCCTGGCCTGTGGCTTCTGTAGCTTCCCTCCTCCTCTTAGGAATCATTTGTTGTCATCCTCCCTCCATACAACCACCAACCACTCTCCACTCCCCACTCAAACCACCTCTTCATGATTCCAACCACTACTCAGCCCAGTTTCCCCCTACAAGCCTTTGAGAATCCAGCTGGTTCCTTTGCTGAGAAATTGAAAGTTCTTCGTCTCCTTAGTGCGCTGTCCGTGAGGACAAGGACCCCATGTTGCGTTACGTTACCTGTCTAGTACAATACCTGTCATACGATGGACTCCGTAGTATTTGGTGAATAAATAACCTCAGATACGGGAAAGTACTGCCTAAAAAGACAGTGCTATGTGACCCACTACACTGCCTGACACTCAACACTAAATAACGTCAAAGTAAGATGTGCCTTTCTGAGGCCTTTGCTTCTGTTTTACATGGCCGTCCCCACAGTGAAAAAGTCCAGTCTTTTATTAGTTACATTAAATCCCACTTCCCCCAGGAAGCTATCCACATTCTTTCCGCATTTCCGCATTCTTTCTCAACAAATAGTTTATAGCTATGCATTAGATTGTGGGTTTCCAGACAACAAGGATCTCTGTATTTCTGATTTTCACCAACATCACCGTGTATGGAGCAGTGCTTTGAGTTCAGGGAAGGCTTCACACGAGTAACCACATCTAACGATGTATTCAAAGACCTATTTTAAGTGGTAGACTCTGTATTCTTTTGGAATCTTTATTCGGATGAAATCACTTGATCCCTACAACAACCCTATGAGGTAGTTACTGTCAAAGGTTCATTTTATAGGTGAGGAAACTAAAGCCAGAAACATAAGTTGTAAGTAGCCTTGGTGGCTTATATTGATTGTCAACTGGACAGGACCTGGAGTCACCTGGGAAGGATTAACTAGATTCCATTGGCCTCTGGGCAATGCTTGTGTATTAGGTTAATTGGGATGGGAAGACCCTCCTTAGCTGTGGGCAGCATCTTAGACTGTGTATAAAGAAGAGAGCTGGCTGAGCGCAGTGTTCTTCTCTCTCTGCTGCCTCACTGTGACCAGCTGCCTCAAGCTCCTGTTTGTCATGCCTTCCCTGCCATCATGGACGTAACCTGGAACTGTAAGCTGAAATAAGCCCTTCCTCCCTTAAACTGATTTTTGTCAGGTATTTTGTCCCAGCCACAAGAAGTTGGCTGATATAGTGGCCAAGGCTTGAGTCCACACATCTGGCTCCAGTCATCCATCCCTATTACCCGTAGGCCATCATGACACCAAAGAGCTGAAGTGGCCATGAGATATGATGCTTGCAACTTTCATGTCTTTCATAAATGAGGAAAGTAACACGGATGTTGAGGAGAACATTTTACAAGATGATGAAATATTTCCATTGAACACTGCTCATGCCCTCCTGACATGGGGTACACATGCATGCAGACTGGAGGTCTAACACATGTTCTTAATAGCACAATGGAGTTGAAACTTTTTTATATTCAACCATTTTCCTTAACTATAACATGCCCTTAATAACGTAATGAATAAATTTAAAAAAATACTGTTGGGCATATTCATTTTAGGCTTAGAAATTGACCATGCATTTTCCCTTCTTTGTCCTGTTAAAGCACCATCAGATATGGCATAAATTTGTCCTAGGCTTAAACTACAACCTAAGTCACTGCAAATGACATACTCTTGTCTCCTGTGCCCTCAAATCACACGAAAAACACAAATGTGCTGCTTCTAAGTCCTCTCATTTCAAGTGTTCCAAAGACACATAATGATGACATTTACGTATGCTTCCCAGAGAGCCTAGGATCTTCTGTGTAAGCAATGTGTGCTGCTTTCAATTACAAGTCAAACCTTGGCAAGCACTGGGTGATGCACACGTTTTCATTTCTTTTTGACAGATCTCAAATACTGATGTCATATAATGATTTATAACAGGATAATGACCCCTGCTTCGTGGATTTGTTTCCAGGACTTGCGAAGATGATATATGGAAAGCATTTAACAGGAATTTAAAGCACGTGTGCTACCGAGGTGCTACACGGGGACAGAGCCTGGCCACGTCACTTTACATGGTGTTGTTTTGAGATTTCAAGGTGCACGGGTTTCTATGGTACTCCTCTGTAGTGACAGACAACTTTTGTCTCACGCCATGCCACGTTGGGGAGAGGCAATTTCTCAATATCTATGTAAGGAAAGGTGTACCCACTCTCTGACTGCACACGTCTATGGAGTAATTTATGCCTGACAGCTGCTTGCACCTGGGCCCAAAGACTTATGTACAGACTTATTTGTAACAGTGGTCAAATGTTCAGTGATAAAGAATGAAACAAAATGAAACAGTTACCAAATGATATAGGTAGGAGGCCCTGGGGTGGTATTAAAATAAGGAGAGGCAGACCTGCAAACTCATATATGTACCAACTATTTTTTAAAAGATTCCCAAAAATGTAGCAGGAGTGGTTGACTGTGAAAGCAGAACTAGAAACAAGTACATCTGTTTCCACATACCTTTTTGTACTGTCTGGATTGACTTGACCGTATTGAAATATTGCCCTTGTGATGTCAGAGCTAGACCATCTTTTCCTGAATGGTTAGGGCCCATCCTCATCAATTCAACAGTTTGACCAGTTCTCCACCTCCAGGCTTCTAACCACATGAATGTGACGTGGGGTCCTAAGACATGAGTAGGGAGCATGGTGTCCGACAGGACCACGTGTACATTCACTTCAAATGATTTGTTCAAAAACCTCTTGAGGAATGGAGAGATGGCTTAGTGGTTAAGGCACTTGCCTGTGAAGCCTAAGGATTCATGTTCGACTCTCCAGGTCCCACATAAGCCAGACACACTAGGTGACACAAGTGCACAAGGTTGCACATATCCACAAGGGGGCGCATATGTCTGGGGTTCAACTGAAGGGCCTGGCACACCAATCCCCTCTCTCTGCCTCTCTCCCTCTCTCTCTCATGTGAAAAAAAAAAAAGGCCAGCCTTTTAGGCTTGCCTCAAAAAGCCTTTTAGGCTTGCCAAAAAAAAAAAAAAATCTCTTGACTAGGTTGCTTGGATAAAGTGGGCCCACCTGGTGGGAAGTTAGAAGTGATGTGAAAAATCACCCTGAAATAGCCTGATGAAGAAGGCCTAGTGTTGGCTGTCTGTCTGGAGCATGCATTGCTACCTAAAACCTATCTCATCAATCCTAATCATAGTATACACCAGACCATATAACAAAACGTGCACAGCTAGAGTCTTGACGTTTTAATCACATGCATTTGCTGTTGGGTTTGATCTCAGAGACTGGTGTAAAACACTTAAGGAACATGTCTGTATTTTAAAACATAGCATATTGCATAAATTAAATCTATAATTATGCAAGAATGAATTATTAAATGAAAACTGTAATTAGACATTTAAAATGTAACTAACAAAACAAACGGTGAATTCTGTTTCTAGGCAAATGATTCAGGCATTGGTTTTATAGATTTAATGTCCTTGAGGGATATCAGATGTCCTTAAGATTTGGAACATGATTAAATGAAAAAAAAAGTAGTAAAAAAAACTTTATAGCTGGACAATTCCCCCTTGACTCCATATCTAAAAAGGATCAAAAGTATGCATTATTCCAGCTAAGGTTAGCAATAATTTATGCTGAATAAATTATCTGCATTTTAGCTTCTTTCAGCCAGGGGCATGAGAAGAAGTTATGCAATGTAAAAGGCTGTGTACATGCACAGCAGCATGTACAGGCATGCTGGGACCAAGCAGGCAGCGACTGTGAAGTCTGAAACCACGCTCAGTGTGCCATGAGCTTGGAACAAAGCTGAGGCACAGGCTCTGCTGGAAGCAAAAATCACCTCATACACCATTCACTCACTGGGTTGAACCATCCCTCACCTTGTCTGACTTGCATTTAAGAAGTTCAGGAAGTGTGCCTTACAAGTTAAGTGGAGCACCAATTACATGTACAGGTGAATACTTATGAATCAGGAGTACATGCCCAGGGTACCGGTGGGGAAGTAAAATGAATTCTTTAACCCAGAATGAAGTCCATATCTTATTAAGAGGGGTTTACAAATACTGAGCCCAAAGTCACAAAGAATTAGAAGGCTGTTCCAGAAGGATCTGCCTGAACCTGAAAAATCTCTTCCCAGAAACTAAGAGGAGGGAAGGTGGCTCAGACTCAGTGCCTTTTTCAGTTCTGAGAGAGCCCAGCCCATCTGCTCCTCTGATTTGGTTAAACTGCGTCTTCCTGATTCAGTCAAGCACAAACAAGACCCTGGGTAGCAGACAGCTTCAGGTTCACTGAGGAGAACTTCCAAACCAGGCACAGTGATGGAGGAAGGGATATTGATTGAAGCTTACAGATCCAGGGGAAGTTCCATAATGGCAGAAGAAGCTGGCCTGTTTTCACAGGACAAACACAGAAAAAGAAGCCATAAGCCAAAAGCCACACAGCACAGCACACCTCAGGAACTACAGCTAGGCACACTTTGTGTATCTTTACATTGAAATCTCAAACCCACCATCACACCCTAAGATCTGCCCAGTGACACAGCCTCCAGCCAGGTGGCTGCAGATGCAAACTACAAACTAATAAAACATTGAATTTATTGGGGGGCCATCTATTCAAACTACCACACCCTGTGAAGGCATGAGACAAATACATTAGTCTGTTCAGCCACCTCACAAGCTAATGCCTAGACACTTGGGAGCACAGGGGATCATGATTCCAGCACAGCATCACTGAACTTTCCAGAAAGGCTAATTAAAGGATCCATTAAAATGCTTACCAGAAAGTTAGGGTTTATCACAGAATCTTATTCACATTTGAAGAATTTACGAGATTTTTTTTTTTTTTTTTTTTTTTTTGCTCCTACCACATTTTCTTTCCATCCCTGTGATCTCTGCAGATGAACAGAGTTTTAATCAGGGAGAATCTTATTTTCCTTTCATCATAATTTGAGTGTCTCATTATTTTCCCCTTTTCCAGTACTGTTTGATACAGACCTGACATGGGAACCTAAGGTGCTCAGGAGAATAGCAGCTCTCCACACTTTGCTAGAAAATTCCTTAGGAACTAAAGTGCTGCTTGCTTTGTTCATATCAGATGTGTCTTTATAAAGCATTTTCAGGTCTTCCAATAGTCTTTATTTGCTGTCATCTGAAGTGGGTTACACACAAGCAAAGAACAATCTAAAAAACCCATGAGATTTGGGGGAGAAAATATTAAACTTTCTCCTCATGTTTTTCCTTTTTTCTTTCTTTTCCCTCATCCTTATACTTTACATTTTTCATACAGTTTATAGTAAATAAATAAAATGCACAAAGACAGCAATACCTACCCTACTGCATATCATTTGTAAAAAGAAAAGAATAGATGAGAAAGACTCAAGAGTGTGGGCTTGAACCCGTGAGCAATCAAAAAGGACCATCCATAATGCTAACCCAGAAAACCATAGCATCAGCCCAGGATGCCCGTCACTTGCTAACAGGCCAGCTTGGACCTGCTGTGTGCACAATGACCTCTTTGAACCTCTTGAGAAACAGACTTTGTGTCAACAATGGATAAAGGGACAATGGACTATACCAAGCTTAGGAGTCATCTATAGGCTAGTGTAGTGGTTTGAATGCGAAATACCACCCCCCCCATGGCCTCATGTGTTTGTGATTAAGCCTCATACTTCATGTCCGGCCAGTGGAGCCTTCGGAAGGTGGAGCCTTGATGGAGGAGGCGTGCACCTGGGGGTAGGCCTTGGAGTGTTATAATCCAGCACTACTTGCCACACTTAGCTGACTCTCTCTTCTCTACTTCCTCCTTATTTTATGTAGAGATGTGACACCCAGTCTATGGTCACACCCCCCTGAACATGCCTGATCTCATCATGTTTCTTTTTTAAATTAATTAATGAATTTAGTTATTTATTTGTTTATTTATTTATTAGAAAGAGAGAATGGGCATGCCAGGGCCTCCAGCCACTGCAAACAAACTCCAGCCGCATGCGCCACCATGTGCATTTGGCTTACGTGGGCTCTAGAGAGTTGAACCCCAGTCCTTAGGCATTGCAGACAAATGCCTTTACCACTCAGCCATCTCTCCAGCTCTCATATGATTTCTGAAGCTAAATAAAACCTTTTCTAGCCTTAAGCTGCTTATGGTTGAGCATTTTGTCCCAGCAATGACAACGTAACTGACACAACTAGCATTGCTTATCCCACATTCAGCAACATGATGGGATGAGCGAGTGAAGTTGCTAAAGAGGTCCAGAAGATTCTTTCCCCCAAGCCAGGTGGGGGAAAAGACAAACTAGCCTGTAATTTTGGTCAACTGAATATGCAAATCCAATCTACCTCCACTCACCAAGACCAAGCTCCAAATTAGCATTGTCCTTCCTTTATGGTTGATTAATTTGGATTTTTTTTTTTGTCCCTAAAACTATAAGTGGGCTGGGGAGAATGCAGTTCAGTTAGTAAAGTGCTTGTAATGCAAGAGAAAAGATCTGAGTTCTGTTCCTGGAACCCATGTTTAAAAAAAAAAAAAAAAAAAAAAAAAGAGGGGGACTGGAAATATGGCTTAGCAGTTAAGGCATGTGCCTAAAAAGCCAAAGGACCCAGGCTGAATTCCCCAGGACCCACGTAAGCCAGATGCACAAGGTGGCACATGTGTTTTACAGTTCATTTGCACAGCTGGAGGCCCTGGCATACCATTCTTTCTATCTGCCACTGTGTGTGTGTGTGTGTGTGTGTGTGTGTGTGTGTGTGTGTGTGTGTCTCAAATAAATAAATAAAAAAGTCGGGCATGGTGGCACATGTCTTTAATCTCAGCACTCGGGAGGCAGAGGTAGGAGGATCACTGTGAGTTCAAGGCCACCCTGAGACTACACAGTGAATTCCAGGTCAACCTGAGCTAGAGTGAAACCCTACCTTGAAAAGTGAATCAAATAAATAAATAAATAAATAAATAAATAAATGAATGAAAACAGGCATGGTGGCACTCACTTAGACTCCCCACACTGGAAAGGCTGAGACAGGTGGGTCCCTTGGGCTGTCTGGCCAGCAAGTCTAGCCTACTTGGCAAGGTCAAGGCCAGTGAAAGACCTTATCTCTAGGAAGGTGGACAGAAAACAAAACACAACGCCCAAGGTTGTCCTCTGACACCCGCTTGCAAGAGCACCTGCACGCACATGTATACCTGTACACACATGAATATGCATACACATGAGCCCCCCACATACACATACACACAGAGACAAACACATAATAAGTGACTTCCATAGGAAATCCAGAAAAATAAAGGTAAAAAGAAAGAAAAAATACAGTTGCCTGCGATGGCATTTTATTCCAAATAAAAACTCCCCAGGCAAGAAGCTACTGAAAATTTTGACCTATAGATGTCATCGTGTTTAGAACGTAGTTTTTCTGGCTTCATCTGGACAGGGAAGAGGGAGCTTGTGCTTGATGGACATGCAGGGGGCATGAGGACACAGAGTTCATGGTTATGGTTCCCCTGCACCCAGCCTGGGGCTGGCCCCAGCAGCCAGTTCAGCCCACACTGTTGGGATGAATAACGTCAATTACTGCCCCATAGGAGGAAGCCCATCTTGTCTTTGTCAAAAGATGACAGTGGAAAAACTAGATCAGTGAAATTGGACAGATCAAATTAGCATGCATGAGATTCCATTTCCTCATTCATTCCTGGAAGACACATTTATTAGATCTGACCCTGGGCCAGGCCCTGTGTCAGGCACAAAGGAACACAAAAGTGAACTCACTTCTGCCCTTCCAGAACAGATCCACAAAGAAGGTGGTGGCTGACGTGCTGTGTGTGGTGGCCAGTCTGGATAGAACATCCTCTGAAGGCTAGCAGATCCCAAAGGTAAGCACCCAACAGCCTGGAAAGAAGGCTTTCTGGACAAAATGATTCCAGGGCTGGCCAGACACATAAGCAGTTTGCTCTGGGAAAAAGAGTGCGGGGGGAGAAATAATGAAAAGAAAGCTGGCTTATCTGTAATGTGCTGTTTCTTCAAAAAGAGAGTGAGGGCTAGCTGGGTGTGGTGGCACACGCCTTTAATCCCAGCACTCAGGAGGCAGAGGTAGGAGGATCGCCGAGAGTTCGAGGCCACCCTGAGACTACATAGTTAATTCCAGGTCAGCCTGGACCAGAGTGAGACCCTACCTCGAAAAACCAAAAAAAAAAAAAAAAAAGTGAGGGCTGGAGATGGCTTAGAGATTAAGGCACTTGCCTGCAAAGCCAAAGGACTCAGGTTCAATTCCCAAGTACCCACGTAAGCCGCATGCAAGAGGTGGCACATGCATCTGGAGTTCACCTGCAGCGGCTGAAGGTCCTGGCAAGCCTACTCTCTATTTCTCTATCTGCCTCACTCTCTCTGTCTCTCTAATAAATAAAATGGTTTTTAAAAATACTTTAAAAAAAAGAGAGAGAGCAAGTAAGTTACGGTGTTGATGGCTGTTCATATCTGCTTCACTCTCTAATAAATAAAATATTTTTTTAAAGATAGCAAGTAAATTAAGGTGTTGATGGTTGTTCATTCAAGATGATGGGAATGTGGATGTTTAAAAATTATTTTTTCTACTGTTTGTAACTCCATTAGTGGTGTGGTTTCTATGTGAAAGCTCCCCCACAGGCTCAGGAGGTCCCAGATGGTAGAACTGTTAATGGAAAGTTTTAGAACTTTTAGGAGGTGGGACCTTGCTGGAGGAAGTGACTCACGGGTGGGTGAGCCTAGATGTTGTAAAGGCAGCCTCACTTCCGGTTCTGTTCTCTGTTTCCTGATCCATGCACATGTGAGCAAGCTCCTGCTGCCATGCTTTCCAGGCCATGATAGACTATACTCTCAAACTGTGAGCCGAAATGAATCCTACCTCCCTTAAAGATGAAACTAGTTGACACAATTTTAAGTGAAGGGAATGGAGGGCAAGTGAGAGCTAGCCTGGCAAACAGCCAGTCCTGGGGAAACGCACGGAGTACAAAGGAAAAGAAGAGACAGGTGCTGGCCCAACCTACCCAGAGAGGCTGATGGATCCATCCAGTGAAAGATAAATATGAAGATATTTTGAGCTGGGCGTGGTGGTGCACGCCTTTAATCCAAGTGCTCGGGAGGCAGAGGTAGAAGGATCGCTGTGAGTTCAAGGCTACCCTGAGACTAAATAGTGAATTCCAGGTCAGCCTGGGCTAGAGTGAGACTCTACCTCGAAAAACAAAAACAAACAAACAAAAAAGATATTTTGCAAAGCAAATAGTTCACTAGGAAAGTTTGGGATTGTTTTGTTTTGTTGTTGTTTTCTTTTAGCTAATGTAAGTTGACATTGTATTTATTTAAATTTATTATTTATATTTTATCACATAATTGACATAGAATGATTTTCATGCAGGTCAAATCACTTTGTACCATCAGTTTGAAAGATCTGGGTGATATCATTGGCTACAGCTGGTTCTAATAATAAGCCCATGACAGCAAAGGATAGAACTACAGTCTGTCCCTCAGTGGTAAACTTTCTGGGGCCAACAAGGCATCAGACATCACATTCCATATCAATGAAAACCCCCTGATGAGCACATTTCTATGTCAGTCATGTCAGAAAAGACCCAGGTGACTCATGACAATGACAAAACTCTTTCGCAGTACTGGAAGTAGTACCCCATCCCCTAATCTTTACATCCACTACACTATCAGCTATTAATGAAAAATTGATTCTGTTATTTCTGATGCCTATTCTATCTTATCTACACAGAAGCCATGGGGAAATCCCTATGGAGAGAAATGGACGGAACCATCCTTTACACATTTTTTTTTGTATATGATTTTTGAAAGCCTAAGAAAACAGAAAAAAAAATCACAAGAAAAAGAAATTTGTATCCTGCAGAGTAAAACTCACTACCTGGAAATTTCACTGCAGGAAGCTGAAATTGACAGATAGAACCTAGCCCAGTTTCATAATATCACTTCACAGACTCTTAGTGAAAAACTCTTCTGAAGTCTAGCTTTCCCCACCTTCCCCCTGCCCTTCCCCACCCCAAAAAAATACCATGGAAATGCAAGAATTCAAGGGGCACTGAAAGGTCATCTTCTCTGTCTTCTTGCCTCAGATACAAGATAAATGACTTCGTTCAGTGTCTTGTTTTTCTTTCTGTTAATATTTGAAGTACTTGGGATTACTTTAATTACACAACCTCTGCCCACTTAGTCTTATTAGTGAAAGAAATTAAATGAGCTATTTTTCTTTGTTCAGCTCTCTGTAAAGGACCCGTGGTGATATTGAAAATACCATTCTGTGCACTGAGTTACTGCCTTCTGCTTCTTACAGAACAGTAAGGTGGAGAATCTAACTAAACTATTAGCTAGGAACAATTAAAATATTTAATGAAATCTAAAATCTATCTTAACCTGCATCAATGTTCTGACATTTAAAAAATGTGGGCTGGAGAGATGGCTTGGTGTTTAAGGCATTTGCCTGCAAAGCCAAAGGACCCTGATTCAATTCCCCAGGGCCCATGTAAGCCAGATGCACAAAGGGGCACATGTATCTGGGCTTTGTTTGCAGTGGCTGGAAGCCTTGACATGCCCATTCTCTCTCTCTCTCTCTCTCTCTCTCTCTCTCTCTCTCTCTCCCTCTCTCTCTGTTTCTCTGCCTCTTTCTCTCTCTCTTAAATAAATAAATAAATAAATAAATAAATAAATAAATAAATACTATATTTCAAAAAAAAAAGAAGCTAAAATCCAGGTAAAAAGCTGGAATTATTATCAAAGCCACAAAGCCATGTCTTACGTGACAACTAAGTGAACTTGAGTTTGGTCTTCAAGATTCCAAGAGACACAAGGAATGGTAGGTAAAAAATCCAAGGTGGAATATGGCATAAGCACACTATGAACCCCACAAGGGCTATACCCCCAAGAAGGGCATAACAAAGAACAAACCAGGAGACCATGAGAAATGTCATGCCTTGAACCCTGGAGATGAAAAAGGAAAATCTTCCCTGAGAATCTGTAGCTCCCAAAACGTGTATCCTTCACATGAGCTTCTATTCCAGAATCAATGAGTAGAATGCTAGAACACCAAGACAAGTATTTTTGTAGGGATCACAGGCTGATTCCATTCCCAAATATGTAATTAAGGCAAATAGGAAAGTTCTCTGAAGGAACACCAAACTCCGCATATACCTGGTAAAGTTCCCCAGGATATGGACCGGGAAACCATTAAACACCACTCAAGAGCACAGAGCACCTAACCCTAACCAGACCCTAAATTTAGATTGAGATTCTAAGAAACAACATAGGAAGGGAAGAAACACCAGGAGTTACTCAGAACTTAATGTCTGATTTAAAAAAAAAAAAATAGCATGATCACTTTCCAAGAGAAACATGCTTCATACCCAGTAAGTTGCAGGAATGATTCCACATGTAGGTGGAACTATGAAAGGAGTATGTTTGTTCATCTGTGCGTGGTGAATAGAGGACAGGTCCAGACATTCGCTTTATCCCCTGTGCTAAACACTCCTACTCCGTCTAACATACTGAACTTCCTGCCAGTCCAGATACCCACTTGGAGGCAGGCGATGGGAAAAGAAATTCAAGGTATCCAACCATTGCTTAGATTTTTTTTTTAACCAACTGCCTTTTCTTGGTCTGGGGCCTTTTCTCTCTCTGCCTTCTATAATAAATTAACTCTCCAGCTGGAGAGGTGGCTTAGTGGTTAAGGTGTTTGCCTGAAAAGCCCAAGGACCCCGGTTTGATTCTCTGGGTCCCACGTAAGCCAGATGCACATGGCGGCACATGCATCTGGAGTTTGTTTGCAGTGGCTGGAGGCCCTGGCATGCCCATTCTCACTCTCTCTCTCTCCCTCTCTTTGTCTCTAATAAATAAAAAATAAAATCTTTTAAAAACATAAAATAAAAATAAATTAAGTCTCCTAGTCTTCATACTGTCAAAGTTCCATAACTGCAGAGTGCAGTAAAGTAGAAAGTGACGTGAATTCTACCAGCCTTCCCGCGCAGCAAAGGAATGGACCCTGCTCTGTTCATTTATCTGTCACTGCACAGAGTGAATTCCAGATCCGTCTGGGCAAGAGCAAGACCCTATCTCAATAAGAAGAAAAGATGGGCTGGAGAGATGGCTTAGTGGTCAAGGCACCTACCTCCTAAGCCTAAGAACGCTGGTTCCAATCTCCAGTGGTTCCAATCTCCAGTGTTTCCAATCTCCAGGTCCCATGTTTAGCCTGATGCAAAGGGGCACAATGCCGCACTTGACCACAAGGGGGCGAATGCATTTTGTTCGCGGCAGCTGAGAGGCTGCTGGTGCGCCCATCTCTGTCTTCCTCTCCCTCTCTCTCTGTCTCTCTCTCTGTGTGTCTCTCTCCCCCCCCAAAAAAAAAAAAAAAAAAAGAAGGAAGGAAGGAAGGAAGGGAGGGAGGGAGGGAGGGAGGGAGGGAGGGAGGGAGGAGGGAGGAAAAGGGGAAGAGGAAAAGGAAAAGGAAAGAGAAAGAAAAAGAAAAAGAAAAGAAAAAAGAAAAGGACTCCAAATGCTGTGGCAGGCATCTGTAATCCCAGCACACCTACAACAAAAGTGAGACAAAAACGAGGATCTTCTGTCAGCTCACAGGCCAGCCAGCCTGGCAAACACAGAAAAGAGCAAGAAAAGAGCAATGAGAGATCCTGCCTCAGGCAAGACGGAAACCAAGGTTTTACTCTGACTTCTACATGTGCACTATGCCATGTGCACCCCTGCATTTACACACATGAACACACACACACACACACAAAAACCTAGTTCAACTGAGCTCAATGCTTTAGTCACAACCGTCCCATTAGCTAAAGATTCTATGGTCCAATCTAAAGCCAAGCACTTCCTGTATATCATTCCACCCGCCCTCCACCAAAATCTGACATCAAGAGAATGGCAGCCCCTAGACTACCTATGCACAGAAATGGCGCTCCAGGGCTGAAATCTAGAAAGTACGTACCAGCCAAACACTGGGACCCACAAGCTTATGGAGATCAAGATGAAATGCTATGGCCTGCTTATTTGCATGTGGTGGTTTAGAGATGAAGATGATTCTTTTTTAATATTTTATTTATTTACTTATTTAAAAGAGAGTGAGAGAGAGAGAATGGGTGTGCCAGGGCCTCTAGCCAGTGCAAATGAACTTTAGACACACATGCCACCTTGTGCATCTGGCTTACATGAGCACTAGGGAATCAAACCTGATCCTTAGGTTTCACAGGCAAGTGCTTTAACCACTAAGCCATTTCTCCAGCCCAAAAGATGATTCTTCAAATTCTATGATTACCATGTGTTGGACACAGCAGTTCCAAATCACTTTCAAACACATTATCTCGCGTAAAGAGCTAAACAAAGTGATCAGAAAGTAACACGATGTAAATAAGGTGCTCTTAAAGTCCTGAAATCAGAGTTGGAGAAGCATATTTTCTTATGACAGTATAACATATTTTCAAAAGTAATGAATACTACTAAAAATGAAGCCAAGTGCATACTGATTAACACAGTGATTTAAGTATCCCCAACTGTAAGGATGATTCAACATAATATTCCCTGAGATAGTATTTGAGCTTGGAATTATCCATTGAACAACATATTTTCATTCAAAAAAACATCCAGAAACATAAGTAGCTCTCACAGCACTTGCTTTGAGAATCACTGAATTTTGGCTTTGTTAAAATGACTTCTCCCATGGCTTCAATTTCTTCTGCATACACAATTTGATATCCAAATTGTGAAATAAAACGGATTTTTTTCTCACGGAAAAGGATGCCATGCAATTAGACTCAGCATATTTTGAAACCCGGCTATAAATAAAGGTCTGTGCTGAGCACCCTAACAGGCTTAAAGCTGAATATGTTTCCAAACACAGTGGCACCCACACTCTAACGCTGAGCAAATAAGTATTTGTAGCTTAATACAAGGTACACATGAACAGCACAATATTGGATTTTAATACAACATGCTGGTATGGTTTGAATGTGTCCCTTCAAATTCATGCTGCACCTTAAACCCCAAGGTTTTATAAGGAAAAGCTTTTGAAAGGTGACTGGACCATGAGGACTTAACCCTCACATGAAGAAGTAGTAGCCTTAAACAAGGGCTTAACGAAGATGTTCATCCCTTTTTTTTTCATTTTATTATTATTATTTTTAAATATTATTATTATTATTTTGGTTTTTCGAGGTAGGGTCTCACTGTATCCCAGGCTTACCTGGAATTCACCATGTAGTCTCAGGGTGGCCTTGAACTCACAGCGATCCTCCTACCTCTGCCTGGGATTAAAGGCGTGAGCCACCATGCCCAGCTGTTTGTTTGTTTGATTGATTTTTGTTTTTATAGCACTCATCTCCTCCAGAAGATGCTGACAGAAGATGCCATATTGGAAGGAGATTACAATCTTCACCAGACATTAGGCTAGCTGACGCCTAACTTTAGACTTCCCAGCATCCAGAACGGAGAGAAACAGATCTCTGTTGTTTATAAACACACCAATCTGAGGTGTTTTGTTACAGCAGCATGAGCAGACTAATTCAGAGATAGCCAGAGAAGGGGAAGGCTGAGGAAGCAAGCAAAGGAAAGAGCAGAGGCACCAGTGAGAGAAGCATGGCAGGTCAAGGCAGCGGGAGGGAGAGCGACCAGACGGCTTTCCCGTGGAGAGCTCAGCGGGGCGACCCCCAGCACCAGAAGGCATCTCAGGTAAGTATCACCAGCATTTCAAATGCCAAAAGTCTGGTGCCCTGCCTTCGTTTCCTAGAAACAACATAATTATGAACTTGATGCCTTAACAGAAATCTGTTGTCTCATAGTTCAGGAGGCCAGAAATCCAAAACTGGGTTTCCCTCTGGAGGTTCTGCAGGAAAATCAACCCCATGACTCTCTTAGCTCTCAGTGGCTGCTGGGACTGCTGTGTGCTTGGCTTGAGTCTGCAGGACTCCAGTGTCCTTTTTCATGGTTTCTCCTCAAACCTCTCCTACTTTCTTTGTCTCACATGATTTGTCACTGGATTTATGGCCTAACCTAACCTAGAATTACCCCTTCTTAAAATCCTTTCCTCTGAATGTGTCTTATTATATTTCACATTCTGAGGTGCAGGATGGACATTTGCAGGGCACAGTTCAGTTCTCTGCTAGACAACTGTCACAGAAATGTAAACTTTTAAACACAAATTTTCCTTGATCTGTTTTTGTTTTTGTTGTTGAATTAAGAGTTTACATCCTTAAAGACAATCCAATTAGTATCTTTTTCTGAGTTTAATTTTTAACTGGTTGACCCTTTTTAAGATCACAGCCAGGTCCGAGGGCCTGAATGCACTAAGGGAGGCCTCCCCAAATCAGTCTCCCATAAAATGTGAGGAAAGCCAGTCACTGAGTGTTACTGGGCCCAGAGCTTCACCAGAAATGGGTCATAAATAAAGTAGGCCTGTATAACATTTAACCCCACCTCCAAGAAGCCAGCAGATATCCATATCTGAAAAATGCCCTGCAGAATCCCAAACCCATGAAGTGACTCAAAAGAATTGGAAAAATTAGAGAAGAAATAAAACCCAACTTATTAAAAATGTGCTTTATACACAGGATGTATATGGAAGCTGAATGTTTAGAATGGGTGTTAGAATATTTTATAATTGTATTTTATAATTTTACAATTTATAATAATTTTATAATTATATTTAATAATTATGGCAAACACTCCTTATTGGATGAGAGGTGTGATTGATGGTCTTTGGGTACTGGATGAAAAACTCATAATTGTACAAAATGATGGACAGGCTCCAACACTTGTTTTTTTGACTTTGTGATTTCAGTGTGAAATTGATCTGAAGCCTGTATTGGTCTCCTATCAAGTATGCTCCAAGGTGAGCCGTGAGGGTTCATCTGCACTAATTCAGTACAAAATATCCTTTCGGTGTGCGAACTCAAGTGCATCTCTTAGGATAGAGATCCCTATTTATGTCATGCTATCATCATAGCAGTTCTAAACTAATTTAACACCCTGAAGAAGTTAATTAACATCATTAAAAAGTGCATCCAGTCAAATAGAACACGCAACCCAAATAAATAACGGAATGAACTCTCTCACTCCAGTGGTGACATGTTCCAAGGCTGTCCTCTTTCATCAAACCTGGTCAACAATTGTCTGAAACATCTGACACCGACCATATCAGAGGCCTCTCGTGAAGGTGTAAACCCACACAGCAGCCTCAGTAAACACCTTAAGTTTCATGGCTGGCATTGATTGATAAATCTTCTAAAGACGTGGTGCATGAAATGATCAGAACAGTCAATAATGCAGGCAAAATGTATGGGCTTGAGATAAGAGAGCAGAAAATAGAATCAATGCCTTCCAGCTATTAACAGCATACGCAGTGGAGTTCATAATAGATAGCACTAAGCTTGGACAGGTTGCATCATTCAAATACCTCAGAGAAATTGTCACTCCAGCAGTAATTGCAAGAATGGCATTCACACAAATGAGTACATATGGAGGTATTTTACCAACTAAAACTACTTAGATGACCTGTTTGGGGTGTATTCTTATTTCAAAAATTGTAAAGGTCACTAAGAAGGATCATTAGGTGCATAAAACGTAGATAATGATGAGAATCAATACATTGCCATAAACCTTCACACACAGAATGGATGCACAAAGGGCACAGCAATCCACGGCACGTGTTGGTTTTTCCCCTTGAAAGGACCAAAACTGAATGGCATTAGATATTGCTATCTTGTAATCAACATCGTCATTTTTAAGGCTTACAGGTCAGATCACTTTCTGCCTCAGAAATACCAAACGACTTTCAATAAAGTATTTAGTATGGCCATGCCTGAGCGCATTGGCTTGGGAATCGCACCGACCTGTTTGATTCACACCTTTACCATTCAATAGGTGTTTCGTTTGACCTCTCTGGACCTCTGTTTATCCATCTGTAAAATGAGATTAATTAGAAATCCTTTGCAGCATTGTTGTGGGAATATAATAGCACAGATTGGAGGCCTAGGTGCATAGCAGTCTCTGATTTATCAATTATCTTTCATTTATTTATTTATGAGTAAGTGTGTGTGTGTGTGTGTGTGTGTGTGTGTGTGTGTGTACCAGAGTCTCTTGCCACTGCAAACATATGGCCATCTGACTTTATATGAGTGGCTGGGAAATTGAACCCTGGCCAGCAGACTTTGCAGAAAAAAAAAAAAAACACCTTTAACCACTTTCCGATCACCCAAGCTCCTTATAAATGATCTTTATTTTCAAAATACATATAAATGTGTTTGTCCTTGTACCAAAATTCCTTGGTACTATCAAGTGAACATAAGCATTTGCAAATAATGTCAATCCTTGCTAATCTCTACTTATTCTGAAAATATAATGGTCAAATCTAGAGCCCTTAAGTAAATGGCCAAGCTCCGCTCTAGCAGTTTACACCCACTCTGGATAATGACGTACTAACACGTACAGGTGAATTCTCCACCTGATTCAGCCATACACATTATCTAGGCAATGGAGCATTCATACAATCCTGGCTTGGGTTTTCTAGTCAATCTCAACATGACTTCAAGAATGACACAGATCCTGTCATGTCAGCCACCCCTAGCTGGCACCTCAAGAACTCATTTAATTACCTGTGAATACTTTTGCAATTTCATAATGTGTCTCCACCATTTTGAATGTCTATTGATTTAATTTTTTGTGTGCAGACAGCAAACATCCGAGGAGAATCAAATGACACATTTCTTATTAATTAATTGGTAGCTTTTACCATACCACTGTATACATGATCGCCCATCTTCATTTGTAAGTGTTTTGAACAACTGTTAAGCTGTGTGAACATTTTTTTAAAATGCCATGTATGTAAAATCATAATGTGAGGAGTGTCCATGTGGCTGCGTCTCAGAACATCCAGGATGAAACGCTGTTACAAAAGAAATGTGTTCGTGACCCTGGCCCTGTGCCCTTATCCAATAACAATAACAGAAACGTACATTTTCCATTAGGCAGGAAGAGGATTCTGCAGTGACCAGAAGCTTAAATGAATACCTGCCTCTAGGCTCAGAGTCCCCAGTACAGGAAATTTCCAATTAAACCAAATGTCCTAGAACTGAGCTCTCCAAAGAGCCACCAGTAGCTTTTGCATCTGCCCTCCTGCTTGGGTGCAGCACCATGCATGAAGCCACAGGTGGACGGGCCCTTGAGAATCGATTATTGCCTGCCGTTCCTCCCTCAGCAATGGCCACAGCTTGCTGCCCATTTTCTGTTCCTGCTTTCTGAGTACCCATGGGTGGGGATGAGAATCCCTGTCCCAGAACATTCTGTGATGATTGGGAGAGGTGAGAAATAAACAGTGACTTCAGTGCCCAAAATAATATCCTTACATTGAATCTTTAAATTGATGGCTGAAAACAAGACAGGAAGAAGGTTTAAAAATTCCAGTTTCTCTCTCTCTCTCTCTCTCTCTCTCTCTCTCTCTCTCTCTCTCACTCTCTCCTAATAAAATCGTGTGTAAAATAAAAAGCAGACCTATAGGAACTCTTGGTATTCAGGGGCCAAGAGTTTATAAACCTCTGCTAATTAGGCTCTTTCTGTTCTGACCCTGCAGTTCCTCTAGGGACCTGTATTGTTCTTGCCCCCTAAGAATTTACAATCCTGTTGGGAAAGAAACTCTCACAAATAGTCCATGGCAGAACACCATGAGAAAACTGAGTTCAACCCTGATGAGGGGCCAGATACGGGGCCAGTGTTGAATGAATGGGAAGGAAGGGCTAAAACAAAATAGTTGAGCCCCACTTGACCTAGCAGCCACAATGGGCAGGGCCGACCTTCTCATCCTTATGCCTTTGTATCAGTTCCCAACCACAGGATGGTTTCCGTCCTCTGGTGCTGTCCCTCATAGCCATTGTTACACTTTTCCAAGGACTCACGGGCCCCCATGGGTTGTGTCTCAGTCACCCTCACATTGCTGGGATGAACCTCCAGACAGAAGGCAGAATGAGCTGGCCCAATTTCACAGGTCCACACAAAGAGAAATACCACCACCATCACCTCACAAGCAAACACACATCAGGAAGCCCAGGCCAAGCTCAAACACGTTGCATATCTTAGGCTGGAATTCAGATCTGCCCCCCAAACACACCCTAGGATCCTGCCCACAGTGACACCCCCTCCAGCCAGGCAGCTGGAGATCTAAGTTACAAGCTTAACTAAAAACTCCTGTATCTATTGGGAGACGTCCATTCACCACAGATTGCTTCCCCCTCTCTCTAGAGCTGAGACAATCTTAAAAGGGTAGACAGCGTGGATGCTGAGGAAAAGAGCGAAGCGGGGACTTTTCTGGTGTGCTCATTGTAACCAAATGGGTTGACCCTCTTCTGCACAAATGCTTTCCACCAGTAACTGCTCCTTGTAAGAACCACAGGTAAAGACGTTACGCCCAGTGTTGGTGAGGACTTAGGTACCAAGACATCTGTTAAAGCATTGCTTATAATGGGAAACTTTGAAAATTCTAAAAGTCCAACAGTAACGGAATGGAATGCAGCCAATCAAATATGGTGCAATAAATGAATATTAATGAACATAGAATATATTTACCGTATATTGGGGAAAAATCAGAATATCACACAATACATATGATATACTATAATTTTACATATGAAATATATATAAGTCTATATATGGACATATCAATATCCCATATGTCATTCATATATAAATATATGGCTATATAAATTTTGTGTATATTATATGCATAAAAACCACCACTGGGTGAGATGCAATAATGTTTATATTTTATTTTATTGTCTCCTTCTAAATATTTTTATATAAATCAATTCAAAGATGTTTATAATAACTTCGAGAAAAGCTAACATTTTCCTTTTTATCATGAACTATTTTATAATGACAACTAAGTTGATAGAGTATAGTAAATAAGAAAGTTTCTCCCAGCAACCTTGTGCAACTCTCCTTTAAGTACAACTTTGCTTTTAACGCAAGGGTCTGTAAGATGAACAAAAAGTAGGTCAGAATATTGAAAACGCTACATGTGTTTACTCTCCAGTAATGATAGTTATCCTTCTGACCCTCTTAAACTCAAACTCAGTTTTGTTTTGTTTTGTTTTTTTTTAATTTATTACAGACAGAGAGAGGGAAAGAGAGAGAGGGAGAGTGAGAATGGGCACGCCAGGGCCTCTAGCCATTGCAAACGAACTCCAGATGTGTGTGCCCCCTTGTGCATCTGGTTTACATGGGACCTGGAGAATCGAACCGGAGTCTTTAGGCTTCACAGGCATGTGCCTTAACTGCTAAGCCATCTCTCCGGCCCTCAAACTCAGTTTTTAACCATCCAGACTATCTCAAAAAGAAAAAAAACCTTTCACGCAGCCTCTGCACTAGTAATAGTGACATAGAACACAGCACAAAGAACCATGATTTTTCCCTAGTCAGGGAGCCGTTATCATCTGCTACGGTATGTGGCTGTAGCACACTGCTCACCTCCTGATTTACTTAAATCTTTCTGCTTCTATCAACCGCAGGGAATGGGGACACTTACAGGTAACAACTGACAATTTGAAGAGAAAATATAGAGAGAAGCTGTGTAAAGCAAGTGCTCAGATTATAGCTGTTGACTCCTAATATTATTTGATAGATGAGGCTGCTACAATTATCTGCTGCTCATGGGTTCCATTACTGGAACAAGAAACACACAAAATAAGGGCAATTTCCCAGACAATGTATAGGACACTTAACTTTGTCAAGAGCCATGTCTGCGAGTGAAGTCCCCCTCGTTGAAGATGAAGATAATATGCCAGCAGTTCAATGCGAGCATTTAGTTCATACCACATTCATTTCCTTCTGTTATATCTGCCATGCTCTAGTTAAGTACAAATTGGATATTATTTTTTAACTAAGAGTTTGTTTTAAAATGCACTCATGAAATCCACCACTCACCCTCCTCCAAAATAAAGGGTATGTTCTTTAGAAGGCTGTAAGAAAACGTGAAATCCTCTAAACAGATGAAAAGATAAAAATCTTTCTATCTTAATGTTACAATTAGCCACTCCAAAATTATTAGAACAGTTTTAATTCTTTAAAAAAATGCCCATCCTCTCTCACTTTCTCACTCTCTCCCTCGCTCTCTATCTCTAATAAATAAATAAAAACAAATTTAAAAAGAAAGAAAAAGAAATGGGTCTGAAGAGATGGCTTAGTGGTTAAGGCACTTGGCTGCGAAGCTTAAGGACCTAGGTTCAATCCTCCAGGTCCCACATAAGCCAGAGGCACATGGTGACACATGCATCTGAAGTTCGTTTGCAGTGGCTAGAGGCCCTGGGGTGCCCATTCTCTCTCACTGTCTCTCTTACTCACTCTCTCTCTCTCTGTCTCTAATTAATAAATTAAATTTTGTGGTTTAAACTTATATTGCCATTGAAATATCTGGAAGAAGAAAAAAAGCAAATTTGTTATTGAAAGACAAAAGAAAATGTGTCTAAAGAGTAAACTGAATTTTTGCACCCATATTAACTAATAATTCATTTTGCACTTTTATTTTGTATTGAGCCATTAGGTGGAATGAACCTAGGAAATGTTAGAATTGCACTGCAAAGCACACTTGTCCCCTTCCTCATTACCACCATACAGAGAGGAGAGAGGAAGAGGAAAAAACAGAAAGAAACAGGAAAATAGAAAATATTTAAGTCAGAAGGCCAGGCATGGGGGCACACTCCTTGAATCCCAGCACTTGGGAGGTAGACGTAGGAAGGATTGCTGTGAGTTCAAGGCCAACCTGAGACTACATAGTGAATTCCAGGTCAGCCTGGGCTAGAGTAAAACCCTACCTCGAAAACCCAAAAGAATTAAGTCAGAAAAGGACAGGATTATTACGAGTGGGCCCCTGACTGATGAGGTTAAGGTGAGTAAATTTTTATCAACTACTTTGCAGGACAGGAGAGAAGTGGCCTCCAGCATACTCACTGTGATGGTTGGATTCAGGTGTCCCCCATAAACTTAAATGTTCTGAATGTCATGTCCCCCTCCCCCCACCCCTCACCCCCCCCCCCCCGCTGATGGCAATTTGAGAATTAAAGCCTCCACGAGGCAGTGTACTGTTGGGGGTGGGCTTATAGGTGTTACAGCCAGCTTTCTCTTGCCAGTGTTTGGCACACTCTCCTGTTGCTGTTGTCCACCTTATGTTGTCCAGGAGGTGATGTCCACCCTCTGCTCACACCATCATTTTCCCTGCCGTCATGGAGTGTCCCCTTTTCCCCACAAGCTGCTCTTGGTCACATGTTTTCTGCCAGCAATGCAAACCTAACTGCAACACTCACCCAACTGTTCTTATGTCTACCCTGAATGTAATCCACATGTGAAATTTAAACAAAACCTTGCATGCCTTTAACCCCAGAACACAGGAGGCAGAGGTAGAAGGAACCCTGTGAGGTTGAGGCCAGGGATCCAGGTCAGCCTGGGCTAGAGGGAGACCCTACCTTGAAAAATCAAAAATAAAAATCCTTTAATTTTTTTTTCCTCTTTATTCTTGTTGCTTTGATAGACTTGCAAGCCAAAACATGGACAAACCCAAATGGCATGCAAGATACTGGGCTCTGTGATTCTCTTTCCTAGCATTCGTAACCTTACTTTTGTATGGATAAGCACTTAACTAGGCCTGATTTCTGGGAGAGCCATGTCTCCCTTTGACCAGATACATGGAATTCTTGCAGGCATTCATTTGAGAATGTCCATCCCGCCCCCCCCCCCAATCTAGGACACTGTGAGCGTCATCCATGGAGCTGGTCAAAAAGCTCCTCTTTAATAATACTCAAGAGTGATGGTTAAGTCTGTACAGTTTAATTATAACATTCAGGCATATACATTATTCTTTCTCAGCTCCTAAAATCTTTTAAGTCTGTTTTAAAAGGGCCTCTACACAAAAGGTAACTTCATCCCAGAGAGAAAGAAACTCAAACTTGGCCATACCACTTCCACTTGGGCATTGATTAGATGTCTTTTTTTTTTTTTTTTTAACAAATTCAAAAAGAAAGGGGACACGATTTAAAACTAAAATAGAACCAGGCACGTTGTACAAAGGATTATTTCAAGTAATTCTCCTTGAAACTATAACAAAGGAATGTTTCCTGGGGATTAAATGGACTGTCAGGTAATCAGAAAAGTTCTTTTAGGTTTGTCCTCAGGAAGAAAAAGAGCACTTTGGATGGATTTTGTTCCTGGCATTTTGTGACACTTTACAGCTTATTCCCTGGTGTCACACCGATTTATTTCATTATTCATGAGCTCCGTGAAGGAAGGAATGATCTTAGAGGTCCACAGCTGGACCACACTAATAGATCCCTTCCTATCCTCCATCTACTGTTACTTTAATATGGATAAGATTGTTTTATTAATGAGAGCAAATGGGTTTCCTGAACACCAGTCTCTCCTTTGGTCACTCGGGAACCAGATATACCTGATGAATTGATTCTCAACATTTTGAGCACCCATCCTATTTTTGACACTGTACTTTGAAAAAAAAAAAAAGAATTAATTCAGACATAAATGGACAAAAGCTGTCCCTGCAGGAAGTTACATTCTAATGAAACAAGACTGACCTCCATGACTAATTGATGATGCCACAGTCAACTATCAATTATGCATGTGAAGATTATCCATGACACACTGGGAGAGCGAGCACCCATCGTGAAGTTTGAAATCCCAGCCTTCTCGACATCTCCACTGACTGGGGCGGTTGCAATCTGAAACGTCTCACCACCTTGTAACTTTGGTGACAAAGCAAAGTAAGACAGCTGCCCCAGCCTCCTGTGGAACCCACCTTCCTTCAGTAATCAGCTACAGAGCACATGCAGTGAGGTCCTCTGCCAAGCACAGCAGAAACGGATGGGCTCCTTGTGGACAGATTGATCAGGTACCCACGGGCGGCAGTTACTAGATCTGCTGGCAGAAAGAGACAGGAAGCATTTCCATGGGGAAAAGAGACTTGATATGGGCATTGAAAACCAAGTGGGTATTGAGGAATGGGCAGGGCAAGAAGTGCAAAGGAAAGCAAAGGCACAGAACTGCAGGATGGCATGGTGCACAGTGGGCTCTCTATGTCACATAGCACAGCCATGGGTAAGCAGGTGAGAGGAAGGTCATGAGGTTCCCAAAAAGGGAAGAACTGAAAAAAAATTTTAAGGTCTGGAGACATGGCTTACTGGTTAAGGCACTTGTCTGCAAAGACGAAGAACTCATGTTTGAGTCTCCAGATCCCACGTAGCCAGCCACAGCCATGCAAGTGCACAATGTCGCACGTGAGCACAAGGAGGTGCACGCATCTGGAGTTCGTTCGCAGCAACTGAAGGCCCTGGTGAGCCCATTCTCTCTCTCTCTCTCTCCCTTTCTCTTTCTCACTCTCTACCTCTTTCTCTCTCTCTCTCTCTCTCTCTCTCTCTCTCAAAATAAATTAAAACAGAAAAAAGAACTGAAAAGGGTCAACAGTGAAGTGGGCCAACAAAACTTCCTTTCTATGGGATAAGTCACCAGTAGTTGGATACCATTGACAAGATGAGGAACATTTCTCTTTAGGAGGCAACAATGAGTTCAGTGTGGGTCACTGTTCTGGCTGAGACAAGGTCATAACCTGTATACAATACCTGTCTTCTACATTTGAATGCTCTTGAGCTAATACCCAGGGAAAGACGGCGGCGCATGATTCTCTCACACACTTCCATGATGTAAGACAGACCTCCCATGAGCTCCCCAGCTGCTTTAGGCTAAATTTAAAAATAAAGACTGAGGGGAGAGGGTGTACTAAAGTCAACCAATCCAAGAGCTGGGGAATGCCTCGGTGATTAATGGTACTTGCTTGCAAAGACTGCTTGCCTGGGTTCAAATCCCCTGTGTCCGTGTAAAGCCAGATGTCCAAAGTGGAGCATGCATCTGGAATTTGTTTCTATTGGCAAGAGGATCTGGTATGCCCATACTGTTGCTCTGCAAATAAATAAGTTTTGGTTTTTTTTAGTTTTGTTTTTTGGTTTTTTGAGGTAGTGTCTCACTCTCCCAGGCTGACCTGAAATTCACTATGTAGTCTCAGGCTGGCCTTGAACTCACAGTGATCCTCTTACCTCAGCCTCATGAGTGCTGGGACTAAAGGTGTGCACCACCATACCCAACAGAATTATTTTTTAAAAAAGAGAGAAAAAAAAAATCCAAAACCCAAGATTCATCATTTATGTGCCTGATCTCATTTTCTAAGGTAGTATACTAATTCTCTGCCAGGCTACAGACATCAAGAATGGATACAGGGGCTGGAGGGGTGGCTTAGTGGTTAAGGCGTTTGCCTGCAAAGCCAAAGGACCCAGGTTCAATTCCCCAGGACCCATGTTAGCCAGATGCACAAGGGGGCACACGCATCTGGAGTTCATGTGTGGTGGCTGGAGGCCCTGGGGCGCCCATTCACACTCTCTCTCTCTCTCTCTCTCTCTCTCTCTCTCTCTCTCTCTCTCCCTCCCTCCCTCCCTCCCTCTCTCTGTGTCAAATAAAGAAATAAATAAAAATTAAAAATATAAAAAGAACAGATATAGATGCATTGAAAGACAATTTTTCAGATCTAAACAGCTTCAAAAATAGCCACAAAGTTAACCACACAGGGAGCTACTGCCAAAATGTCTAGCAAATGCTAGTAGGAAGGTAGTAGGAAGGTGATGTATCCATTCATGAATTTGTTATGCATTCATTCAACAAATATATGGAGAGAGGGCTCAGTCTAAGTACCATGGTAACTAAGGAGCTTACACACTAGCAAGTGAACAGTGTGTGTGTGTGTGTGTGTGTGTGTGTGTGTGTGTGTGTGTGTGTTGAGAAAACTGTGTAATGAGGCAAGATGGCAAGACATGTGGCTACTCCAGGTGGACTGGCCAGGGGAGGAATGTTGCTGGACTAAAAGCAGGAAGATAAAAAAAAACATACCAGCCACCATGGAAGAACATTCCAGAAAGAGTGAGGGCAGAAGAACAAGAACCAGAAGGAGCCTGATACTTTTCAAGAAGCACAAACTCTTGGTGTGGCTGGAGCAGGGTCAGTAAAGAGGAGAGGAAAACAAGCTAAGGAGGTAGGAAGAGAGCGAGTGGATCATGAGAGACATGAGGGGAGGAAAGAAGAAGAGGCTTAGGAACACTGGCCTCAAGCCCCGGGCAGCCCTCATTGAGGGACTTCACTGTGCAACTTCTCAGAAACTTTCTTTCTTTGTCAAAAGCATATGCCGGCACATCAGGAAAAAAAAGAAAAAAACAAATGAGATAAACTGTCCAAAATCCCTGGCAGACAAGAAATGCCTAATGAAATAGTTCCTGCCCTTCATTCTTCCCTTTTCATGTCAGTCATGAAAGTCACTGTGTGCGGTGCGGAGCAGGTGAAAAGAAATGAGCCTTTTCCAGTCTAGAGAGGAGGTCCTCTTTCATTCCTGGGCTGACCTTGAGAAGCTCCAACGTTCAGGAACCCCAGGGGACCAAAGGTCAATCTGCTGCGGTCACATGATGTTGGAAAATGTCCCCCTCTGACCCCAGGAGACCTTCACATAAATTTCTCTGTGTAACCCTGGCATTTATGAACTGCAAATTAAAAATAAAACAGCAGATAACTCTGCAAGGTAAATGCTTTAAAAAAAAATTCAGCAAGTGCTTTGAGGTCCTTAGCAAAAGGTACTCTAAAATAGAGTTCTGGGCCCGAAAGATGGCTTAGTGGTTAAGGAACTTGCATGCGAAGCTTAAGGACCCAGATTCAATTCCCCAGGACCCATGTAATCCAGATGTACAAGGTAGTGCGTGTGTCTGGAGTTCATTTGCAGTGGTTGGAGGTCCTGGTGCACTCTCTCTCTCTCTCTCTCTCATAAATAAAATAATAAAATATTTTTTAAAATATATAAAAAATACAGTTCTGCTCTGACAGTAGAGCTATCCCCTGGCTGCCTCATGAGACTGGAGGGTGGCAATGCAGAGAATATGGAATATTCCTGACTTGTGACTTCCCTCTATGATAGACTAAGCCATTTCTGAGATCTTTTTGAAAGACATTTTTCTTCTTTCCCCATCTATCTTCTCTCATCACCTGTCCATCTTCATCTTTTCTGCCCTAGAAGCTGCAGGGAGTTCTGGTTGTGCCCTGGGGTCCCCACTCTCTACTATTCTCCATGACCAATCCTTGAATATCCTCTCCTATACCTCATTCAAGGCCAGCACAAGATCTATACATCTTCGTATCTCCAAGGCTTTCTGACTGCCTGCATGTTAGCTGCATGCACCTGCTGAGGGAGAACTTGGAAAAACAATCCAATTAACTCGCTGCTCCAATGAGATGATCAAGATTCTAGGTGACTTACCTTAAACATTGACTAAAAATAGTAAATCGGGGCTAGGGAGATGGTACATCATTCAAAGATATTTACGTGCAAAGCCTCTTGTCCCAGAGTCAGTTCTCAATACCCACGTAAAACCACATGGATAATCTGGTGCATGTGTCTGGAGTTCATTTGCAGTGGCAAGAGGCTCTGGTGTACCCATTGTCTTTCTATCTGTCTCTCTCTCTCTCTCTCTCTATTTCTCTCCATCTATCTAATTAATAAATAATTAAATATATTTTTAACATTCTATTCATAAACACCAAAAAAGCACAAAACACTTGAATTGTTTGATTTGTTTCTTTGTTTTACTTTCTTCTTCCTGCTTAATTCACTTATCTCTGTATCGATCAACAAATAGTTTTGTATCGCTATTTCATAGTACCTTTAGGATAAATTCTGCCATTTTTATTAGAAAAAATGTATATAACATATCAAACTCATTCTATGATGCCAGGATTACCCTGCTTCCAAAACATAGTAAAGACACAAAGGAAAAAAAAAAAAACTACAGACCAATTTCCCTGAAGAACACGGATTCAGAAATTCTCAACAAAATACACACAAACTGAATTCAAGAGCCCATTAAGAAGACCATCCTCCATAAATCAGTGGGCTTCTTCATACCAGAAATGCAAGGTTGGCTCAACATAGGTAAATCAATAAATGTAATACACTCTATAAATAAACAAGGACAGAAATCGCATGGTCAACTCAATTGCCACAGAAAAGGCATTTGACAGAGTTCAACATGGTTTCATGGTGAGAGTCCTAGGGAATGGAAAAATACACAGGACCTACTTCAAAACAACAAAGGCCCTATATGACATGCCCACAGCCAATGTTGCAATAAATGGAGAAAAACTGATGTCATTTCCTCTAAAACTGGGAATGAGACAAGAATGTCCACTCTTGCCACTTCTATGCAAAGTCCTAACTAGAGCAGTAAGACAGGAAATAGGCATGAAAAAGAACACAACAGGAAAGGAAGAAGTCTAAGTACACCCATTTGTAGGAAAGAAAGGAAAGGTTTTGTCATCTCCACCCTGCCCCAACAAAGGAGGCCTCTGGCCACTCGGATGCCCAAAAGCTAAGTCCAGCAGTCTCCCTGAACCCTTTCCTGCCCCTCATGTCTTACCTCCAAGTCTTCTGCTTCATCCCCCAAAACACCTGGATTTCTTTTCATAGCTCCCCTTCTCCCACCATCTGGTCCCTCTCACTTCCATCTCCTGCCCATCCTGTCCCAAGGACTATTCAGATTCCTCATTCCCTCTTCCTCGCCACCATCCCTAACTGTACTCCATAACTAGAGTGATCCAGAGGAGATCAGGCTGGGCCCTTTTTAGCTCAGGCCCCTCCAGGGGTCTTACTTCCCCACCACCAGTGGACTCCAGAACTGCGGTCCTTCTCCACAGCTCCAAGCTCTGAGCCCTCCAGTCACTTGTAGATATGCTGTTCCCCTATGCACCTGATGCCACTCCTATGTTCAACTGAATGTCATTTCCACCTGGAGGTATCCATTGACTCTTACTGGAATCATACTGGGTCCCTAACGTTACTGCATTGGAAACTTCACTCAACAGTGTTGGGGTGGGGGATTCTGAGAAGGGGTGACTGTGCTGTGAGGGTCATGTAATCAGTACCATTATCACAGAAGTGGGTTGGTTATCATGAGTATGCTTATTATAAAAGTGAGTTTGGCCAGGCATGGTGGCACACGCCTTTAATCCCAACACTTGGAGGCAGAGGTAGGAGGATCGCTGTGAGTTTGAGGCCACCCTGAGACCACATAGTTTATTCCACGTCAGCCTGGGCCAGAGTGAGACCCTACCTTGAAAAACTTTAAAAAAAAAAAAAGGGAGTTTGACTCCCACTTGCCTGGTCTTGGTCTTGGTCTTACAAAGGGGTGTTTTCTGACCTTTCTGCCTTCCAGTGTGATATATGACACAAAAAGAAGGACTGCACCAGATGCCAACTCCTCACTCTTGAACTTCTTAGCCTTTAGAACTATGAGAAATAAACTTTTTTCATTATAAATGACTCACTCTTAGATACTCTATTATAGAGCATAAAAGAGACTGACGGTCTAAATTGACTTTTTGGCCCAATTATTCTAAAAACACCTCATTTTCATCGTAGCATTTTGCATGCTTTTTAATTATTGTTCTATTTGATTATTTGGAAATATTTGTTTTGCCCTCTAGATCATGAGTTTACCTCAGACAATGTCTTGCCTTCCTGGTATGAATGAATGCCATGCCCTTAGCACAGTGGAGAGCATATAAAAATCATGAATTATCCAATGCATATAATGCTTCCCATGCATGAAGCAAGATTTAAGTACCTCACACGTATTAACTCATTTAATCCTTATAGCCACCTTGTGTGGTAAGTGCGGTTGCTGTTCCCATTTCACAGGTGAGGAAACTAAGGCACAGAGAACTCAATTATGTGTCTAATTCTTTCCTGGATAGTGTGTGTTTGAACTGGGTATTAAAGTCAAATAATCTGGCTTCATTCAAACTCCATACTCCTTATTAGTATAGTCTACTATTTCTTACAATACAGACTCTCTAAGTTGTTCAATAAATCCTACCACCTTAAAAAAAATGCTGTCATTTCAGGATCCACGTTAGCCAGATGCACAAGGGGGCGCACACATCTGGAGTTCATTTGTAGTGGCTGGAGGCCCTGGTGTACCCATTCTCTCTCTCTCTCCCAACTGTCAAGTAAATAAATAAATAATAAAATATTTTTTTAATAACAAATTCTGGACTGACTGAGGCCTTCATGACTCTTCAGTGAACACCCTAACCCCACTGAGGAGGGTCTCCAAGGTAACAGGAGCTTGGGCAAGGCAATAAAAGAAACTATCCTGTTATAATTAATACAAACTAAAAATTAATATAAAAACACAATAAAATTAAAGCTTAGGAACTGCAGCCTGGAGAGTCTTCATTAGTTGCTAAAGTGCTAAGGTGTCCCAATGGACATTAGGTAAACCGCATGTCCACAACGGAGTCCTCCAAGGACAACCACTTAAGGAGAAGATGAAGAGGATGGAGGGAAGGAGCAAACGGAAAAGTAGGATGTCTCTCAGTTCATAACAAGGGTGGAACTTCAGAGAAGGAAGACTGAGATCAGTAGGTGCTCCTTAACTCTGTGTGAAGATGGTTCCAGTGTGACAGGACCCCTGATGCAATGAGGCCCCAGACTAGAAGCCTGCCCCTCTGAAGCTGCAGGAGCTTGTGAAACTAAAAACACTGACTGATTAATGAGGCATGGAAACTGCAGGACGATTAACATTAAAAACTAGAGTTTAACTGTGACTAAAGCAAGCAGTGACTGACGACATGTAAGATTAGGGAGTTGTTTTTGTACTCACATAAAAGCTTCCATGAGGATAGAAATAGAACTTCATTTTACAGTTTAGTGGCCTGGTTATTTTAGTTCAGAAGAAATTTTATGCAACAGTCCACAACAGGTCACTAACAAAATAGAAAATAGGGGCTAGGGAGATGGTTCAGCAGTTAAAGGTGCTTGCCTGCCAAACCTGCCGGTCCGGGTTCAATTCCCTAGCCACTTACATAAAGCCTTATAGGCATTTGTTTACAGCAGACATCAAGACACTCACACACGCACGCACACACGTGTTTGCAAATAAATAATTTTTTAAAATGAAAAGATGATATAGGTAAAAATATAAGTCCCACTGCCCAAGTTCATGCCATACAGCATAGTGTGAAAACAATGAACCTAGCCTTTCATCTCATTTTATAAGTGAAGAGAATCAAATACAGAAGAAAGAAGGGAGAAAGGCAAAGAAGAAGGGAGAGAGGAAGAAGAGGCAGAAGAAAGAGAGCGAATGCTTAATGATTTGCCTGGCGTCACTCAGGTAGAATTCCCATGGGAAGTCCATGCCTCTAAGCCTTAGCTTGGTGTTTTCCCCTAGAACACGGGTTTGTCTTGCAGAATCCCTGGAACAAAATTCAGCTCCTGTTTTTTTACTCTTATCAGCATGTGACTATAACCAATTCACACGTGTGTGCTCGATTTGTTTTAGGCAGAAATTTGTTTTGAAAGCAACATTCTGGAAATGCACGGCAAATTCAATTCGGAGTGACAAACATTCCCGTATTTCACGGGAAGACCCACTGAGCCACCGAGTGGCGAGGAGAAGCTACGATTACCAGCAGGGCTTGCTTACCTGGCCAGTCCAACCTAGTTCAGTGTGGTAATTTCTCCAACTCAGTCACTGGGACATTCACCATTTAACTCAAGAAATAAATGGAAATGTTTGCTTTTAAAGCCAGCAGCAAAGATCATTGAATAATCTTTGACATGCTGAGGGAAAAGTAACTGACAACCAAGAAATTGAACCTCAGTCTGCTATGGTTTGAACTGTCTCGTTCCAAATTCAAGGTGGGGCCTTCAAGGGTGCTGAGGCCATTAGGTCTGCATCCTCCTCAATGAGATTAAGGGCCCCAGAAAAGAGTCTTCATGCCCTTTCACCTTCAGTCTCCTGAGCAGCACACCTCCCCTACTGAAAATTGCCATTCACCAGACACCAAGTCTGCCAACACCTTAGACAAGAACTTCCCAACCACAAAAACTGAGAACTACTTTTCTCTTCTTTATAAACCACCCAGTCTGTGGCATTCCATTGGAACAGTGTAAATGGACCAAGAGACCATCAAATTATCATGTAAGATTAATGACATTAAAAAAAAAAAAACATTTTAGGGCTGGAGAGATGGCTTAGCAGTTAAGGTGTTTGCCTGTGAAGCCTAAGGATCCTGGTTCTATTCTCCAGTACCCATGTAAAGCCAGATGCACAAGGTGGTGCCTGCGTTGGAGTTTGCAATGGCTGGAAGCCCTGGTGCACCCATTCTCTCTCCTCCTCTTTCGCTAATAAATAAATAATTTTTAAAAGTTAAAAAAAAAAACATTTTAAGCATATGAACAACAGAGAGGTGTACCATGCAGAACCTTGATACCACAAAACAAAAAAAAAAGATTTAACAAGAAAATACATAAGTACTTAAAATGTAGAATTTGAGGGCTGGAGAGATGGCTTAGTGTTTAAGGCACCTGCCCGCTAAGCCTATGAACGCCTGTTCGATGCTCCAGGTCCCACGTTTAGCCAGACACAAAGTGACACAAGGGCACAATGCCACACTTTCCCACAAGGGGGTGCACATGTCTGGAGTTCATTCACAGCAGCTGAGAGGCTGCTGGCATGCCCATTCTCTCTCTCTCCTCTCTCTCTCTCTCTCTCTCTCTCTCTCTCTCTCTCTCTCTGACTCTCAAAAAAAAAAAAAAAAAAAAAAAGTAGAATTTGAGATATAGAACTTTGTTAAAAGGTTAATAATTGAAGGATGGGGAGGTGGCTGGGCAGGTTAAGAGGGCTTGCTATAGCTGCGTAAAGGCCTGAGAGATCCTTATTAACCCTGAGTGAGATTCCCCATCATCCACACACAGAGAGCTGGACCTGCCCGCACATGCTTGTGTTTCCAGCTCTATTGGGAACACAGACCAGAGGATTGCTGGGACTCGCTGGTCAGCTAGTGTGACTGAAAAAAAATGGCACTGCTAGGTGCTGTGAGAGACTCTGTCTCCAGGAAACACGCAGATGAGAGATAGAGGAAGAATACCCAATGTTCTGTGATGCTTCCACATGTGTATGGGGCATGTGTATCTGCACACATATTTGTATAACATACACACACATACCACATACTACCCACCCTCAAAAAAAATTGACAATTCAGTGTTGACTGAATTAGTTCCTCCAAAACTATAAAGTAATAACTCTATGTGAGTGAATCCCAGTATTATCATTTTAAAAAAGAAAGAAAATACAGAGTAACTTCAGACTTGGTTGTCTTTGAAAATATGGCTAATTAAGAATTTTTGTGATTAAGAGCAAACATTGACACCAGAAATGCAATTTTATGCTTCTATATCATCTGAAGGCAGTAAAATGTGAAAAACTACGTCAACCCAATAAAAGATAGGCACATGAGAGGAGGCAGAGAAGAAATGTAGTGAAAAGGAAACACAAAAGGATGATAAAAATAAGTCCCAAGGCACAAGTAATCAAAATGGTTGAAAATGAGCTGGGTTCATCAATTTAAGACATTATCTCACTGCTCAGCACTCAGGAGGCAGAGGTGGGAGGATCGCCAAGAGTTCAAGGCCACCCTGAGACTACATAATGAATTCCAGGTCAGCCTGAGCTAGAGCGAGAGCCTACCTTGAAAAAAAAAAAAAAAAAAAAAAAAAAAGTAAATAAAATATTTTTAGAAAATATGCAATTCAAATAACAAACATGAAATTAGTATCCCTGTAAATTTGTAATACCTAAAGCAGAAATTGGCAAATTTATATAAGCAGATAAATTTATAATCATAGAGGGTAATTAATACTAGTGAAAATATAGAAGTTTGGCACGGTAAAATTAGTCAGCCAGATCTAATAGAAATAGAGAGTCACACACCACAAAAGGGCTAAATCATCTTTTCATGAATGCATGGAACATCTACAAATACTGGCACAATACCAGGTTTTCAAAGGAGTTGAATCATACAGATCATCCCCTAGATAATGATGTAATTAAATTATAAATCAAGGTTGCAAAGTAGTAGAAACATAGCAAAAGCAGGTGTTTGGATTAAAATGAGTGTTTAAGTAAAACCTGAATTACTAAGAAATTATTAAATATTAACAGAAATGGGTAAACTGAATTACTATTTAAAGATCAACTTATAGCATTACATTTACTAGGAAAGAGAGATTCAAAGAAATGTGCAAATTGAGAGCCTAGAAAATAGCTGAAAAATAAATTTAAAGAAAGTGAAAGCAAGAAAAAAATAAGTTTATAGAAATTAAAGAAACAGAAATAAAAGATAATAATAAACATTGCACGAAATCCAAAGCTGATTCTTTGAATAGCTAATGAGTAGGCATTGTTAGCGAATCTAGCCAAAAGCAGGAGATATGCTCAGTGGTTAAAGTCACTTGCTTGCGAGCCTGGTAACCCACATTTGACCCCTTCAGTGCCCACAAAAGGTTAGATGCAAAGTGACACAAGGATAGGTAAACCCAACACACGTGTGGCAATGAGAGACGGGGCCAAAAGCAGAAGCTTACAAACAGTAGCAAGAGAGGTCCAGTCTCGAGAGGCAGAAGGAAAGGAGGAACATCCTGCCCATGGTTATCTTCTGACATGCACCCCCTTGCACACACACCAAACACACACACACATACACTAAAAACAGAAAAATAGAAGACAGATGTAATAAAAGTGGGGGACAATGCTGGAGAGATGGCTTAGCAGTTAAGGTACTTGCCTGTGAAGCCTAAGGACCCCAGTTCAATTCTCCACATAAGGTCCCACGTAAACCAGATGCACATGGTGGTGCATGCATCTGGAGTTCGTTTGCAGTGGCTAGAGGCCTGGTGCACCCATTCTCACTCTCTCTCTCTCTCTCTCTCTCTCTCTCCCTCTCTCTGTCTCTAACAAATAAATAAAAATAAAATCTTAAAAGTGGAGAACAAAAATATACAATAGATGTTAATCATTATAAGATAATACTGCAAGCATTATGTAATGAATTTAAAATTTAAAATACATTACTTTTAGAAAAATATATTAATTTCTAACAATGACTCAAGAATGAACAGAAAGTGGTAAGTAATAAATAAGCAAATTCAATTGGTAATGAACATCTCACAAATCAAGCGGAACTAAAGAGAAGATATCTTACAAATAAATCCACCTTGATCTTCAGAGAATAAACAGAAAAACCTTCATCTCCAAGCAGATTCTGAAAAAAAATTAGTCAACTCATTCTGATTAATAAAATCAGAATAACAAAATTGGGTCAATTAGTGTAAGAACAGAGAGTAATACAGTAATAAATACAGAGGAAAAGTCCCCAGAGAAAGATTTTTTTTATAAAGTGTGAAACAACAACATATGAAATAATACTAATAGTTAATAAGTATAGTTTTATGAATATCATGTCTAAGTATATTGACAAAAAAAAACAAAGAAGGCTTTTCATTACACAAACTATAAATCTACGTCATGGTAAGAAATTTTAAAGGATAAATTATCATCTCAATGAGTGAAGACAAAGAAAAATGACACAATTCAAGTCTGATTGTTGACAAACACATTTAGAAAACAACACAGAAGTTGTCTGGCAGACACTCTGTATTGAGAAGCTACGTAGGCATTATACCTAATAATATCACTTTATAAGCATTTTCATTAAAATCAGAAGTAATATAAAAATGATTATCACCACTTCTTTTCAGCATTATACCGGAGGGCCTGAGAACTCAGCAAAACAATAAGGTGTATAAAGTTTAGTCATGGATGATATGAATATCTACCTAGATATTCCAAAGAATATATACATGAATTATTAAAATAACATTAGAAGTGGTTCTGTACACAAAAATCAGCATAAATGGGAAAAGTTTCCACCCAAAGGATATTCTTAGCGTTGGCAGGAATAAACTTATCAGAAGATGTGTAAAGTCCTTATGCAGAAAATTTCAATCAAATTTTTAAAAAAATCTTAAAGGAATTTTACGTTAAATATATTAGTTACTTTGATGATCTCCAAGTAAATTTTCCAATTCAAAATTAAAGTCTGAGCAAGGTTTATAAAAGAAGTCTACATCAGCTTACATGTGTTTCTATGGAAAAATCAAAACATTTACAATAAGAAAGAAAGTTTTTTGAAGAATAACAAAATTGAGGAACTTCTTTACTGTATACCAAGAATTATTTGAAGCTATAATAATTATAAAGTTAAGGTATGTGTGTAGGGATAGACAAGTGATCTCATGGAAAAGAAGAGTTTAAATACAGAAACACGTTGATCTGGAAATAGAAATGTGGTCAGCACATGTAGTAGTTACCTTCTTGTCGCAGCTCATGGGAAGAAAGGGCTTATTTCAGCTAACAGTTTCATCATGACAGGAAAAGCAGAGCAGAGCAGGGGCTGGAAATCATATCTTATCACATCAGCTGGGAGGTAGCAGTAAGACTGACTTCCTCCGACAAGGCTTCATCTCCCAAAGGCTCCACCGGCTGGGATTAAGTATCAGACTTAATCCTAAATACATGAGGCGATGCAGGACATTTCATATTGAAACCATAACATCATGGCCGTACAAATCAACAAGGAAGGGACGGACTGGTCATGAAAATGTGGTGGGTAACTGGTTATAACTGGAGGAATGATGAAAAACTTTAAGAGTTTGAGAAGGAGATATATATATTAGTAAATACATCTTGATTGGAGTAGGAAAGAATTTCCTAAGCAATATAATAACAAAATCAAGAACAAAATACTAAGAAATTGAATGTATCACAATACAAATGTTCACCCCAAAAACATGATAAAAGACAAGTCACAGTAGAAAAATATATTTGCAACATGCAATTAATAAAATATTAGAAGCCAAGAAATATAAATAACTCTTAGAAATCAAGTAGTAAAAGTAAAGAAAAAAAAGTCATCCGGGCTGGAGAGGCTCAGCGGTTAAGGCACTTGCCTGCAAAGCCTAATGAGCTGGGTTCTATTCCCTAGTACCCATGTAAAGCCAGATGCACAAAGTGGTACATGCATCTCGAGATTGTTTGCAGCAGCCGGTCCTGGCATGCCCATTCTCTCATTCTCTCTCTCTCTCTCTCTCTCTCTCTCTCTCTCTCTCTCTCTCCTTCTCCTCTTCCTCCTCCCCCTAGCAAATAAATAAAAATATTTTTAAAAATCCTAACAAAGATGGAGCCAAGAGTATAAATAAGTCATTGATAAAATAAGAATACCAAAGATCAATAAATGTCAAACACACTAATGGTCAGAAAGATAATGCAACAAAAATACGGTCTCGTTTTATACATTTCAATGGGAAAATATTTTAGTCTGACAATTTCTGATGAGGATGAGGAAAACAAGGTCTTCCTAGCCTACCAATAGAACTGTGTTCATCAGCCTCTGAAAGCAATTAGCAATGATCTAGCAAACCCATTTCTATAGTTATGCCCTATGACCAAACTTCTGAGTCTCTACATGCAAGATGGGGAGATGGCTCAGCGGGTAAAGGTGCTCACTTACAGTCTTAAACATGACTGAGGTGCCCAAAAAGCTTCTATGTGGGCTATATATACAAGTATGTAGTACATTGGAAAGTAGAAATAATCATTTTAAATTATTTATAAATAATTTAAATATAGCCAAGTAATATCGCCCCCACATTGAAATAGCTGCATGGAATAGATTCTCCAAAACCAAAAACAATTAGTGAAACTTTTGCAAAACTTTTCAATATCTGGTTTAGTTAAATATAGCTAGATGACGAGTTCTTCTGCTTTTAACTTATTAAATTATGATTCTTTTGTATGTGTATATATATGGAGTATACATATATGTTGCTTGTGTATATGCTGGTACACATGTGTGTGGATATATATATGTGTGTGTGTGTGTGTTCTTATATATGTGGAGGTCAGAAGTCAATGTCAGGTGTGTTGCTTGGTCACTCTCCACTTTTTTTTTTTTTTTTTTTTTTTTTTTTTGTCTTTTCAAGGTAGGGTCTCACTCTAGCCAGGCTGACCTGGAATTCACTCTGTAGTCTCAGGGTGGCCTTGAACTCATGGTGATCCTCCTACCTCTGCCTCCCAAGTGCTGGGATTAAAGGCATGCACCACCACACCTGGCAAGAATCAATTTTTCCTTCAGGTTTAACATACCACCTTAGCAGAAAGTTCAGAAAAAGAGCTCAGCCATTCATAATTATATTTATTTTATTTATTTATTTTTGGTTTTTCAAGGGAGGGTCTCACTCTAGCCCAGGCTGACCTGGAATTCACTATGTGGTCTCAGGGTGGCCTCGAACTCACAGTGATCCTCCTACCTCTGCCTCCTAAGTGCTAGGATCAAAGGCGTGTGCCCGGCTCCTCTTTATTTTTTTGAGACACGGTTTTTGGCTGAACCCAGAGATCACTGGTCCAGCTAGCCAAGTGAGTCAGTAGACCCTAGGCATCCTCCTGTCTCTGCCTCCCAGAGCTGAGATGAAGGGTGATCTCTGCCACGCCCAGCTCTCGTGTAGATGCCTGAAATCTGAACTCAGCCCCTCATGCTTGTGCAACAAGACCTTTACCACTGAACATTCCCTCAAGCCCTTTTATAAGAGTCTGTTTCCATTGAAGGTCCACTGTCAGGACTTATTAAATTGAGCTTTTGCCCATGGAACTGATTCTTTTATTTTTCCATTATTTTATTTATTTATTTATTTATTTATTTATTTATTGAGAGGAAAAGAGACAGAGAAACAGCACTTTCAAATGTGAATATGATTCATTATACAATATTAAATAAAATGTTGTGCATTATTACGTGGGTTGGGAATTGAAGGTCATCACAGGAAAGCCTTCATTATTAGACAAGCCACTGATTCTTAATCTTATTACACTGGTTTAGAGTTTTACATAATTTTTTGGGTCCTGTTTTAGTTTTTTTTTCAGAAATTAATGAAGTGAGCCTTTATCTCAAGGTCAATTGGCAGACACTGCCAATTGACTTTGTAAAAAAAAAAAAAAAAAAAAAAGAATTTTAGTAAAAAGTCTAAAAGAGTATAAGTAATTTTACTAATGGCTTTCTGATGAACAAGACCCATTTTATTTAATATTGTATAAAAAATCATATTGGCAAAAGTGCTTAAGTGTGTTTTCCCCCCCAATGATGTATCCATGATACTGTCAAACAATGGAAGGATAAAAGATCTATTTAAGATCAATTTAAGTGGCTTCAATCAAACATCGGGCTGGGGTTCAGTGGTAAAGGTCTTGTTACAAGCATGTTTGGCTGAGTTCAGATTTCAGGCATCTACAGGAGCTGGGGTGGCAGAGATCACCCTTCATCTCAGCTCTGGGAGGCAGAGACAGGAGGATGCCTAGGGTCTACTGACTCACTTGGCTAGCTGGACCAGTGATCTCAGGTTCAGCCAAAAAGGTCTCAAAAAAATAGGTCTGGAATTGATCCTTTAGGAGGCAGAGGTAGGAGGATCACTGTGAGTTCGAGGCCACCCTGAGACCACATAGTGAATTCAGGTCAGCCTGGGCTAGAGTGAGACCCTCCCTTGAAAAACCAAAAATAAATAAATAAAATAAATATAATTATGAATGGCTGAGCCCAGTTGACCTTGAGATAAAAGCTCACTTCATTAATTTCTGAGAAATTTTACTATGGTCTAAACAGGACCCCAAAAATTATGTGGCAAAACTTAAGCACCAGTGTAATAAGATTAAGAATCAGTGGCCGGGCTGGGAACTCGGTTAAGTGTTTGCCTGTCAGCCCAAGGACCTGGTTCAATTCCCAGGACCCAGTGCCAGAACAAGGAGGCACATAGGTCTGGAAATTTTGCGGTGCCTGAAGGTCCTGACGTGCCCAAAATAAAAATAAAAATAAATAAATAAATAAATAAATAAATAAATAAATAAATAAAATATTATAAAAAAAAAAAAAGAATCAGTGGCTTTCTGGAGTAAAAGCTCAATGTGTGGGCATAAGTCCTGACAGTGGACCTCTCAAAAAATGGATTTCAGACTCTTATAAAAGGGCTTGAGGGAATGTTCACACTCATGAGTTCTCTCTCCAGGAGAAGACACTGCATTCAAGGCACCATCTTGGAAGCAGAGACAGAACCTCAGTGGATACCCAGCCAGCCAGCACCCTGTTATTTCACTTTTCTGCCTCCAGAAGTGTAAATAAGTACCTTGTATAGTATTAATACATGACCCAGCCTGAAATATTTTTGTTACAGTGGCACATGATGAGACAGCCTGTCAGCTATCCAACAATTTGTCTGCTAGTATGGTTTAACCCTGGTGTTCTCCTCTATTCTTCCCAGTCAAAATGGAACTCTCGGAAAAGGCAGCTAGTTTAGCTCGTAACCTGAACGATTCCGCTGCATGAACAGACATTCTTTCTGCACCCACCCCACTGTGGCACATAGTTCCAGGACACATGTGGTTAAAAGGGTTGAGAATTGATAAAAATTAAATTTTATTACAGCACTTCAAGGGTATCTTGCCAGTGCAAGGCAAAACAGACTGCTCCAACAGCATGTCCATTGCTCTGACCTGGTCATGCCTCCACAGTGGGTTGACCATTCATTTCTTTTCACCATCAGTGCAAATGCAACCACAGTGAAAAAGGCAAAGAATATCTCAGTCTTATTATGAAAATAGTATCAACCTTGAAAGCCCCCTGGGGAATAAAAGCCTGCATGGACCCTAGGGAATCAATCCATGGACTGTACTTTGAGAATCACACTCTGGGGAAATGCATGCATCTGCACAGGCAGGAATAACGGGCTCGGCATTATTTGTATAACAAAAAAAAAAATTCAGACAACTCAAATGTCTCTCAGTAGGAGAATGGGTAAACAAGATCATGCACATTCACTCGGTGGAACTCTAGATATGCTGAAGGCTCTAAAGCTATAGTCATCCCCATGAATAATTCGCCATGTAATGATGTTGGGCCAACCACAGTTGGCAGAAAGTAAGTACAGTATTATGCCACTAATAAAAAGCTTAAATTTTTGAAAGCTAATACTTACATATTATAAACTACTATATATTTTCATAATTATACTATATTAAAAGAAAAAAATTATACCTAGAAATGATAAATGCTGAACTCATGAAAATAGTTTAGAGAAGGAAAAAATATGAGTAAGAGCATTTGATTGCATGATAGTGCTTTATGCCACCAAAAGGTATCTGGAATACACAATGCATCATGCAAAGAGATCATAAGACTGTGTAATGGATATATATTCATACATATACATATACATAAAGTATTGCATGTATTTACATTAACCTCTATTCCTACCAAGAGGGAGGGTGGAGCAGGGAGGAAAGGAAGGTATCCTGTGCTGAGGGAGGTCTGGAAGTGCAGAATGAAATTGCTGCATTGTGTTTAAAACCTGCAAGTATCTGGAAAAATATTAATAGGAATTAGTCTCCCTTTACTGCAATTTCAATTTAGTGAATTTGAATCTTAAATGTGAAGTCTGACCTCTCCTAATTGATAAATGCTTGAAAATATATTGGTATGTTCCACAATTTCTAAATCTTTTCTATTAAAGAGATGGAACTGGGGTCTTCAAATATCACTGTTGCATCTCTGATTCATCAAGGGAAGAATAAGCAATCCTTTTGATTCTCGCCTTTATCTTTGAATCTAATTCCCATTTCATTTATATAGGATGGTTCCCAGAAACTGGACAGAAAAGGGGAAAGGAAATTAAATATAATTACAGGAATTTTACTAAGGAGCTTGACAAGAGTAGAAATTAAAACTATTAAATATTTTAATTTTATAGTAACATTGATTTTATGTATTCATTCTCATTTTTTGCCCTCTTTTAGCAATTATCTTACTGTTGGTTTTTTCTTAAGTATCTGGCATATTTACAAATATTCCTGCATCATATTGATTCCTCAAACCCTTATGCCAAAGATGGAATAGTTTAAATGTGAATCAGTTGTCAATGACTTGATTATCCAGCTAAATCAACATCACCTCAGTATAGAACCCATACTTTCCTCCCGTTGGTTAAACTTGGTCCCATCACACTCCATAACATAAGAAGTCTCAAAGAGCAGATGAGGTTAAGGGAATTACTGTGCTTGATCCAGTGAGAAGATGAACCTTACATTACTGATTCTCAGTGTCCCAGGAAAGCTCAAGTGACTTCCTGAAATTCAGAGCTAAGGCCAGATAACCCACATGCACACAACTACAGAACTGAAACTGTACCAAATAAGTCCTTAGGGCGAGAGAGAGAGAGGCTGAGGAAGACACTGGCAATCCAGCTGGGAAAGGGTGGGGTGCAGAGCTTTAAGGAGCTCCTGAAGGTCTCTGAGATGTGGGATTGATCTGTAAATAGGAGCACATGTGCGTCCTAACCAGAGACGACTGATCTGAGCTTGCAACGGGCTGCTGATCTGCAATCATGGAGGTGGAGAGGAGGGAACTGGAAAGATAAGAGTAAGGCAGGGGCTGGGGTCCACACTGAGGAGTGCTCTTTCCACCATCTGGTGTAACGGAGACGTGTCAGGCATCAAAGGAGGGCCACACTTGAGTCATATTGAACGTGAAGTCTGCACAGACCTGGGCTGCTATTAATTAACAAGCTGTCGTGATGCTAGAAGGAGCTACAGAGCCTATTGGGAGGAGGGTGAATGTGGTCTTAACCAGAAGTGAAAGCTTTATGGTTGGCAAGCTGGGCCGAATGTTCCAACTGGCACAATGAAGGTAAGTCTGTTAGGGGAGAAACCAACTGCTCTCTTATTACATTTGGGATGGAAGGGAATTTATGCCTGGTACTGAAAACCTAATTAAAAGCTTTTATCTGGGGAGGTTATGAGCCCTAGAAGGGAAACTACTTCTGTGGACTGGCTAAATGGATGTATAATGCCCACAAAACTGCCCTCTAAATACTTGTTGTTTATGCCCATATGCTAAAGTTACTTTCACTTTTGGTTAGAGGCGCTTCTCTTTTCAGATAGATGGCTGTCACCACTGGGATGACTCAAAACTCCCAAAGTACAGAGAAGTGACAGTGGAGCGTTCAGCACTAAGTGAGACATCTCTATCACACCCTCCCAAGCTCGGGGAACATTGTGGAAAAGGGGGTGGAAAGCGTATAAGAGCAAATGGAGGGGGAGGAGTGCTTCACAATGCTGTCTTCCAGACACAAAGTGGCTGTGGCACTCATGACCCCACAGTGGCTGGCACTTCCTACCCAAGACCTGCATAATAGGAGGGATAAAATGATGCCATCTAAACAGAAGAGACGAGTTGGGAAGAAGAGATTCAGTGCAGGGAGGGAGAAAAGAGACGGAGGTGGAAGGGAGGAGATTATGATCATACATTGTACACGTATGGAAGTTGTCAATACAAAGGACCTAGAATGGTTACCTGGCAACTGTCACGGTCTGGAAAAGGGCTGGAGGAGGAGCCCTCGATGTCCGAAGAGTGAGCAGCAAGCACACAGCCCTGTCGAGACTCCATGCTCCTCGGGGAGTCTAGACATACTTGCTATGAAGTTGCAGGGGTGGATGGTGTGTGGGGTGCTCATGGTGTGCATGTATGCATGTGCAGACCCAAGGAGACCATCTGGTGTTCTCTGTCCCTCTTCTGTTTTCCTTCCTTGAGATGGAGCTTCTCACTGAACCCAAAACTGCTATTTTCAGTCCAACTAGCTGACCTGTGAGGCCCAGCCATTCTGTCTCTGCCCTCCTCAGGACTAGGGTTATAGGGATGCATAAACACAACTAGGTTTTTGTTTGTTTGTTTGTTTGTTTTTTGGGTTTTTGCTTTGGTGCTGTGGATTGAATTCAGGACTTCATGCTTATACCACAAGCATATTTTTAAAGATTTTATTATTTTTATATTTATTTATTTATTTATTAGAGACAGATGGAGAGTGAGAATGGGCATGCCAGGGCCTTCAGCCACTGAAAAGAAATTCCAGATGCATGCACTCCCTTGTGCATGCTTACGTGGGACCTGAAGAATCAAACTGGGGTCCTTAGGCTTCGCAGGCATGTGCCTTAACTGCTAAGCCATCTCTCCTGCCCAGCACAAGCATTTTTACCCACAAGGCATCTCTTCAGACCCCACAGATTCTTAAAAAAAAAAAAAAAGAGGACCCGTGTGAACAAAAGGAGAATGTCTTAGAGTAGGGACGTACAGCAGCTGGGTCAGAAACCCACACTGCCTTCCCATTCCCTGTTCACACTTCCATCCTGGTAGAGCTGAGTCCAGGGGTGAGAGGAGTGTAAGATGAGGGACTTGCACACACACATACAGAGAGAGAGAGAGAGAGAGAGATGGACAGAGAGAAAGCCCTGGGGCTGAGCTGAAATGGGTAGCAGTGCAAAACATACTCCAAAATGAACTGATGTGGTGTTTTAATGACTGAAAAAGCTCAGAGAAATCTGACTGAGATATAATTAAGGAATTGCTAGGAAAGTGATTAAGGCAATAACTAAAAGAAATAAACAGAATGCAATAAAATAAAATCAAGTGCCATTCATACACAACAAACATGTGGCACAAGATGGACTGGGCAACAGAAAAGAAGCCCAGGGGGCAGAAAGCACACAGGAAGGGCAGTCCAAGGGAAAGTATCCAAGGATGAGAAGGAATTGACTGGGCAAACGTGGAGGACAGGCTGAAAGCAGGAGGGAAGGAGAAATTGCAAGGCAATCATAGTGGACCCATTAATCCAACGAGAAAAGACTTCCTTCCACAGATCAGCCAGCTGCTTGCCCATATTGCGTGGGTTTCTAAATGACTCTCACACTACCTTCAACCTTGAAAGAATGAACCCTCTTTGATGCTGACTTCTCGAACAAGGCTGGCTTGGACAAAATGTACCGTGATTAAGAAAGCATGTGGAGGGCTAGAGAGATGGCCTAGTAGTTATGGCACTGCCTGTGAAGCCTAACTACCCAGGTTCAATGCCCCAGCACCCACATAAGCCAGGTGAGATGCACAAGATAGTGCAAATGTCTGGTGTTCGTTTATAGCAGCTGGGGGCCCTGGTGCACCCATCTCGCTATCTGCTTCTCTCTCTCTCATAATAAATAAAAATAATTTTTTAAAGGCATGCTGAGTTCATCTCTTGTCTTGCATTTGGTTGCTTCAGATTTCTCTTCTGTGAGATGGAGTGCATGGTATCTTCCCCTTGGAACAGTGTAAAGGAGCAGAGGAGGGATCTAGAATAATTCCGCTACTTGGCACAAGAGCCATACATGCCATTGGTAATTAACTGGCTCATATGCAGGGAGCCCTTTAAAAACTAAATTGCAAGCCGGGCGTGGTGGCACATGCCTTTAATCCCAGCACTCGGGAGGCAGAGATAGGAGGATTGCTGAGAGTTCGAGGCCACCCTGAGACTACATAGTGAATTCCAGGTTAGCCTGGGCTAGAACAAGACCCTACCTCAAAAAAAGAAAAAAAGCAGCCGGGCGTGGTGGCGCACGCCTTTAATCCCAGCACTCGGGAGGCAGAGGTAGGAGGATTGCCGAGAGTTCGAGGCCACCCTGAGACTACATAGTTAATTCCAGGTCAGCCTGGACCATAGTGAAACCCTACCTTGCAAAACCAAAAAAAAAAAAAAAGAAAAAAAGCTAAATCACAGGGACTGGAGAGATGGCTCAGTGGATAAAGCCCTTGACATGTATGAGGACATGAGTATCAACAGCCAGACGCTGCATAAAAGCCAGAAGCTGGAGCAGATTTCTGTAATCTCAGCAGGTCAATGTGGACATGGGAGGCAGAGACAAGAGAATTTCCAGATAGCCTGGCAGTGAACAGAGCAGTGAATGGGAGACCTCGTTTCAAATGAGAAGGAAAGTGAGGACTGGCCTTCAAAAGTTTTCTTCTGACCTCCACATGTACTTACACACATGAACATGCACATACACACATACACACAATCACACATACACACACACCAAAGAAAATAAATGAATTACAAACGCCATAGATGGGTACTGAAGAATCAAATCGGGGTTCTTTGGCTTTGTGAGCAAACACCTTAACCACTGAGCCATGTCGGTAGCCCGAACTTTTTTTTGAGACAGGGTCTCACCAGATCATTCAGCCTGGCCTTAAACTCACAATCCTCTTCCCTCGGTTTTCTGAGTGCTGAGATTATAGACATATGCCATCACACCAGGAGAAAGAGACCTTCCTGAAAGAAAACGTGCAGTGTTTGTATGCAAATACTATGCAAAAGTCATAGGGCCTAGACAACTCATTTGAGTAGGTTTCCAATTTACCTGACAAGAAATTTAGCCTCTTTGAAACCTTTCCAACACATAAGGCATAATCCAACACATGAGTAAATATGTAGGAGTCAGTCACCCCCTGACAGACTCCCATAGTGCCCTCTGAAAAGTTTATGTAATGCACGTAATGACCACAACGCGACCTTCTTCTTCACGTCTGATGAAATCAGGTTACTGCACAACTGTCTACAGAGTTGCTTGGGCACTTAGTAGGTCCTCAATGGGGTTTGATAAAGGCAGATGATGACAGAACAAAGTGCGTTCGAGGAGATTTGGCAGATTTGCCTCAATGGATGGCATCTTTCAAACTGGCTTCCAAGAGGGTTTATGTGAACTTCGTTTGCTCTTGGGACCACACTAATCACTGGGCAGCCCAAGGACAAAAGAAAACAGAGGCACTGCTTATGTGGTGATTTATTTTTTGTTATTTTTTTTTCCTGCATCTTGTTAGAAATGAAACTAAACCATGAATTGGAACAAATCTAATGCATAAACACATACTCCAGATGACTCACATCTGATTCAAAGGGCACTGTATTATGAAACCAACCTACAGGCATTATTCACTTGCTCTCCCCAAGCCCATGAGCTAGTTCACCTCTTTCTCCATTTGTCTATAAATGGGAAACACTGAAACCTGCCCATTAACAACACTTCCTTTCACACAGCCACTAAAGAAATACCCTGAGCCTTTGGTTCAAGAATCACAAATTTTCACTCCTTCTGGGTTCCCTGTTGCCTCCTTTAAACAACCAGCCTCAGATGCTGGGAATCAGTGGCGTGAAGACTTCTCTGACCATTGCAAGCAACGCACACTCAACTGCAGAAAGGGACCACTGCACAAACATAACTTATTGCCACTTTTTTTTTAATTTGAGAGAGACAGAGAGAGAGAGACAGAGAGAGAGGGAATGGTGCACCAGGACCTCTCAGCCACTGTGAACGAACTCCAGATGTATGCACCCCCTTGTGCCCATTTGCCAAATCAAAACCACAGGATGAATTCTTAGGCTACAAGAACATGCCAGACAATCAATAATAAGATGCCCATCCCTCAGGCCAACTCTTCTGCAGGCTCTGGGCTGAGCACCCACCTGCACTCTCTCTGTGGAGTGCCTTCTGGATCCTCAGGACCTTTTCCACCACACAGACACAAAGCAGAGCTGTGATGGTTCGCCTCAGTTGTTAGCTTGATTAAATCTAGAATCCCTTAAGAGACAAATCTCTGGGCATGTCTATGAGGCAGTTTTTAGATTGGATTGGCTGAGGTGGGTAAGACTCACCATAACTGTGGGCAGTCCCATTCCATGGGCTGGAGATCCCAGACTGCATAGAAAAGGTAGCATTTGTTACCCTCTGCTTCCTGACCGTGGACACAGTGTGATCGGCCGCTTCGTGCTCCTGCGGTTGTGCCTCCCTTGACATGACAGACTGTAGATTCTCACACTGTCAGCTGAAATAAGCCCTTCCTCCCTCAAGCTGTTTGTTGTCAATCATTTTTTTCATAGCAATGAGTAAATGATGCAAGCACAGAGGGAAGGAAATATTCAGAGGTCTGACCGGGCACACATTGGCAGATGCAGACCAAGAACCAGACTCCTTCTCCCAGTGAGAGATCCATCTTCTTTTTTAAAATATTTATTTTATTTATTTATTTATGCATTTGACAGAAAAAGAGGGAAAAAGAGAGAGAATGGGTGAGCCAGGGCCCCCAGCCACCGCAAACAAACTCCAGACACATGTGCCCCTTTGTGCATCTGGCTAACGCGGATCCTAGGGAATCGAACCTGGGTCCTTGGCTTTGCAGGCAAATTCCTTAACCACTAAGCCATCTCTTCAGCCTGAGATCCATCTTCTTATTCATAGAGTAGGAAGGGACATTGAATCAGTGTTTTGACCATGAATTATGAGGATAATTTTTCTGGCTTTCTGATTGACAAGTTACCAATTTTTAGAAAGCACCAAATTTAAGAAAACATTTTAATGAAATTTTACGACCTCAATCACTTTGAAATTGGGACTATACATACTGTGCAGATGTAGTGACTCACAGGGCAGATGATGCCTGGTGCATTCAGTGTTCATCCAGCACATGGAGCTAGGGCTCTGTTGGTGGAGCAGAGTTTCTTACCTGATGAAGCATTCCTGATGGGTCATCATAATCCCCACTAGGCCCCAGCTTTCTTCATATGCAAAGTTGGAATAGCAAGGCTCATGTCACAAAGTTCCCTCAAAGACTCAATGAAACAGTATTTTTAATATTTTACTTATTTATATATTTATTTCAGAGAAGAGCAAGAAAGAGAGAATGGGCACATCTGGGCCTCTAGCAACTGCAGATGAACTCCAGACTCATGCAACACCTTGTGCATCTGGCTTATGTGGGTACTGGGGAACCAAACCTGGATCCTTAGGCTGTGCAGGCAAATGCCATAAGTGCTAAGCCATCTCTTCAGCCCAAAGAGACAGTATTTATCTTTATAAAAGCTGCTGTATACAACTGGTTTGACCTACAAAAATGCCAATCTCCTGTGGTCCTACCTATTCTACATAAAGTGTTCTGTACAGTCAGACTCGGTGAGGACTCGCTAAGTCATAGTGGGGATGAAATGAAAAGGAGGAGGAGTTAGCAGTCCATGAACTTGAACTATTCCCTTCCTTTTCCATTTTCTTTCCTTACCAAGAGGTTGTAGTCATCAGAAGGGAACCAGAAGCTGAACAACCAATTAGAAAAGACATGGCACAACTAGTTTTCTAGTGCATATCCATGGATTGAAACTGAAAACGCTGAACTGGCCAATGGGGGTGCAGGGTTCACTGAATGAGTTCCCCAGATCACTTGCCCCTGCGCACGTGTAGTTGGCAGTTGACATGGTCATTGCCTGAGCACATTTCTAGAGGACAGGAAACTAGGTGGGTGAAAGGAGGATTTATGTGGCTCACACACATGGAGACAAGGTGAGCAGCATTTCTAGAGCCACAAAGAGAAAGTCAACAAAAGATGGGTGTAGGGCTGGAGAGATGGCTTAGCGGTTAAGGCGCCTGCCTGCTAAGCCTAAGAACGCCTGTTTGATTCTCCAGGTCCCACGTTTAGCCAGACGAAGTGACACAAGGGCGCAATGCCACACTTGCCCACAAGGGGGCGCACGTGTCTGGAGTTTGTTCACAGCAGCTTAGAGGCTGTTTGTGCACCCATTCTCTGTCTCTCTCTCTCTCTCTCTCTCTCTCTCTCTCTCTCTCTCAAAAAAAAAAGATGGGTATAGAGTCCAATGCTTCATTGCCTCTGACCTCCTGATGGACACATTCTTGGGATGCTTTTTCTGGAATCTGTCCTGTCTTTTCCTCCTCCACAAGAGAAAAACAAACAATTGACTAATCCCTGGTGAATTCTGTTCCAGATAGTAGACTGAAGAAGGGAAGAAGGAGTACATGTGTACAAGAAAGTGGGCAGGTAGGGGCTCGGCTGTGGGTTCTATTATTTTATTCCACTTGTTCAATACTATCACAATACAAATTCAGAATTTTTGATCAACTCCATACTGCTTGCTGGGGCTCAGTATGTCTTGTCCACTGACAAAGAGACTCTCCTGATTTCTTCCTTTTCCTTTTCCTGTTGAACAGAAAATCCTTTGTCAACCCAAAAGATGAACACTTGGAAGCAAGTATTCATGGGTAAAAGATTTTCACACTAGACAAAGACCTACATTTAACAGTCGTCAAGATGTTATGTCTTTATTAATATGCTTCATGATTTTCCAATTTTTCAAAACCCCACAGTGATAGTTAAATAATAATCCTAAAACTTGCATAAAATCATAGTTGCTACTATAAAATTACTTAAATATCATAACCTATCATTTACTTTATTAATAGTGCCATGCATAGTTGATTAAGAGATTCATTCCACGTGTACCTTTTTTTGAGAGCCAGATACACAAAATTATGTGCATACAAAAATGAATAATATCCGAGTCAAGTTCAAGTAGCTCATAGTTTAATTCAACAGTGTAATTGAATCGTTTTCAAACAAGGTGCATGAGAAACTGTAGTGTTCAGGGCACCTCCCACCAAAGATTCTGATTCAGTTGGCTGAGCTAGGAGCAGAAATCAGTATTGAAAAGGAGGATTCGGGGTTCATGACATAACTGGAGAAGCAGAAATTTATGAACTGAAGAGAGCTGACTGACTACAAAGCTTACATTCACACCACTGTTAGCGGTCCTGAGCTGACTCCCAGCCACCAGCCAACACTGGGTCACCACCACCAGCAGCATAAATCTCTCCATGACACTCGTGCTATCTTAGGATCTTATAATAGTTAACTTTTCTCATTGCTGTGACAAGTCTCTAATGAGCAGCAGCTTAAGGGGAGAAGGCTTTACTTTGGTTTCCAACTCAAAGAAGTCCAGTCCAACATGCAGGGAAGGCTTGATGTAGGAGCATGAAGCAGCTGGTCACATTGTGTCCATAGTCAGGAGACAGAGACGTGCCAATGAGTGTTGTGCTCAGCTAGCTTCCTCCTTGTTATTCAGCCCATTGAATGGTACCACTCACAGATAGGCAGATCTTCTCACCTCAGTGAACCTAGTCTAAAAACACCCTCCCTACTAACATGCCCAGAGATTTGTCTCCTGTGTGATTCTAAATGCCGTGAAGTTGACAGTCAAGATGAATCATGACAGACCTACACACAGCAAAGCTCCACTTACACAGCTTTGTCTAAATCAAGTCAGATATGCTTTAAGCCCTTTGATTTCAGCCCGTGCCATTTCTTTGGCGCCAGCCTGAAGAAACACTGCACAAGGCTTCACACCCTCCTGCTTAGAAAGACCAGTATTAATGATCCATTCAACACTCACCTTTCCTTCCTTCGTAACCCTTTTCCTCTTAATATCCTCCCAAGTTCTGTTTCCCAAGCGAATTCTTTCCATTGTGTTCTCTGTCTATGGACCACATGATATAATCTTTTGGCAAACAGAGCTGCTATTGGCCCATATAGCAACTTCATGTGAATGAGAAAATAGAATGAAACGTTTTCCTCCTACCTCCTAAAAACTAGTGACAAATATTGATTTTGTTAAGACAATGTTCTCCTTCCAAAATCTGCCTGAACCAATAGGGTGACTCCATTTTGCCATGTTCTACCTGCGCACCACACACGGTAGACCGGTCCAATGAGCACTGGGGTCGGTCCAAACACTGCTATTCACTATCACCAAGTAAAGAGAGGTGAAATAGATGATGATTATGAATCCTATCTACAGGCAGAATACTATATTTTCCCTGGCTTACTGCCTTGTGGGTGGAATGTTTGGAATAAGTTGGATTACTGAGAAATTAGTCTTTTTCTAGGCATCCTATTTATGGGGTAGGGGAAGAATAGTATCAGTTCAAGTTCTTATCATTTAACTAGAGAAAATCATAGAGTGGGTTAAATCTGCATCTCCACAATGGCAGAGGAATATTTTGTCAGGAAGTAAACTACAGTACACAAGGATGAATAATGACGTGGATGGAGGTGACTTAATCTACAAAATGAAGTGGAGAATTAACGCAATCAAGCTTGCTTTCTTATTCCCCTCCTCTTTTCAAGGAAAAGTACTATATGAATATTTGAGGCAAGGGGGGATTTCTTTTTTCCTTGAATAATTCAGGAAATTGCCTCAATTTTCCTCTTCACTTTTCACTACATTTACTAGTGTAGACTGAGACCCTATCTACATAATGAGGCTCTCTTGCTTTTATACAATCAACAAGGTATTTATTTTCTTTGGCCGTAATTTTTCAATTGATTGTGTGACACTTAGCTGTATCAACCACACATTGATCTGCTTTTGAAGGAAGAGAATAAGAAAAGGCTAGATTAACCATCCTGGTCTTGTCTGCTCTTTCTCCTCCCACCTGGACTCTTGCTGCCTGAACCAGGAGGCGGATGGTGATTGGTTGCAAAGCAGTGAGCAACAATTCTCTCCAACTGTATGTTTCACTACTTCATGAACAAGGTTGACCTGTTCATTCAGAAGCCACTGGATCTTGGTTGAATTCCAGTGAAACTAGACAGGAGATGGCGTAGACATATGTGGTAGTTTGAATAGATGCCCCCCAATATATTCAGTGTTTTATTAGTTTGTAGTTTGCATCTGCATCCACCTGGCTGGAGGCAGTGTCATGGGCCAATCTGAAAGTGTGGTGGTGGGTTGGAGATTTCCATCTAAAGATATGCACAGATTGCCTAGCTGGAGTTCCTGAGGTGTGTTGTGCTCTGTGGCTTTTGGCTTGTGGCTTTTCGCTCTGTGTTTGGTCCTGTGAAGGCAGGCCAGCTTCTTCTGCCATTATGGAACTTCCCCTGGATCTGTAAGCTTCAGTAAATATCCCTTCCTCCATCACTGTGCCTGGTCTGGAAGTTCATCTCAGCGAACCTGAAGCTGTCTGCTATAGTATATTTACAAGCTTCTTTTGAAATCCAATAGAGCTAGGTATGGGGGTGCACACCTGTCATCTCAGGAGATAGAGGCAGGAGTGTCTCATGCTTGAAGCCAGCATAGACATAAAGAAACCCTGTCCCAAAAAAAAAAAAAAAAAAAAAAGATTATAAAAGGCAATGGAAAAGAGATTGGCATAATCCTGTATTAGATACTTGTCCTGTTGTTATGACCTGACAACAAGCAGATTAGGGGAGAAATCATTTATTTTGCCTTACACTTTGAAAAAGTACAGTCCATCTTGTGGGGGCGGGGCATGGTGATAGGAGTTGTTTGCAGCTGCGGCAGCAAGTCTAGGAAGCTGCTTGCTCACATCTCAGTAGACCAGGGAGCTGCTTGCTCACACCTCAGTAGACCAGGGAGCTGCTTGCTCACACCTCAGTAGACCAGGGAGCTGCTTGCTCACACCTCAGTAGACCAGGGAGCTGCTTGCTCACACCTCAGTAGACCAGGGAGCTGCTTGCTCACACCTCAGTAGACCAGGAGCTGCTTGCTCACACCTCAGTAGACCAGGGAGCTGCTTGCTCACACCTCAGTAGACCAGGGAGCTGCTTGCTCACACCTCAGTAGACCAGGGAGCTGCTTGCTCACACCTCAGTAGACCAGGGAGCTGCTTGCTCACACCTCAGTAGACCAGGGAGCTGCTTGCTCACACCTCAGTAGACCAGGGAGCTGCTTGCTCACATCTCAGTAGACCAGGGAGCTGCTTGCTCACATCTCAGTAGACCAGGAAGCTGCTTGCTCATATCATTTCAGTAGACCAGGAAGCAGAGAAAGAGCAATGACTACCCCCAGCTGGCTTTCTCCTTTTCCCCTTTTGATTTGGTCCAGGCACCGGCCTGTGTGATGTTGCCTCCACATTCACAAAGGGTCTTTCCTCTCTGGAAATGCCTTCACAGATACTTCACGCACATGTCTCACTAATGCCCTAGGCAATTCTTCATAGAATCAAGTTGTCAGTTAGAGTCACCCATCACACACTCATTGTTGATGACACACCAGAAATCTGGCTTTGAATTTGGAAATGGCTTTGAGTCGTCATCAGATGTTGCTCTCAAGTTTAGTGAGTTGAACTTACGTGGGCTTCTCGTGACTTTTATGAAGCCAGATCTCACAGACATATAGATTCTTGTTTTATTTCTATTTGGGTCAATTCTTGTTAGCAAAGTATTTCAAAATGTTAGATGTGGTGACAGATATGTGGACTCTTGTTGTTATATACTTTATGGAAAGCCTCCCATTTCACTGTTTGTGAGCAATAATACTTCCTCAAGAATGAAGCACTCATACTGAGGAATCAAACCTGGGTCCTGAGGCTTCGCTTTACATGGTGTGGTGGTTTGATTCAGGTGTCCTCCACAAACTTAGGTGTTCTGAATGCTAGGTTCCCAACTGATGGAGATTTGGGAACTAACACCTCCTGGAGGCAGTGTATTGTTGGGGGCAGGCTTATGGGTATTATAGGCAGTTTCCTCTTGCCACTGTTTTGGCACACTCTCCTGTTGCTATTGTCCACTTTATGTTGGCCAAGGGGTGAGGTCCAATCTCTGCTCATGCCATCATTTTCCCCTGGCATTATGGAGCTTCCCCTCGAGTCTATAAACCAAAATAAATCTTTTTTTCCAGCAAAAAAAAAAAAAAAAAAAAAAAAGAATAAAGCACTCATGGGGCTAGAGAGATGGTTTAGTGGTTAAGGTCCTTGCCTGCAAGCCCAAGGACCCAGGTTCAATTCCCTAGTACCCACGTAAACCAGTTAGTTGCACAAGGTGGTACATTCATCTGGAGTTTGTTTGCAATGGCTAGAGGCCCTGGAACAGCATTTGCTCCATTCTCAATCTCTCTCTCTCAAAAAAAAAACTATTTTTTAAAGGAATTAAGCACTCATACAGCATCATCACGGCACCTTCCTCTTCAGCACGTGACTAACACTGGTCCTGATACTTCCACTGTTCGGTGGAAAACAGCAGCAAGTGAGCCAGCCGAGCTCTAGCAAGGCAGAGCCAGCTATCACAGCCTAAGCCCACCCCCAACACACACCTCTCCACCTGGCTCCACCTCCCAAATCGCTACCACCTAGGGACCAAGCATTCCAAGCACATGACTCTATGGAAGGCATCGGATTCAAACCATCACAAAATGTGATCTTGTCCGTGATGAAAAGTGGCCCCCTGCCTGGCGCAGGCAGCTCTGACGGAGAAGCCAGTGAAGCTTGTGGCCTCCACTTCTGCTTCCCAGGGGAAGCAGCTGTGCCGGGTCCTGGGAAGTCTCCTCTACTTATCTTGGCCCTATAGAGACTAGACTTGGGGTGCAATGGGGGAAGAAGAACTGCAATCTTGCATTTGCCATCAGAAATGTCATGGCTGGCAAGAGTGCTGTGTACATGACAAGCCAAACAACGTGCACCAGGGAGATGATGATTCACACTGAGGACACCCAAGACATAGCAAAGCAGAAATCCAGAAACCGCTGCGAGCTTAACACTAAAGTAGACTTATAACACACCTGCCAAGGCCCAGGGAACACTGTGGAAGATGGGGCAGAAAGATTGTAAGAGACACGGTGGGGGAGAGAATATCCAGAGGCACTGCCCCTCTCCCACACACACAATGACCAACTGCTGCTCTCATAACTCATAACCCAGAATCCCATGGTGAATAACCCCACTAAGGAGGGTCCTTAGTGGAATGGGGATGGGGAGAAGGGGAATGAGACCAACACATGATTTGTCCATAAAACGGTTTCTAGTTAAGGAAGGAAGGAAAGGAAGGAGGGAGGGAGAGAGGGAGGAAAAAGAAGGGAAGAAGGAAGGAAGGAAGAAAGGAAGGAAGGAAGGAAGGGAGGGAGGGAGGGAGGGAAGGAGGGGAGGGGAGGGGAGGGGAGGGAAAGAAAGAAAGAAAGAAAGAAAGAAAGAAAGAAAGAAAGAAAGAAAGAAAGAAAAGAAAGAAAGAAAGACAGATGACTCCATAATAGGAGCCCCAGGGGAGAACAACAAATGTCTCTAGGCAAGCCAAGCAAAAAGAGCCTATGGGAAATGGGGGCCCAAGCAGGCAGTAGTGCTTGTTGCCTATACATTCCTGTGTAGGTGCCCAGAATTTGATTTGCAAAAACCTCTGTTTGAACCCCAAGGACTCGGGTGGACAAGAGGTTGCAGACTTTAGCTAGAAGCTAATGCGACATTTCCAACATCACTCACAGTCAAATGTGTTTGAAAGTTTAATGTCTGGTCCACTATGGCCTAGTGTAACTGGATAATCAGACCTGCAGGTATTAATTAAACTTACGGTTCTATTTATTGTAGGACCCTGGGGATTGAGCAGACAGCAAATAGCAATAAGTACTTCTGAATGTTCTCTTTGGCTTAATTACTGTTCCATAGTTAGTCCATCAAATTGATATACAGTCAACAAGGTTGTACTTCCCCCATAGTGCTCATTTAGAGAGAGACCGCTCCAGGTCCACCTTAGCTCTCTCTCTAATTTTGCCCATGCCCACTGGAAGCTCAGGACAGAGCAGACCTAAGGAGGTCTTTCATCCAACTTACACACATCATTTTGGCAGAAATACCTCTCTTCCCCAGAAGCATCTTCCTTCTTAGATCCAATCGTAATAGTTACTGAATGGTCCACACTAATCATGCCGTCAGACCCAGCCTAAGCAGCCCCAGAAGAAGGACAGAGTCATCAAGCATCCTGTGACTTGTACGCCTTCATATCTGGCCACACAGATAATTAAAAGTATAGATTCCTGAAGTCTAAAGGGACTTTGGAGGTTATCTAATTTAATAGCTTCATTTTACACAAGATGAAACTGAGAGCAGAGGAACAAGGTGGCTTCACAAGGGTCACACGATGACTGGGTAAGGGAATTTTGGGTGGCAATACAGAGAGACCCACTCAAGCTAGCTTAATTAAGTAAAGGACAATTTATTAGAAAAGTACATGGACTCTCATGGGATCTAGTCGGGGCTGTGCAGAACATTAAAACTCACCAATGCCCTCTCTCTGCTCCTCCCACAGATCTGATCCTGCCTTGTGTCTGGAAACTTAATATTTGTCCCCCATAACTTCAGCTGGCATGTTGCTCTGAGCTGCCATGGTACAAAATCTGTATTCACTGTATTAGTTACTTTCTTGTTGTTGGGACAACATTCCTGACAAGAAGCAACTTAAGCAAAGAAAGGATTATTTTGGCTTACAGTTTTGAGGGGACGTTTCATGGCAGGAAGGCATGATGGCAGGAAGGAAAGCCAAGTGGTTCCGTGTCAGCCAGGAAGTAAAGAAGTACTGGAAGGGTGCTGAGCTATCAAATCTCAAGGCCCACCACCAGTGACTCCCTTCCTTCAGCAAGGCCCCACCTTCTAAAGGTTTCACAACCTTCCCAAACAGCGCCACCAGTTAGGGACCAAGCATTTAACGTTTTACATTCAAACCACAACACCCACCTTCTAGCTTTAATGCCCGACACCTTCCCTGTCTCTTCAACTTGTGGAGAGAAGGAGGGAGGGAAGGAGGAAAGGAGGAAGGAAGGAAGGAAGGAAGGAAGGAAGGAAGGAAGGAAGGAAGGAAGGAAGGAAGGAAGAGGGATGGAGGAGGAGAGAGGGAAGGAGGAGAGAGGAAAGGAGGAAAGGAGGGAGGGAGGAGGGAGGGGAGGAGGGAGGGAGGAGGAGGAAGAAGGAGAAGGAAGGAAGGAAGGAGGAAGGGAAGGAGAGAGGAAAGGAAGTAAGGGAGGGATGGAGGAGGAGAGGAGGAGAGAGGGAAGCGACATTTCCAACATCACTCACAGTCAAATGTGTTTGAAAGTTTAATGTCTGGTCCACTATGGCCTAGTGTAACTGGATAATCAGACCTGCAGGTATTAATTAAACTTACGGTTCTATTTATTGTAGGACCCTGGGGATTGAGCAGACAGCAAATAGCAATAAGTACTTCTGAATGTTCTCTTTGGCTTAATTACTGTTCCATAGTTAGTCCATCAAATTGATATACAGTCAACAAGGTTGTACTTCCCCCATAGTGCTGCTCATTTAGAGAGAGACCGCTCCAGGTCCACCTTAGCTCTCTCTCTAATTTTGCCCATGCCCACTGGAAGCTCAGGACAGAGCAGACCTAAGGAGGTCTTTCACCCAACTTACACACATCATTTTGGCAGAAAAACCTCTCTTCCCCAGAAGCATCTTCCTTTTTAGATCCAATCGTAATAGTTACTGAATGGTCCACACTAATCATGCCGTCAGACCCAGCCTAAGCAGCCCCAGAAGAAGGACAGAGTCATCAAGCATCCTGTGACTTGTACGCCTTCATATCTGGCCACACAGATAATTAAAAGTATAGATTCCTGAAGTCTAAAGGGACTTTGGAGGTTATCTGATTTAATAGCTTCATTTTACACAAGATGAAACTGAGAGCAGAGGAACAAAGTGGCTTCACAAGGGTCACACGATGACTGGGTAAGGGAATTTTGGGTGGCAATACAGAGAGAGCCACTCAAGCTAGCTTAATTAAGTAAAGGACAATTTATTAGAAAAGTACATGGACTCTCATGGGATCTAGTCGGGGCTGTGCAGAACATTAAAACTCACCAATGCCCTCTCTCTGCTCCTCCCACAGATCTGATCCTGCCTTGTGTCTGGAAACTTAATATTTGTCCCCCATAACTTCAGCTGGCATGTTGCTCTGAGCTGCCATGGTACAAAATCTGTATTCACTGTATTAGTTACTTTCTTGTTGTTGGGACAACATTCCTGACAAGAAGCAACTTAAGCAAAGAAAGGATTATTTTGGCTTACAGTTTTGAGGGGACGTTTCATGGCAGGGAAGGCATGATGGCAGGAAGGGAAAGCCAAGTGGTTCCGTGTCAGCCAGGAAGTAAAGAAGTACTGGAAGGGGTGCTGAGCTATCAAATCTCAAGGCCCACCACCAGTGACTCCCTTCCTTCAGCAAGGCCCCACCTTCTAAAGGTTTCACAACCTTCCCAAACAGCGCCACCAGTTAGGGACCAAGCATTTAACGTTTTACATTCAAACCACAACACCCACCTTCTAGCTTTAATGCCCAACACCTTCCATGTCTCTTCAACTTGTGGAGAGAAGGAGGGAGGGAAAGAGGAAAAGAGGAAGGAAGGAAGGAAGGAAGGAAGGAAGGAGGAAGGGAAGGAGAGAGGAAAGGAAGTAAGGGAGGGATGGAGGAGGAGAGAGGGAAGGAGGAAAGGAGAAAGGAATGGAGGGAGGAAGGGAGGGAGGGGAGGAGGGAGTAAGGGAGGGATGGAAGGAGAGGGAAGGGAGGAAAGGAAGGGAATGGGAGGAGGAAGGAAGGGGAGGGAGGGAAAGGAAGGAAGGAAGGAAGGGAGGGATGGAAGGAGAGAGGGAAGGAGGAGGGAGGGAGAAAGGAATGGAGGGGAGGAAGGGATGGAGGGAGGAGGGAGGGAGGGGAGGGAGGAGAGGAAGGAGGAAGGAAGGAAGGAAGGAAGGAAGGAAGGAAGGAAGGAAAAAAGGAAAGAAGGAAGAAAGGAAAGGAGGTCACAATGCACGACCCACATTCCCCATTGATGAGGGCCCCTTTGAAAGTGGGAGGACGGGGAGGAGGACAATGGAACCAATACTATGAATGTAAAATCAGAATAATATAAATAAAAAATATATATTTATTTTTAAAAAAAGAAAGGAAAGGAGGAAGGAAGGAAAGAAGGGAGGGAGGAAGGAAATGAATGAGAAAGAAAAGCTAGTAAGTGAACAAATCATAGGGCTGGACTAATGAACCTCAAGGCGTTCCCAGTGACACCCCTACTCCAACAGGCCCCACCTCCCAAAGACCCCCCAACTGGGTGTTGAGTATGACCATAACCACAAACACATGAGGCTATTGGGGACATTTCACATTAATTCACCGCATTTCCCATTTGAAAAGAGAATTGAAATCAACCCAGGAGAAAAGTCCCTCATACAGGAGCCCATATCAATATCCAGATTTTCCACTCTGCACCCGGAATCTTCCCACCCATCAACTATCTTATACTATGCCACTCTTCTTCTTCCTTTTTTGGACAGAGACAGAGTCAGAGAACGGTATGCCAGCGGCCTTACAGCTGCTGTGAATGAATTCCAGATGTGTGTGCCCCCTTGTGGGCAAGTGCAGTATTGCACCCTTGCGTCACACTAAACGTGGGACCTGGAGAATCAAACAGGTGTTCTTAGGCTTAGCAGGCAGGCGCCTTAACCGCTAAGCCATCTCTCCAGCCTGTGCTGACTCTCTTCTATGAGGAAACATCAACAGGCCCAATCTTGTGAGCACCAACACAGCTGCTCCAATGTACAGAGTTAATGGCCATCTTAAGCATCCGGGGGCCTTCCACAGCATGCCCAAGCAAGTTAAGCTTAGTTAACCACTCAGCTAACCACTCAAAGTTACTCCTAACCTTGGTCCTGGCTCATAAGCCCCAAGATAGATAGCTCTGAACTAGGTCAACTCTGAGGTTTTTTTCCAAGTGCAGGGGGATCTGTAAATACCAATTATCTGACAGGAAAACATTTCAGTTCTTTATGGATTTGAGAGATCAACTCCACCTCTCATTTAACGGATGAATAAATTTAAGGTCAAAGAACTTGATTGAACTGGCTGTCTGTAATCAGAGTCTATAGAGCTTGAACGAGAGCCTGTGTTGTCTGGCTTCAGCGTGTAAGAGGTTGGGCTGGGGCTCGCTTGTGGAGCCCTGGTGCCTTCCTTGGAAGCCCTGCACAGCACATACTTGTTGCTGTGATTTCCCGACTTAGAAGGGCTGCCAGCGCTTGTCCTAGAGGCCTCTGTGACAGAACTCCATGCCACCTGGTGCTACATTGGTTGCAATACCTGTCGGTGCTGGGAATCATGCCCCGCACTAATGTGTCACTAAAAAGAAGCTTTGTTCTGTACCAAGTGTGGTTTCATTTCAAAGGGCAGAAGAAAGGGGTCTGCATAGATGGTTCCTGATGCCGACATCAGAATTCCACCCTCCCCAGCCAACCCAAGCAAAGGGAACGTGTGACCTCTTGCATTAGAGAGAGCCCTAGTTTGAGAAAGTAAGAGTTCATTAATGCCCTGCCTCACCTGCAGCCTGGGGGCTTTTTTTTTTTTTAATAACAATACTACATAGTCGTGTCACATCCCATAAATCACATGCTTGGGAGAAGACTTGAAGTGTTTTCTCGAATTTGTATAAAATCCAGATTTTTTTTTTTTTTTTTGCCAGTCTGGATGAGCCGTGGGTGTCTGGGTGGGTGGATTGAGTGACAAGCTAGTGAGTTTCCTCCCCTTGTGGAGGGCCTTAAAAAAAAAAAAAGAGTTGGGGGGAGTCAGAGAGATATCATTTGGTAAAGTGACAGGCAGATCATGTACCGGTGTTGCTGATGAAAAAGGGTTTAAATCCATCAGAATCCTGAATTCAGAACAACCTGGGTACAGAGAGGGAGGGAACCGAACTCCGCTAACCTCTGTCAACACGAAGCTTTCATGTCAAGCAAATCCCCAGAGGGGCGTTTCAATCTCTCCCTCTTCCCTTTCAACTTCCAGCAGCCAAAAGAGAGGCCCCAGCAGTGCCATCACAAGGTGAGAATCCCTTACCTGTCCCTCCACAGCACACGCTGCCCACCCTCCCTGCACTGGCTGCGACAATCTCCCAATTACCTCCTCTACCTGCCACATTAGAAAAGCAAGGACGTGCCTTGCCAGAAATTCCGTCTGAGGACATTGCCAGGGCACCAAAGCCATGACATGGGAACAGATGGGAAACTTCTCAGGAACAAAACGTGCACACACACACACACACACACACACACACACACACACACACAAAGGATTCTGGCTTTGAAGTGGATATTCACACTGCAGCTTTCAAATCTCCTGAAAAGCCCAAATTCAGATCTGACCTACTTAAGGCAGTGTTCTTATTTATGTCTTGGGCGAAGGAACTGTGTGTATGACAAATGAGGACGACTCATCCCCATGCCCAGCTCATGTTTAGAACACTGAGCAATTTTTTTGCCTTTTTTTCCCCCATTCCACCCCCACCCCGGCCAGATTGCCTCCATCAGAGTGGATATGTAAGTTAAACGCCTCGAAAAATCCATGAGTTCCAGGAATCCTGCATAAATGCATGCAGATTCTCTTGCTGAGCGCGTGGGCTAAAGTGGCTGGCAAAGAGGCTGTGTGTTCCTCTCCTCTCCGCTGGCGAACCAGCTGCCCGGCTTGTCTGTTGTTAATGCCTAGGTTGAGATTTACCGATGTTCCAACATGCAAACGACGTAAATTTCGGCGAGGAGAGCCTACGTGTGCAAAGAGAAGGGCAGAACTGAAGCCATTATCTAGCTGACTCAAGCCAAAATAGACATTAGTTTCAATTACCTGGGTTTTCAGGAGGAAGCCTTTTTAACCTTCATTATCAGGATAATTACCTCAACTCTCACCTTTTGTCCACGCAATCAGAACCCCCACCACCACCACCAAAGTTTTAATCCTCTGAAACAAACTGCCACCTGGAAGTGGTGACTATGGAAAAAAGGAGTTCAGGAAAAGATCAAGCCTTCTAAAGGACGGTGGGCTCCTGCTGCTTTGTTCTGGTCTTCCAAAGAGGGAGAGAAATCACGCTTTAGCAAAGTAGTTAACACCGACTGTCTTACCTCTTAGCAGTGAGACTCAAATCTCTTGGACTTGGTTGGAAACAAAAAAAGAACAACTATAAGGAATCCAAGCCCACTATTTCTATTTCATGACAATTTTTTCTTTGTGTGTGTGAGAGAGAGAGAGAGAGAGAAAGAGAGAGAGAGATGTGGTGTGTGTGGTATATACACAGTGTGTGTGAATTCGCCCGCAGTGGGGACGTTCACCTGTGGTGGCTGCGGAGTCTCTTGCTGATACCAGAACTTGCTGGTATTTTTAGAGCCCTGGTGATTCCCTGGTCTCTGTTACCCTTTGAGAAACTGGGGTCACCTCAGTGCATGGCCACGCCCAGATGTTTACATGGGATCTAGACACTGGAGGGCGGGATGTTTGGGGCCCTCTCAGGCCCTCAGACTTGCATGGGAAGCATATTTAACTACTGAGCCATCTCTCCAGCCCTCTTTTATTTTTAATATTTTATTTATTTATTTTCATGGAGAGGGAGAGAGAATGGGCATGCCAGGGCCTCTGGCCACTGCAAATGAACTCCATGTGCACGTGCCAGTTCGTGAATCTGGCTTTACTTAGGTACTGGGGACTCAACCCTGGGCGGTTAGGCTTTGCAGGCAAGCACCTTAACCACTGAGCCATCTCTCCAGCCTTCTTGATAAATGTATTAATCCCTTCTCCTTTCTGAATAGGGAATAATGGGATGAATGGTGGGCAAATTTTACAAATGATGACATCAAGGTCAACATACATTATTATGTACATTTTTTTTGGCCTGGTTATAAGGTGTTCCCTTGTATTGAACTGCTTTCAAGTCAGTGTACAGGCAAAGCCCAAGCTGCCTCCACACAGCCCATTCCCAGGGAAACCAAAAGCCTTCATACATCTTAAGATGGAGGGAGGCCAAAAAGGGGGGGGGGTCACAATGACTGACCACTCAAAATAAAAATAAAAAAGTATTAAGGCAAAGATTTGAGAAAAATGCAGCACATAATTTACACAAAAGCAATGCTGTCACCTCCCTTGCATGGACTCAAGGTGTGGACTGGGCCATCCTCCTTACAGGAGTGGGGGCGCAGCTTCTGGGAGGGTGGGTGACTTCCTGTAGCCATGTATGTCTTGTATGTTCTCTTCTTATTCTCAAAGCAAGTTCACGTGCGGTGTTCACCCAGTGGTTCCATCTGGCCAGCTCGCATCCTTTCTCCCCAGGGTATGCTTGTGGCTGAGTGTGTCCCAGCACCCATGCTCCCCCGCCTGGGGCTACAGGAGTCCGAGCTCCTGTGCACACCAGTATGGTAAGGCTGTTCTCACCATGGTCACCACTGGGCCGCATGTTCTTGTAAGGGTGACTTTGACGTGTGCCCTTCCTCTGCCCCTCCCACCTTCCCCAGCCCATGTCCAATCCCTGAGGGTTTGCCCTGTCCTGACCAGAAGTCCTCACCATTCCTCTCAGACCAAGCAGAGATCCACTTTCTAGCTTGCACTGGTGTGTCTGTGCTTGATGCGTGGGTGTCTTTCACTCGTTGTTGGCCCAGCGTGGGAGGACAAAAACACCCACGTGAACTAAAGAGATGGCTCAGCAGGTAAGCTGTTAAAGCCCAAGGACCCAGGTTTGATTGCCCAGCACCCACATAAAGCCAGCTGCACAAAGTGGCACAGGCATCTGGAGTTCGTTTGCAGTGGCTGGAGGCCCTGGAGTGTTGCCTCTCTCTTCTCTCTATCTCTCTCTGCTTGCAAAAAATAAAATAAATAAAATAAATAAAATGTTAAATACACACACATATCCAGAGACTTTCTCTTGCCTCCAGCTGGCTCCAGAACATTCTATGCAGTTGGACCTTGATCTTGGACTTCCCAACCACCCAATTGAAAGAAGTATGTTTCAGTGTTGAAGCCACTCAGCCTGTGGTATCACATCATGATGGCCCTTGCAGCCTGACAAATTCCCATTCAGTTCTTCCATCCATCTACCCACATTCCTCTTCCAGATAATAGCAACATTCCCACATACTAAACCCAGCATCTTGGTGCTTTTCCTCCATGGATCATTTGGAATAGTCTGACTTGCAACAAACTCAGAGACTGACCAGGAACCTACTCTGAGCCTGCTGGGCAAAGCCAATTCTTCTAAGACCCAATGCTCAGTTAAATGACTTGCCATGGGCCTCCCTGGGATCTGCCTGGGGTCCTGCTAACACCAACTGTGATGCTGGGTTCAGAGAGCAAAGTAAATGAAATACAGCTATGTTGGCTTCTGCTCCATTAGGAAAGGGAAAAATCAATGTTTGCCAAATGTAGAAGGACAAAATCAATAGCAAAAGAAATTTTATTTTCAACCTTCTAAGGGAGTATTACAAAGAAGAGAGAGTGAAAATTATTATTATTTATTGATGTATATAGCACCTTCTGAAAGCCTCAAAGTGTTTTATAGAATTACAAACTGCCATCGTCTTTTTCTGTGCACAGATCGCCTTGTCCTGCTCACGCACATCCCTCTCTGGAAGGGGTGAATACAGAGTACTAGGGCATCACAACACAGCAGCTATAGGGGGTTATTTAAAACCCAGCATCTTATTTATATATTAAAAACAGAAAGACATCATTAGCAGGGTGACAGGGACAACACAACCTCATCTTGTGGAAAGTTCCGGAGGAGAAAGCCTCCTCTCTAGATTTTACACAACATCATAATATATGTTGCTTGGCAGAGCAAAGAGCAAACCGCTCTCCTCCCTTCTCCAGTATTCCTTGGTTGGAACATGCAGCACATTTGAGGAGAATCAGACACCTGCTGCCAACATCTTAATGCAGTTCCTGGCAGAGAGTTTTGATAGATGGCTTCAAAGCCACGGGTGTAAACGACTGAACAAAACTTTCCAGGGGATGAATCGTCAAAGGTTGAGGCAGCAGGAGCCTCTGAGGTTGGCAACTGTCTGGGAAATTCACACAGGGGATTGTCAAAATGAAATCCTATAAGGGCGGAGAGAGTCAAACTTTCTGCCTCTATGCACCTGCTCTCTTCTCGCTTGAGTTTTGTAATGATCCTTTGAGAAAAAGAAGGCGGGAACTACCCATCCCATTTACCCAGGCTCATGAAGTACATATGACCAACCCAAAACCACTTGGCTACATTTTGGAAGAGCTAAGAACAGATCCTGGTCTTCAGGATTCCTAGAGTCAGAAGGAAAGCAGGAGATTCAAGTTTCTACCCCAGACATTAACCACCTCCATGCACCCCTGTGTTGCTAAGGCAATACCCGGGGGGAAAACTTAATGGAAGAATAAATAATGACTTTGGCTTCTAGTTTCAGAAGTTCCAGTCCGTCATGATGGGGAAGGCAGGGAAGAGTGGCTCAGCTTATGGTAATGGGAGGACATGGCATATCACGGCAATCCCCAAAGCGGAGAACACAACAGGAACTGGGAACAGGTGAGGCCATAAAAGGGCCTTTCCTAATGACAACTTCTTCCAGCTAGTCCCCACCTCCTAAAGGTTCCACGGGCTCTCAAATAACACCACTAGCTGGGAAATAAGCATTCAAAACATGTGCCTTTCGTGTTAAATGCACTTGCTTGCAAAGCCTTCAGGCCCAGGTTTCATTCCTCAGTACCCACATAAAGCTAGATGCTCAAAGTGATGCATGCATCTGGAGATCATTTGTAGTGGCAGTAGGCCCTGGCACACCCATTCTCTCTCTCGCTCTCTCTCTCTCTCTCTCTCTCTCTCTCTCTCTCTCCCTCTCCCTCTTAAATATTTTTTTAAAAGCATAAAAGGAGGCAAATGTAAGAAGGACAATGAGCTGAGAAGCAACAGTTGAGTGTAGGAGTGTCTCACTAAATGAGACATTTCTATTATACCCTCTAAGGCTTAGGAACCATTGTGGAAAAGATGGCGGAAAAAAATATATATATATATATAAGCTATATATAAGAGCCAGAGGATGGGGAGGAGTGCTTTGGAATGCTGTCTTCCAGATACAAAATGGCACTAGCATTCATGTGGTGGCCTGAATGTAAAATGTCCCCCATAGCCTCAAGGGTTGTTCTACTTAGTGCTCAGTTAGTGGAGTCTTTGGGAGGTGGAGCCTTGCTGGAGGAGGTGTGCCACTAGGTACTCAGAGTTAGCTCATCCTTGCTGCTCTTTCCCTGCTGACATGAGAAGATGTGAGCCTGTTGCCTTCTCTGCTTTTCTTTTCCCTGTCATCATGAAACGTCCCCATCAAAACAATGAGACGAAAGAAATCTCTTTCTCCCATCAGCTGCTCCTGGGTTATATGACAGCCAAGGTAATGAACGACAGTTCTTATGCCACAAACAGGACTTCTCCTGGTGAAGGGGAACAAGACAGAAATGGAAGGGCAATGCTGCATGTCACCCAACCAAGCAAGTCCTGAAAGCTCGCGAGTCGGTTCCTGCTTTTCCTGAGATGATCCATATTCTTCTTGGGCCCCAGGAGTCACCTCAATCTTTAAAGCCAACCCCCTTTTTCCTAAGCTAAGTTTGAGTTGGGGATTCTGTCATTTGCTACCCCAGGGTCCTAAGTGACATAATGACAAGCACAAGCTTTACTTCCCAAGCCACCCAGCTGTCTCTTATGACTTCACCTCTCAGAAGAATTGCTCAAACGCACAATATCCCAAGGGCTCTGGGACCCCAAAACAGGGAAAGATGAATACATAAGTCTAGGGCCACAGATACCAGCAGATATGCAGAAGTCTGTGCTTTTTCAGCAGTGTATCAAGAGACATACCTCCTTGCTGTTTTCCTTTCCGTTTTGTTTTTACTTTTGCTTTTGGGTATGAGGTCTCACTTTGTAGTACTCACTATGTAGCCCAGGGTCATCTCAGAACAATCCTCCAACCCAGCATCCTGAGTGTTGACACTGCATGAATGAGTGGTCATGTCAGCTGAACTTCCTTTCTCCTGGCCCCTTTACTTCTTTCTTTCCTTGCTTATGGCCTTCTAGTCACAGGAAAGGAACGTCCCTCTTGCCAGGCCACTGTCCAAAGCATGGACTGTCCCAGGCCCCATGGGGTGAGGCTGGGGGAAGGGGTGGAGGCAGGTGAGAGTGTTACTTACTTTGGGCTGCTGAGTAGAGCAGGGAAGGGAGTTTCCAGCTGACGCAGGGCACAAGCTTGCATGATCCTCTTATGCACAGCCAGGCAAGGTCCCCTGGTACACACCTGAGCCTGCCACTTATTCATTACACTTCCTGGGTAACTCAAAACCACTTCTAAAAGGGAAGAAGGGGGCTGAAAAGATGGCTCAGTGGTTAAAGGCACTTGCTCGCAATGCTGATGGTCCTGGTTCAATTCCCCAGTACCCATGTAAAGCCAGATGCACAAAGTGGTGCATGCATCTGGAGTTCATTTGCATTGGCAAGAGGCCCTGGTGCATTCTCTTTTCCCAACTCTCCAAATAAACAAAGATATTAAAAGGGAAGTAGGAAAAAATAAGTGAGCTCTCCATAGCTCTAAATCTGGCATATTCACAAACACAGACACAAAGCCAAATGTAAAAAGACTCCATCCAGTCCAGTCAGAGCAGTGTCTGGAATCTGCACATGAGAGTCACTGTCCTGTGGTTCAGGAGGAGGAGACGCTCCCTCCAGATGGAGCTGACATTGCTAGGCAACATCAGCTGGATGGCATCAGGCTCCAGGCCGGGAGCAATGTTCCCTGCTAGTTTCTTGAGGGTAAGCCAAGAGAGAGACACAGGGCTTGGGTCACTAGCACAAATGTATATTGTCAATGCTTTAGGGACCCATCTCCGCTTGGTTTCTTATTTTCTCCTCTAGTCTCCTCTATAACCCAGACCATTTACAAAGCCCCCTGCAGTATGAAAAAATACCACCCCTGTTTCACAATCATTAGGCCTCTCAAGGCAATGACAGACAAGCGTTAAACCAAGCACAGGGCCCAATATGACCACACATGTTGTAATGCCCACCAAGCCAGCCATGATTTGCATAGAACAAATATTTATTAATGTTAAAACAATGATTGGAAATAGCTGAGACCAGAATCAGAAGGGTGTCAAGAACGCCCCTGCCCCAATAAGCAAACCAATTTTTATCATTTTAGGGAGTCCTTTTTTTGAGATGTATGTATGTGTGTATGGTATACATACATGTGTGTATGCTTGTATTATGTGGCTGTGGGTGTGTGTGTGTGTGTGTGTGTGTGTGTGTGTGTGTATACCAAAGGTAAATGTCAGGCATCTTTCTCAGGCTCTCCGTACCTCATTTTTTGAGGTAGGGTCTTTTCACTGAACCTGGAGGTCGCTGATTTGGTTATACTGGCTAGCCAGTGAGCCCAAGAGATTCTCCCATCTCTGCTTCCCCAGCTCACTGCACCCAGATTTCTACACAGGTGCTGGGGATCTGAACTCATGAGGTCCTCGTGCTTATGCAGCAAGCACTTTACCCACAGAGCCATATCCCCAGCCTCATCTTTTGAGATTCTTAGAGGGTTCCCACTGTTAAATAAAGTCTAAAGAACATTAATCTATAGGAGCAGTATAGCGGCGCTCATAAGTAGACACTTACCAAATCAATTCAGGTATGGATTGAATAGACAAAACTATCAAGATTGAGCATCATGGGGCTGGAGAGATGGCTTAGCAGTTAAGGCGTTTGCCTGCAAAGCCAAAAGATCACGGTTTGATCCTCCAGGACCCACATGAGCCAGATGCACAAGGGGGCACACGCATCTGGAGTTGGTTTGCAGTGGCTAGAGGCCCTGGCATGCCCATTCTCTCTCTATCTCTCTGTCTCTCCCTCTCTCTGCCTCTTTCTCTCTCTCAAATAAGATTGAGCATCATAAGAAAGTCATAATCCAGTGTGTGAAACTCAAATCTCTTTAGAGTACGCTGTTCACTATAAATAACCTGTAAGGTCATGGGCTGCTCTGCCTTCCCTCTGTGCTAAACCTCCTCCTCTTACCTCGCCGTTGCAGTGTCATGCCACTTCCCCAATTTGTTCCCTGAATTTTTCATTCTTACTCACTGCCTCAGTCCCCATTGTTAGCACCTCAGCTCAAAGTGGCTGTCTGAAAAAGTATTGCCAGGAGGTGTCTGACCCTTAAAGAGATGCTCAGACGCTCAGATGCTTAGTGACCTTGGTCTGCTCCTTAAAGGCAAACCATGGGGATGCTTAGCAAGCATTTTCTGAGAAATGAGTGTAAATTGCAGGAAACAGTGTATAAATTAAAGGAACTGCCTAACCTAATTAGCCACACAGGAAATATAATGGGTCTGGAAAACAAAAGTGCAATTTATGAGGAAATAGCAATTGAAATAATGTAAATAATGGGGCTTTTCGCTGTGGTTTCTAGTTCCTTATAAAACTACGGTCATCGTTAGGAAAGGAAGTCCTTATGAGAGTCTAGAACGATTCTTTACAGACCTTGCTTCAGAATGTCACGCCAACTTTGGGAAAGAGTCCCTAGTTAATTGTGTGACATTTTATAAGATACATCATGGGCTCAGCCGAGATTCCCCCATTCCACCCATTATAACAACTACTCCCATCAAATCCTGCTGTGCTGAGCTGAGCTTTTGGCCCGAATTCTCAAAGCAGAGCTCTCCGAGCTGTGCCATCATGGGATGGTGAATTTCTCATCCACTTTTGGCTCCCGCTTCTGCTTCCCTGTGAAGCGGTCAGATGTTGGCAGCGCTGACTTTAACATCATTTATCTGAATGAAGACGATTATTGGTGCTCGTGTACGCCTCTCCACGAGCTGACTGAGCCAACTTCCTTTCCAGCTTCACCTTTCGTATCTCTTGAAGCAGTTAGCCTCGACATGCAAAAACATATAGATTTAATAAGGCCAGTGGCTCATTACAAACATGGAAAACACAGCACAAGCCTGTAAGTACTGATGAACCACCACATATGCTAGACCTGAGGGCAGGCTCAGATATAGACTTCTGGACACATTCTTCTTCTAATTGTGAGTATTTATAGTGCACAGAGTGAGAATTCAATCTATGTCTACAAAATGTAGCAGCCAAATCAGGGTATATATCTCATTTCTTAAACATTGTTGGGGGGAGAGGAAACATGAATGAAAAGTCAGTTAATGGTAACTACACCTTTTTTTTCTGACTTAAGAAAAACAACCTTGGGTTGGAGAAATGGCTTAGCAGTTAAGGCGTTTGCTTGCAAAGCCAAAGGACCCAGGTTTGATTCCCCAGGACCCACGTAAGCCAGATGCACAAGGTGTCACATGCATCTGGAGTTCACTTGCAGCAGCTGGAGGCCCTGGCACACTTATTCTGTCTCTTTCTCTCTCTCTCTCTCTAATAAATAAAAATAAAAAAATTTTTTAAAGAAAGAAAAGAAAAACAACCCTAACTTGTATGTTTTCATGCATACTGTTGATTCCAAATACCTGGTGGCTACTTACCTTAAGTCCTTTTTTTAACTTTCTTTAGTGACAATTTCCATACATAAGCATAATGGCTTTTGAACATAATTCCCTCCCATTACTTTCTTTTACCTCCCCTATACTCCTTTCCACTTTCCACTGAACCCCTTATCTTTAAAAAAATTTTTTTACTTAATTGAGAGAGAAAGACAGCATGGACAACCCCCGTGAGGCCTCTACCCACTACAAACGAACCCCAGACACATGCTCCACTTTGTGCATGTGGCTTTACGTGGGTGCAGGGGCACCGAACCCAGGCCAGCAGACTTGGCTAACAAGTGACCTTTAACCACTGAGCCCTCTCCCCTTAACTCTAGTAGGTGTGTCCAATGGGCAGCCCATGGACCATGGGCATGCCTACATATTTATGAATGTAGCCCACCACATTTGCAGATGACAACATTATGTCCCCATTCTGAAAGGTTGGGCACCCCTGCTGATGTATATCAACAGGGGTGCTAAGCAAACATCCTCGATGCCAGACTTCCTACATTCTCTAGGTCCAGATTCCTAAGGACAGGGGCAAGTTGAGTGGACGAGTGAATGGAACAGGAAACAACATAAATGACATGAGACTCAGGGCACGACTGCTTCCACTCTACTGCTGTCCCTGGGAACAAAATGCTGCTGACCTCCCACTAAGGCTCAAGCCTCTTCTCTGATTGTTGCATCAACCTAGGTGGGCCCTCCACTCTGCAGCCTGCACACACACACACACACACACACACACACAGGGCCTGCCTAGAGGGCTCTCCCACTGCAGTCCCCTCAACCAGCCCCCTTGCTCTCTGCCAGAGGGAAAAGGCTGGGCATGCTTCCCTCTTGCTGGGCTTTGAGCAGTCCCTTCCCTCCATGCTCCCACCTTCACAGCACAATCAGTGCAGTTGGGACACAGCTCTGCCTCCCAAATGCTCCTCACTCTAAACACCTCCACTGACTACTTCTTTTCATGGGATAGCACCATGCAAAAGTACATTCTGGAGTTTATATTATTATCATTACTACTGTTATTCAATCAACAAATGGCCAGAGGTTGGAAATCCAGTTCACCACTCCTCCCTGGCCTCATCTGTGCTTTTTTTTTTTTTGAGAGTGAGAGCAGAGAGAAACAGACAGAGAGAGGAAGAGACAAAGAGAGATAATGGGCCCCCACCCCTCCTGGGCCATTTCAGCTGCTGTGAATGAACTCCAGATGTGTACGCCCCCTTATGGGCAAGTGTGGCATTGCACGCTTGTGTCCCTTGCATCTGGCTAAACGTGGGACCTGGAGAATTGAAAGGGCGTTCTTGGGCTTGGCAGGCAAGCAGTCGCCTTAACCGCTCAGCCATCTCTCCAGCCCTCATCTGTGCATCTTTTATGATAACGAGGGGTAGTGGTGAGGAAAGTCCAACAGATTGGCCTTTTTTATGCCAGAGAGAGAAGGAGGGAGGGAGGGAAAGTGAGAAAGAGGAATGGCATGTGAGGGCCTCCAACCACTGCAATCACATGTGACACCTTGAGCACTTACATCACTGTGCATCTGGCTTACGTGGGACCTGGGGAGTCGAACATGAGTCCCAAGGATTCATGGGCAAGTGCCTTAACTGCTAAGCCACATCTCCACCCTGGAAGTATTTTTGAAGGTAGAAGTAGTGCTGTTTATTTCTTATTTATTTATTTGAGAGAGAGGTAGATAGAAAGAGAGAGAATGGGTGTGCCAGGGCCTCTAGCCACTGTAAACGAATTCCAGACATAGGCGCCACCTTGTGCATCTGGATTTACATGAGTAAAAAGAGAAAAGAGAAAAGAAAAAAAAAAAGCCTAGCGACATCCTCATTCTTATTTCTGGCCATCACAGAAATGCTTCTTTATAATTACTCGGGCTATTGCTATTATGGCCATCATTTTCACTATTTACTATTATGGGTATTTAGAGACTCGTAAAAACGTGAGCTTCCTCAGTGCTTAGACAGTGCGAGAGATAAATCAGGGCCTTGGCTGCATGGATGAAACCTGACTGGGAACAGCTGGATTGCTCTCTTGACTAAATATTTACAAAAGGGCATGATTCTATCACTAAGTGACACTGTGCAAGTATAACCATTTATCAATCATCTTGTGTAACACCAGTCCCCATGGGAAGGGTGGATTCCCACTCAACAGTAAGAATGTACTGTATGCTAATTAATTCACTTACTTTCACTTAAGGCTGGCCCTTGTGTTTTGGTTAACAGCCCATTTTGCACAGAGACCAAATGAATGTTTTCTAGAGAGAAAGAGGAAAGAGAGGGAGGGCAGGCTGAGTATCACACTTGGTCCACATTCAGTCCCTCTGGGGCCAGAAAAGGCAGGAAGAGCAGATTGTGAAGGCATATCCTGGGTATCTAGTTATGAGTGATGCTATTAATTTGGGGGGATGCAAAGTCAGAGGCCAGCAGGCTCCTGAATTTGAATGGAGGAATGAGGGGTGGCTGTGAGGTGCCACACAAGCAGTGGTTATGAGGCGGGATCATTGAGGAGCACAATGCCTGTCCAGCATGGTCCTCAGCCTCCTGGGAAAAGCCAAAGAGCCCAGCTGACCACACAGAGCAGGGACACAGACATGACATCACAAAGTCAGCTGGGGAAGGGATTTTGACAAGGTGGCTATGGGGTCAATGCACTGGTTTATATCTTCCAGCACCATCACATAAAACAGAGTGTGTCGGTAGCCAAACCAAAACAGAGAGACAAGACCTATAACCAAAGCAGGTGACACAATTTCTTTACAGATCCCAAAATACAAGTGGGAGGGCTGAGGTTCCTGGGTGCTGTTGTCACCTGAGATGGAAGGACAGAGAAGGAGAGGCAGGCCATGAGCAGAACCATGCACAACCAGCAGGTATTGAGATGGGGTCATGAGTGAGCTGGCAGAGACATAGGCATCCATGTCTTTCTGCAATGTTTATTGAATAACAGTAAATTCACAAGGTGTGGCAGTTTTAATTTTACTAACCCTCAGATGACAAATTATACATCACAGAGTAAAACACATACATTCATAGGATGGTTAAAGAATGACTACAGCTGGGCGTGGTGGCGCACGCCTTTAATCCCAGCACTCGGGAGGCAGAGGTAGGAGGATTGCCGTGAGTTTGAGGCCACCCTGAGACTACATAGTGAATTCCAGGTCAGCCTGAGCTAAAGCGAGACCCTACCTAGAAAAACCAAAAAAAAAAAAAAGAAAAAGAAAGAATGACTACAAAGGGTTAAAGAGACCACAGCAGAATTTAAGGAGTTTCAAAAAACCCTGAGCAGTAGAAGTTGGGAAGCTGATAAGTAACCAAAGATAGTTCTTACAGGGTCACTGTAATTGTACACTCAACGGCTTCCAGTTCCCAGGTTTGAGCAGAGCTGCAGAAACAAGGTATGGGACCATGAAGGCTAACAGAAGCAAAAAGTAGGATTGGGTCCACAGAGCGGATACATAGATGGAAAGTCCAGGTGGACAAATGCATGGATAGACAGACAGCAATTTGAGTAGGCCATGTCAACACTGGAGATTAAGCTGGCTAAAGTCCCTGAGAAAGTCAGGGGTTCTCTGTCCGTGGGTACCTTGATACACACACTGGGTGGTCAGATGACAGGATGATGGGACCGTTGCCACTGCAGTGTGAAATGGGGTTCAGATGAAGGGGTTGTACATTCTCCTCAGTCTGGTATATCCAGAAAGTTCTCTGTCCCACTTTTCCTGTGATGATTTTAATGTGCCCATGTGTTCTTATAGTTCCAGTTAATTTTGATAAATTTATAGGATGGCACCCTTTCTACTTTGAGGAATAAGATACTTATCAGTTCATGTCATGTGGGTGGCACCAGATAGATGGTGTCGTTTAAGTGTGCAGACTCATCTCCATCCTCAAAATGCAGTTAAATGCTGCTTGTAAAATGGAGTCTCTCAGGACAAGGCAGTCTGAAAAACCACTGTTTTATACAATATTAAGTCACTTAGGGCAAGGCACAGCCTGACCTCAACAGGTATTCACCAGACAGCACTGGGATGCCCAAGAGGAGGCAGTGGACAGGGAAAAGTTTTCCCCTCTGCAGTGGGTTGGGATAAAGGGCTTGTGTGACAAGATCCTCAGTAGCTTCTCTAACCCTCAAGACTCCAAGCTAGCTGGCCAAGTCTCCCTTCCAGGAAGGACCCCTACACAAGGAGACTCAAAACCATGAACAAATTGAGCAGGTCTAGGACAGAAGAAGCAAGGAAGGAAGAAGGGAAATACAGTGAGGAATCTCAGAAGGCAATTCCAACTTGTTTTTAAATACTCTACAAAAATTATATTAGCCATAATCAAGAAATTCACCCTTCTTCCCCACTAAAATTGAGAGAACAAAATTCACATGAAAAATAGTAACAGAAAAATATATTGGTCAATTCCCCTACAGAGTGACAATAAGAAAAAAAAAAATAATAAAATATCAGAATAGCATCCCTAATGACAATGGAAGCCATGCCAGAATTGCAATATATTCTTTCAAAACAAACTAAAAGACATTAAGAAAATGATACAAGACACACAAGAACAGCATAAATCAGAATTAGGACAACTCAGAAATGAAGGGCTAAAACTTAAGGAAAAATTATATACAAAAGAAAAAATCACTTTAGAAATCAAATTGACTTATAAGGAACACAAGAACTAACACAATTAGTGGTGTCTTCTGGAATTCAAAAGGAGATTGTTGTAATAAAAAGAAGTTTATAAGCAAGTATTAAAGATTAATAGAAGATGGCAAGTATTGCAGATAACAAAAGAAAATCTAACATGTGGCTCTTGGCAGTCCATAAAAAGGAACAGCAAGGGAGCTGAAGAAATGATAGAACCATAAGCCCCAGCCAAAAGAATCTTCTTCAAATTAAAGGGGAAGAAAAGCTGTTATAACATATTGACTGTCTGATCCTTGAGAATATCAACACAGGATAATCAAAGCAAGTCATGTGCCAATAAATTAATTTGTTAAGGAAATCATTTGACTATCAGACCCAAAAAGACATATAAAAAAAGAAATGATTTTTTAATCAAATTTTAAACCTCAACTCTTACATCAAATGAAGATAAACATATTTATGATGCTCAAAGAAAGAAAATAATGAACCAAGGATTTTTATACCCAGCACATCTAATCTTCAACTTAAAAAGGCTCACAAGCAAATAAGTTCTATTTCCACAAGTCCTTCCAAAAGAATCTATAAGAATACAAGATTCAAACAAAATGACCAGAGGAACATCAACTAAAAGGCATATGATGAGTATTTACCTGTAAAACTAACTGAGAGTGAAATTTAGACGAAGCAATCATAACATATATGTCAACTACCAGGTCTGGCACTCTAGAGTGTAGCCATTGTTCTAAGAAGAAGAAGAAGGACTTCCAGTAGCCATTGTAATCCCAGCACTCGGGAGGCAGAGGTAGAAGGATCGCTGAGAGTTCGAGGCCACCCTGAGACTACATAGTTAATTCCAGGTCAGCCTGGACCAGAGTGAGACCCTACCTTGCAAAAAAAAAAAAAAAAAAAAAAAAAAAGAAGGACTTCCAAATTAATTGACAGGAAGTAACAAGCCTTCAGATTCAAAGATTTAAGCCTGCTCAGATTTAATCTCCTTGGGAATATATAAGTAATACTGCTATGCTCATTTATTAATAGAAATAGAATGTCTGGTTTTCATTTTTTAATAAAAATTTTATATTTATTTCTAGTAATTTTATTAAACTCTCTTCAATTCAATTCATCACCATTAATGGTGTCACTATGAGAGTGGCCAGTCCTAAACTATTTTGTATGTAATATAGGACAAAACAGATTAGTAATGGGACATACCAGTCATATGATCTCGAGACTATGTCTTTCTTTTTTTAATATTACGTTTATTTATTTGCAAGCAGAAAGAGAGATAGAGTGGGCATGCCAAGGCCTCTAGCCACTGCAAATGAACTCCAGATGCATGTACCATTTGTGCACCCAGCATTACATGGGTACTAGAGAATCAAAACCAGGTCATTAGGCTTTGCAGGCAAGCTCCTTAACCACTGACCATCTCTCCAGCCCCTCCTGTGTGTTTCTTGAAGTGCAAGAAGAAATATACATATCAAATAAAGAAGAGTTCAGGTAAGAATCCTGTAGTCCTAAATTTAAATTGGAAGTGTTGGTATGCTTTGTGTTATTTTATTTTTCAACACAAGCACCTTACACACCAGTGTCCTACCTAGCTCTGTCCCCTTGGGGAGGGGGGCAGGGAAATTAGGTAGAAGACTAGTCCTAATTGTCTTGAAATATCATTTCCCCTTATTTAAGGGTGGTAGCACTTCTAGGAGAAATAGATGGGACAGGAAATGAAAATGAGGCTGACCCACCTAGACACACCAGAGAATAAAGTAAAGATGTAAATTGTCATGGATAAAGTCCAACATGTATGTTAAATTCCATGAACTCTTAAAGCGATCACCTTCAAACATGACAAAGAACCAATGTCTTATCTCAATTTTAAAAAAATACGTTAATAAGAGGAAAGAACTGAGCACTTTACCACCATGTATGTGAGAATTTTACCTCTTAGGTAACCAATAGAAGGTGAGGAAAAAATGTTATTTTATAAAATATTCCAGCTAATAAATAAAAATGAAATGGGAGAATTAGAAAAAAAATCACCATTTTGCAACCATATACCTGATAGCAGCAGAGGATCAAAACCCAACGTTATGCCACCCTTGATGCATACAGCTATCCATAGCTCATCAAAGGGTCAGTGTGAGTCTGATCCAAGCTCCAAGTTCAGTTGCTGACTGGCAAGGATGATGGAGGACAGTGAATGCATCAGAATGCCCCACGTGTGCACAAACAACAGAATCTTGTCTCTGGGACACTCAATGGCCCAGTTGTCCAATATACAGGTTGAGTATCCCTTATCCAAAATGCTTGGGACTAAGACATTTTCTGGATCTTGAAATGTTTACATTCTATAATGACATATCTTAGGGCTGAGACCCAAGTACAAGTACAAACAGAATTCATTTATGTTTTGTATATACATTATACACATAACCTGAAGATAATTTTATACAAAATTCTTAATTTTGTCCATGAAACAAAATTTCATGATGTAAAATTTTCCATTTGTGGCATCATGGTGGCATTCAAAAGCATTTGGAGTTTGGAGTATTTTGGATTCGGATTTCTTGTCGAACTTGTGCAAATTTTGTTTGTTTGTTCATTTGTTTGTTTGTTTGTTTTTCCAGTTAGAGTCTCACTCTAGCCCAGGCTGACCCAGAATTAACTATGTAGTCTCAGGGTGGCTTTGAATTCATGGTGATCCTCCTACCTCTGCCTCCTGAGTGCTGAGATTAAAGGTGTGCGCCACCACGCCTGACTTGAATGTGTATAAATTTTAAGGAAAATAACAGGATGGAAACAAATAATAGCTAATGAAAGGTAAAAATCAATAAGTGAGGTCTAAGATTCACAGTCAAAAGGTAAGACCATTCCTTTGAATAAAGGTGGAGAGGCAAGGAAGCTTATGGAACTTTTGGTGGGAGTGGGCAGAGGGGGGACAACATGGCCAGCTCCCAGGAATGCCTGACGAAGTTCTACTTGTTGACTCACCTGGCATCCACAAGGTTATCTGCTGATCTTACACAACTCTACTAAGCTACACATTTGCTTCCCTGTGCTTTTCTATATCTGTGTTTTATTTTACAATGGAATAGGTTAAAAGAAAACAATAATCCTACTTAAAAAATACTATTATTGCATAATGAATATGGGCATTTGAGTTAGATGAATCTAGATTTAAGGCCTGATTTACTACAAAAAAAATAAAGGATGTCTTGACCTGATCCTCAGCTTCTACTTTGAAAAATGGTAATGAGAGCCTGAAAGTGCCAGCAATCTTAGCATTACTCAATAAAACTAGTTGTCCTATTTTTCTTCTTAAGTATTTTCTGAAATTGTTAGCATTCCTGAACCTTGCAAGGTTAGTCAGTGAAGAATTAGAAGGATTTGTGGAGGAAGGTGTGTGTGTGTGTGTGTGTGTGTGTGTGTGTGTGTGTGCAAACGTGTATGCACAAACACATGCCGTGGATGCATCTATATATACACACATGAGCCACGTGTGTGTGCACTTAGGTGCCCATGAATGTGGAGGCCAGGTATCTTTCTCAATTTCTCTCTATTAGTTTGAAGACAGGGTCTCTCACTGAACCCTGAACTCTCCAATTGGCTAGACACACCAGCCAGGAGTCCTCCTTCCTCTGTCTCCTCAGCTCTGGTGTATGTATGTATATATATATATATATATATATATATATATATATATATATATATATATATATATACACATATATACATATATGCCACCACACCCAGCTTTCACATGGGCTCTAGGGATCTGAACTCAGGCACTCAAGCATTTTACCGACTGAGCCATTTCCTTGACCTCTCACTGCGTTTTCTTTTTCAGAATTTTTAAGATAACCCTCTTCTCATAGCCTATAAATAATCAGCAAGTGATCTTGATCCACAGGGCAAGAATGAAGGAGCCAGAGCTCAACACTGGCCACTTAGACACCAGTTGTAAGAGAAAACTCAACCCACTGAAAAGACGACTGGGGAAAGCCACAGCTGGCGAATGAATCCAGCTGTGTGTGATGACAACACCAAGCTCTGTGCAGCTCTGTCCCTATGGCCAGTACCCTATTCAATGCCCACTGCAGAACCACCTTCAATCCTAACCAACAGCCGTTGAGGCACAAACTAGAACAGGTCCCATTTTACTGAAGGAAATGGATTCAGTTGCAGAGTGGCTTAACCTCTCCCACTTTCTTTTCTCCTGTCTCTGACACTTGCCACTCAGGGGATAGTTATGAAGTTGCCCTGACATAAGAAGAGTGAGTCCAGAGATCTGCTGGGCAATAATGGACCTATAGATTACAGAGAGATTATTAATTCAAATTTATTCATTTATTCATTTATTTATTTATGAGCAACAGACAGGCAGAATAGAAAGAGGCAGATAGATAGAGAATGGGCACGCCAGGGCCTCCAGCCACTGCAAACGAACTCCAGATGCATGCACCACCTTGTGCATCTGGCGTACGTGGGTCCTGGGGAATCGAGCCTTGAACTGGGGTTCTTAGTCTTCACAGGCAAGCACTTAACCGCTAAGCCATCTCTCCAGGCCCGAGATTATTCATTTTAAAATGTGTTCAGGGCTGGAGAGATGGCTTAGCAGTTAAGGGGCCTGCCTCCTAAGCCTAAGAACGCTGGTTCCAATCTCCAGCGGTTCCAATCTCCAGGTCCCACGTTTAGTCAGATGCAAAGTGATGCAAGGGCACAATGCCGCACTTGACCACAAGGGGCGCACACATCTGGATTTCTTTCGCAGCAACTGAGAGGCAGCTGGCATGCCCATCTTTATCTATCATCCTCTCCCTCTCTCTCTGTCTCTCCCAAAAAAAAAAAAAAATGTGTTCAGAAGAGGGAAGATAGCTCAGTGGGCAAAGTATCTGCCTCCCAGTGAAGGTTCTGAGTTCAATCCCTGGTTCCCCTGTTACATTCCCACTCACACACATATGCACATCACACACACATGCAAAAATTAGATACAATAAAAGTGTATAACTAAAAGAGTTTTTAATCGTTGGGAAGACAGAATTCATGTCAATACATGAAAATTTTGGAAGATGATAGATATGTTTACTGTCTACATTGTGGAGATAGGATCATGAGTTAGATACACATAAATCTAAACTCACCAAATTATATATATTAATTACATCTGAGCTTGAGTGGGGGAACCAAGCATAATTCAGTAAAGCTAGTGAGAATAAGTGATAAGTAAAATTAAATTAAATGATAAATAAAATTAAATAAAAAATGATAGGTAAAATAAAACAGCAATGGTCGTAAGGGCAGTTAAATAAATAATGGAAACAACATAGCGTAGAATGTTCAGTTGTTCTCCTTCCATGGCCACGCCTCCACATACATACCCTCATAGACACTACACAGTGCATCCGTTCCTGCCTGGGCTGTTGTCTTGGTGTGAAGCCAGTCTCATGATTTGTTTTTCCTGTTAAAGCATCCACACCTCACCCGCTCCCAACATCCAGCACATCTGAGAATATTGAGCCCCCTAGCATCTCCAAAACTGGTCCAAAATGTCCATCAGAATCTTTACTGGAAATAGTCTCACTCCCCAAAAAAGAAGGAGCCATGAGCAGACATAGAATGTTACAGACTTCTCTAAATACCGTCTGCAGGCTGTCCCTTTGAACAAGAAAATGGAGCTAATTCAGAAAGAGTCCCCTGCCTGCTCCTCTGGAATTTAAAAGAGAGAGGCTGCAGCCACTCGGACATGTTCCTTGGCTTCCTTTCTATCTGGACTGGGAGAAAGGGATTTGGGAGAGCAAAGCTACCTTTGTTCTGCACAGGGTGGCCAGCAGAAGAGGGAGGGCTGGCAAGAACACACCCCACTCCACCCTTCCAGGGTGCCCGGTGGCTCCCGTCTGTCCCTGGTTGATGAGATCACGGATACCTGCCTCTCCAGGACCTGTGTCTTCAGATTTCAGCGTCCTCGGGAAACAAAAGAGGTGTTAAATGCTATTCAAGGTGTCTGCTTTACCAGAAGCCTTTGTAGGTGGTTATTAACTTCAAAGAAAACCAAACTTATCCTGCCTTCCCTCTGAACTCAAAGGAAGCCTACGCTGGAGCTCTGTGCATCAGCCAGGGGTCCTGGAGGGTGGCCAAGGCCTGGGCCCCTCCCCTGGGTCATAAGTGACTCTAATCCACTGTGGAAAAAGAAAGGGGTCCCCCCCCCACCACCGAGTCAAAAATAGCTTCAGCAAGTAAAAGTACAACTTTGATGCAAACTTAAAAAAAAAATCATTGTTGCTTTTATTTTGCTTTATTTCCAGACTAAAACCTCACTTTGTGTCTCAGAGTGGCCTCAAACTTAAAGCAATCCTCCTGCCTCAGTCCCAGACTTGTTATAGGTAAATTATCAAAATAAAAGAAACAGAGATTAAGAAAGCTACACTGTAGGGCAGGGGGTGGGGCATAGTTCCGTGGGAAATGTATTTGGAGCTGGAGAGATGGCTCAGCAGTTTAGGTGCTTGCCCGCAATGCCTAACAACCCAGGTTTGATTCCCATGTACCCAGGTAAAACCAGATGCACAAAGTGGCGTGATGCACCTGGCAAGAGGCCCTGGCGTGCCCATTCTGTCTCTTCTCTATCCCTCTTTCTCTCTGTGCCTCTCCCCCCCCGCCCTTGAAAATAAATATAAATAAAACTTTAAAAAGAAATAAGAAAAGTACTTGTCATGCAAGCACCAGGAACTGAGTTTAACCCCCAAGAGCCAGGCGTGGTAGTCCATGCCTGTAATCGCAGTGCTGGGGAGGCAGGGCTAGGTAGATCCCCGGGGCTCACTGGCCAGCCAGTCTAGCACCTGGCAGGCTCTAGACCAATCAATCACTAAACCTGGTCTCACTAAAATGTGGACAGTATTCCTGAGGAACAACATTTGAGGTTGTCCTCTGGCCTACACACACACACAAACACACACACACACACACACAACACTGCGGCCTACACACACACACACACACACACAACACTGCAAAATATTTTATTGTCTCTGGTCTTCAAACAACCAAACTTCATCTTACTGAGAAAGTCCTGAGCACAGATAAAACTTCCTCTCAAATTCTCACCATTTGTTACCAAGAAAATATACTTTAAAACATTTACATAGGCTGGAGTTATAAGTTAGTGGTTAAGGTGCTTGCCTGTAAAGCCTAAGAACCCAGGTTCAATTCCCCAGTACCCACATAAGCCAGATGCACAAGGTGGTACATGCATCTGGAGTTTGTCTGAAGTGGCTAGATGCCCTGGGGTGCCAATTCTCTCTCTCTCTCTCTCTCTCTCTCTCTGCTTCTCTGTCTCTCTCTCAAATAAATACTATATAAAAACTTAAATTAGATTTAACTATGAAAAGAGTATTTCCCCAGCCTTTCATTTGTGTGATTTGAAATGGAGTTATTTCTTAAGTTATATATTTTTATAGAGATATTTTTTAGGTGATGATTTTATCTTAAAGGGTGTACTCAGACTTGGCCCACCTGGATATTACCTACATGAAATAGTGGAAGATTTTGAACTAGTGTGCTCTCTCTCTCTTCATATATATATATCTCATAATTTTCCTTCCTTTCTCTCACAATGGATCTTGGACTTAGATATGTCTCACCGATGTCACCTTGCTTTGTACCTGTGACTCTACTGACTCTCTTCCCAATCTTGGCACAGTACCACACCGCCACCATCCCATGGTCTCTGGATATGAATGGTCTCATTGTTGCCCTGGTCTGGCAGAAAGCAAAGGAGTCTGCTCTTTGGGCCTTGGGCCCTTGTAGGCCCATCCTACATGTCCAGCTTGAAGGAGGTCTTGTCACCCCCCAAAAAAGAGTCCCTCAGAACCAGCGGAGAAATGAATCCAGGCGAGCCGTTACCGTGTAAGTCTTGCATAGCCCTCTCCCATCCTCCGACTGGCCCCCGAGAGTGTAAGCCCCCTGACCTGCTGTATTTGTAGAGAGCAGCCACCTGTCACTGGATCCCTCAAGAGACCCTTTGTCACCCTCCCAGGACCTAAGCACATGTGCAGATGTACGTGTGTTGGGCTCTCTCCAGTCTGTCTCTGCTCACACTGGGGCCTTAATAAAAGGTTCCCTGCCCTCCCGTCCTCCAGTGAGCCCCGGGATGCCAACACCTGTTGGCCCTTTGCTGGGTCTGCATCTTTCCAGCCTGAACAAGCTCTCCAGCATCCTCTACTACCATTAGCATTTTCCAGTCATATCACGGGGAAAGGGCATTTCAAGTCGTGCCTTGATCAGAACAGTCAGCTCCTCTCAAAGGCTGAGCCGAGCATCCTGGCTTTCCAGGACCCGCCCAGGCTTGCCGTTAGACATCCGGAGCTGGTCCATCCCTGCTCCTGAGTCTACCCGTGATAAACAAACACTATGGACAATTCTTGGGAAGGTTCTTTAAAGCCAGCCAAGATGCTGAGCTACAGTGTAATTCTCTTTGCTCTCTGACATGTCTATAACTATATATTAATGAGGTGTGTCCAATTGAAAATTCAAAACCAAATATATTCATTAACAATCTAAAAATAGGCACTGCCCTGTGTGATTTCAAAGCCTGTAGTAGGCTCTTCTTTCAACATCGATGGTCTTGGTTTTGTTATAATAAAAGCAAGAAAAAATAATCTTTTAAGGTTAATAGCTTTGAACAATTAGTATAAAGAATCACCCACTTGGATGTTTTCTGCAATATTAATTTCAGAACTGAGCAGACGATATTCTGCTGAGCCAGTGTCACTAAGCTGACTGGGAGTAACTTTTTATTTCTCATTCCATCCATGGAAGTGGCTCTGTCAATTAATTGTGTCATTTGCCATCTGAGACCCATGTCGTGCAGCCATCTTGTCTCTGTTGGCATTGACCTTTAAAGGTCATGTCTACAGGCTGCTAAGAGACCGTCCATGCTCTATCATCTCACTAAGAAATAGCCCTCCCTCATGAACTTACGGGTGCACGCATGACCCCACAGTGGCGACCGATAGGCCCACGAGGCCTGCACGTTCTGACGTGGAGGAAGACACAAGGAATGAGACATAAAATCGGAGGGAGGACCACCTTGAAGGAGGAAGGTCCTTAGTGGAATGGGGAGAGAGGAGACAAAGGAATAGAACAGGATGGGATCAGAATCAAACTGTAGTATCATCATACATTAAAGTTCTCAATAAAAGATAAATAAATGCATAAGAAAAAAACAAATGAAACAGAAAAACTTAAATAGACATATCTATCCTCTTTAAACTAACTTGTCCTTGGGGAGGGAAACATCTTCGATTCTATTTTTAATTCTTGAAATGTAATTTTTACCTAAATACTGTGGTTATATTGTTTTATCAATTGTGAGCATTTCCACTTGTAAGTCACAATAAAGTATTTGGATATAAGTTTAAAAAGAGAGAGAGAAAGAAATAGCCCTTCCTTTTGTAAGGCTATGAAGAAATGAGAACTTTGTACCAGCGCCACCTGTACTCCCATGTTTACAAGAGCATTCACAAGAATAACCAAGAAAAGAATCAACCAAGGCACCACAGGTGGGCAGATAGAGAAAAGGCCGCATGTGCACACAGTGGAACATTGCCCAGCCCTAAGCCAATACTGAAAGCCCATCATGTGGGACGACGTGGACAGAACTGGGGGACATGCTGTGAAGTAACCTAAGCGAGGCACAGAAAAACAAATACTACACGTTCTCACTCATGTGTGGACAATGAAAATGACCTTGTACAAGCGGAGAGATGAAGAGTGACCAGTGAAAAGCAGGGCAAGGGGGACACAGGCTAGACAATGGTACCAAATACAGCTAGAGAGGAGGAATTTATTCTAGTGTGCTACAGCACAATAGGGTGACTGTCATTTACAAAAATATATGATAGCTGGGCGTGGTGGTGCACGCCTTTAATCCCAACACTCAGGGGCAAGGCAGAAGGACCAATGTGAGTTCGAGGCCACTCTGAGACTACATAGAGAATTCCAGGTCAGCCTGGACTAGCACAAGACATTACCTTGAAGAACCAAAAGTATGTATGTATATATTATCTATTTTAATGTAACTGGAAGAGCCCAGGGTTTCCCAATACCTAGAAATGATAAGTAATTGAGGAAATCAAAATCCTGACTACTCTGATTTGATTGCACCTTGTAAACACGTATCAAAGTAGCCTATAGTACCAACTAACCATGCACAAATGTTATTGTCGATTTTAGTAAATAATTCAGGGCTATGGATGTAACTGAATGATAGAGCCTTCGTGAGACCGTGGGTCTAATACAAGTGCCATCAAAACAAAAGAATTAAGAAATGTACAACTAGGACTAGAGAGATGGCTTAGCAGTTAAGGCACTTGCCTGAAAAGCCCAAGGACTCATGTTCAACTCTCCAGGCCCCACATAAGCCAGACACACAGTGCAAGGTCGTACATGCACAAGGGGATGCATAGGTGTCTGGAATTCGATTGCAGTGACTGGAAGCCCTGGTGCACCAATTCTCTCTTGCACTCTCTCACTCTCTCACATAAAAAAAAAAAAATGTGAAAACTGCCAGGCATGGTGGCGCACACCTTTCATCCCAGCACTAAGAAGACAGAGTTAGGAGGATGACTGTGAGTTCGAGGCCACCCTAAGATTACAGAGTGAATTCCAGGTCAGCCTGGGCTAGAGTGAGACCCTACCTCGAAAAACAAACAAACAAAAAAAGGTAATAACTATAAAAGACACTCAACAGGTGTGACTGGTCACATGAGCGGAGTAGAACAATCAATGTTTTGGGGGACATCAGGAAAGTGTCACCCTGATTCTTTCAGCCACAGACCAAGCAGGGGGCTGGCCCAATGCAAGGTGGTCACTGCTGAACTGTGAATGCCGCACTGAACCCCTGACCACCACACAGAGTTCAGTCACACGGAACAAGGAGACTCACCTGCGTAGTTTCCTCAGGATGGAGAAGGAACCTGATTGAGGGCTCACACCCAGGGCTTTGAAGAACCACCCCGTCGGGTGGGTGTGTGCCCCCGACCAAGCTGAGAAGATGGAGCTCAAGAGCCATTACTGCAAGTCTCAGCGGGATACTCGAGGTCCACAGGCCGTGGAGGAAGAAAGATACAGTATTTCTCATACTACAAAACCCTGACGCTGTCAGGGAGACGTCCAAGAGCTTCAGTCTTGGGGATTGATTGAGGGCTGTGGAGACCATCCACTCCCACTCAGAAAGCCAATACGCCAGGAAACTCTCCCTCTGTGTTTTCCTACAAATGGCATCTGAGGCTTTACTTGTAGTGCAATTACAACTGAACTTATAATTACTTGGCTGAATCCTGATGGCCAATAAGATGAGTTAAGCAATTTCCAAGAGTAAAATGGGATAAATTCTTGGCAGGTAAATGTCGATAGCCCTTATGTTGAGAGATATAAATGTCATGTTTGATGTAACTAAATATAATGTTTTTGAACTCCAAATACGCTAAAAACACATTCATATCTAATAACTAATGTATTGTAACTTAATCATTGTTAACTAGGCACTCTAATTCATTCTATGTCTGGTCTCTAGACCACCCATATGTTAGATTTTATTTTCTATAGGGCAACACAAATAATGAAAGAATGGAATCCTAAAAGGCCATTCATTTTTAATTCAGTAGAATCCTTTTCCCTAACTGGGTTAGTATTCTAAGCCTCAGAATGTTAGAACCAGACAAGGCCCAAGTCATGCTACAAACAGAAGAGGAGGAAGTGCCTTTATCCATGAGAAACACAGTTTATAAGGTATTTTGCATAGAATAAAAATTATATTTTATATTCAAACTTGGAAAAAAATAATTTCTGAAGCTAATTTTATCACTGAACTCAGATAATTTACAATTACAGATAATTAGATTTTTTTTTTTTTGGTAGGGGTTGGGCCTGCACCTCTCACATACTAGGCAGGTGCTCAATCACTGACGGATATTTTCAACCCAAGCAACAGGATCTTTGAAATACTTCGTCAATTTACTAGAAACACCCACAGACATAGTCAAATTCCCCTATCATTTCTCATCAGAAAAAATGAAGGAATTCTATAAACCTCACAAGGAATAAAAATTTGGCCAGAAATAAGAATCTGAATTGCACCAGAGAATACAAAAGTACTTAAATGTAGAGAATCTATTTTTATAACACCATTCAGAGAAAAGTGAGAAGCCCTCTAGGGGCTCTTAGGATATATTCAGAGGTAATCTATAAATAATTGAAGAAGGGGCAGATTATACAAAAATTATAATGAAAGATTACTTTGCAAAAAGCATGGTTGAATTGTAATTCACCTGTATATCAACAGAAAATCTGAATATATAAAAGAGTAAAATGTGAAAGAAAAATAGAGAAAGAAGTAGAGGGGAAAGAGGGAGGAAAGAGAGGACAGGAAGCTGAATTAAAGGGGAAAAGAGAAATTTAAACTCGAGTCTACAGCCATATTATCCTGAACATGCTAGATCTCTTTTGACCTTAGAAGCTAAGTAGGGGCAGGTCTGGTTTGTGCCCTGATAGGCAAAATTTAAACTCAAGATGAGTTACACTTTCTAAGCAGAAAGCAATGGAAGCTATTATGTTTAAACAGATAGCTCAAACCACAAATCACATCATATCTCCAGTATATTTTAAGTGGAATAAAAACTGTCAACCACCAAACTGGGAAAAATATTTTCCAGAAATCTGACAGACAAATGTTACCAACCTCTTAAAATAAGTCCAGTACCTCACTCTAAAAAAATTCAAGAATGAAAATTCAATTTTCCAGGGCTGGAGAGATGGCTTAGCGGTTAAGGCGCCTGCCTGCTAAGCCTAAGAACGCCGGTTCCAATCTCCAGGTCCCACGTTTAGCCAGATGCAGTGACGCGAGGGTGCAATGCTGCACTTGCCCACAAGGGGGTGCACATATCAGGAGTTCATTCACAGCAGCTGAGAGACTGCTGACATGCCCATTCTCTGTCTCCCTCTCCCTCTCTTGTCTCTCTCTGTGTCTCTCTCCAAAAATTAAAAAAATAAAAATTCAATTTTCCAAAAACTAGTCATTGGTAGAGAATGGGTATGCAAAATTTTTCAAATCATGTGACACTCACACTATCAAATTGGTAAAAATCAATTAAGTTTTGAATAAAACAATAACTGCCATAAAATGGACATTTTCATACACTGCTGAAAATAATGTAATGGATACACACATTACAAGTAACAACTTACAAATATACATTGAAAGCTTTTTACTCCAGTGATCTTAAATCTATCCTAAGAAAATAATCCAAAACATGAACAAAGATTTATGTACATAAGAATGTTAATTATGTTTATTTATAGTGGCAAAAATAAGATTATACATAAAATGGGAAAAGTTAAATTTATTTTGACTTACATTAACTATATCACAGAGTGCAAATGACATGATAGAGCAGTGAAAAAAATCAAATTTCATATCACTATAGAATGGGCTGCTCAGAATTTTTTTTAAATTTTGTTTATTTTGATTTATTTATTAGCAACAGACTGAAAGAGACAGAGAGATAATGGGCACACCAGGGCCTCCAGCCACTGCAAACAAACTCCAGATGCACGCGCCACCTTGTGCATCTGGCGTACGTGGATACTGGGGAATCAAGCCTCGAACCAGGGTCCTTAGGCTTCACAGGCAAGCGCTTAACCACTAAGCCATCTCTCCAGGCCCCTGCTCAGAATATTTTATACCACATAAATCACAAAATTTACATGAAGATCAAATATGCAGGCATACACACAGGGATTGGAAAGAAAAGACAAAGGCAAACCAGTGGCATTTCTGAATGGTGGGGTCATGGGTGACTTCCACTTTTTCTCAGTTGTTTTTCTTATTTATTTTCTTAATACCCTCCACTAAGTATTTAGTAATTGCCCCTTAGCCATGGTTGTTTTCTTCTATTTTAATGGCCCAATGCAACCATTTCCAATGGAATGTAGTGGTTTTAATGTAAAATGACTCATGTGTTTGAATACATAATTTCCCAGCTGCAGGTGCTGTTTGGAAAAGGTTGTGGGACATTTAGGAGCCTTGGTGGAGGAAGTGTGTCACTGGAGACAAGCTTTGAGGTGGTGGACCTTGGGTGGCAGGGTCTGGACCTACTTAATCTCCTTCTGTTTCCTCCCTGTTGATGTGACCATGTGATCCCGGCTTCCTGCTCCTGTCATGCCCCTCCCCCACCAGGATGAACCTTCCTCTCAAAACTGTAAGCCAAAAATAAAAATCCTTTTCTTCCTTAAGCTACTTCTGGTCAGGTATTTTGTCCCAGCAATGAGAACATAACTAATATGTGAAAAGTTCCAGAAAAAAAACAACAATTTATGACTTTTAAATAGCATTCAAAGTAACCTGATGAACCTTTGTCCTGACCCACCTGGAACATGACCCCCCCTTTTTCCAACATATCCATGCTCTGTATACTACCTACCCATTAGTTCCTTAATAGCTATCTGGCTTATCAGATCAACTGTCATAGTGTTGTAATATCTGCATTCAAGTTACTGAATAATAGCCTTAAAGTGCAAGTGTAGTGATTGAGATGTGCCCAAGAGAAGTCATGAACTTCCTCCTTTGAATGAAAAGGACAAAGTTATAGACTGGAGGGGGGGAGAGAATCATACTTTGAGGTTGCTAAGATCTATGTTAAAAAATAATATTCTATCTGTGAAATTGCGAAGAAGGAAAAAAGAAAATCATGCTAGTTTTACAGTCACACCTCAAATTGCAAAAGTTACAGCTACGGAGCACGATAAGTGCTTAAAAATAAGTGGCATTAGATTGCAGTATCCACTACTCTCTGTGGTTTCAGGCAACCCCTGTGGATACAGATGAACAGTCGCGTGTTATATTTGAAACAATGTCATGGGATAATAACTTTTCAATGCTTACTCTGTCCCTGGCTCAAAGTATCTAGCATGTTTTATCCTGTTTAATTCTTTTGATAAATCTATGAGCTAGCTCATCTCTCTTGTAATTATTTCCTTTTGATCAATTAAGAAACGGAAGCCATTGTAGGGTAACTTAGCCAGCATCTCACATGAGTAGATCATAAAGTCAGGCTTCAAGCTCAGGTTCTGTGATTGCAAAGCCTCCATGTTTCACCATCAGTCAACATAAAAGTCCTCAAGTGAGGTCACTTTACCATCTTAAAAGTTATTGATTCCTCCCCCAGAGAGCTTCGGTAAATTTTGTGGTTTACAGAAAGCTCTCTACATAAGCTTCTGTTCATGTAGACCACCTCTAGTGGCATACCTATTGATGTTTGCCATACCTGAAATATTTTAAACTGAGCAATGTTTAATTCATCGAAAAAATACCATGATAAACTCATTAATGTTAACAAAAATAACACATTTAATAAAATAATTCCATCTTCAAAACACAAAGGCATAATTAAAATGGGTGTTATTTAATCTTTGTCAATCTTTTTATTTTTAATATATTTTATTTATTTATTTATCAGAGAGAGAGAGCAAGAGGCAAACAGAGAAAGAGGCAGATAGAAAGAGAGAATGGATGCACCAGGGCCTTTAGCCACTGCCAATGAACTCTAGACACATGCACCACTTTGTGCATCTTGGCTTATGTGGGTATTGGAGAATTGAACCTGGGTCCTTGGGCTTCACAGACAGTGCCTTAACTGCTAAGCCATCTCTCCAGCTCTCTTTTTGCCCATCTTTTAATATCTGACTACCCAATAGAAACTACCCAATAGAATTCCTGGTTTGTAGGTGTCTCCCTCCTGATTGTGTCTTTTTCACATGGCATAGAGCAGCAAGAGGAAGCAGGCGAACGGTGAGCTATGTACTTCAAATTCCAAGACCACAAGGCTGTGAATATTCTTTGACATGGGGTGGGAATAAGATGGGGAAAAAATGTGATGCTATGTGAGAATTTTATTATTCTCGGCTCGCAAACAGTTGGCTTTGTTATGACATCGTTGTTGTGCTTTGCTAAATCAAAGGTTAAAATCAGCCCTTGTGCATTTCCAGGTATGGGGAAGAATTAACAATCTGTAAGTAGACTCTAATGATCTTTCACGCTCCCCTGTACATCTCTTTTCACACCAAGGCACCTCATCCAGAAACGAGAGCTGTGCAAGAGTTTGAGACTGGGCCATGTTAAATAAACATGCCTCAAGTTATAAGACAAAGCAAACTCCCCAGCCTCCCAAAGCAAGACAGGAGTGAAGCCGGAGCGACTGGAACTCCCTGGAGACAACCTTGTGGGTTTTTGCTCCCATATGTGTGAATCCACAGTAATGCTTCCTGCTACATTCCAAAACCTTCTCAGAGTCGGCCTTGCCAGGAGAAGCACCAAGACACTTGGATAATACGTTCATCATTGTCACGATAGGTGTATTTTCAACACTTTGTAATATGGAACTTACAGTCAAAACAGAAAAAAAAAAAAACTTACAAATTAGGAGCTGAAGAGGTGGCTCAGCCGGAAAGAGTGCTTCTAGCATAAGCATAAGAGCCTGAGGAGGCCTGAGACCCCCTGGGTCGATGCCCCAGCACCCATGTAAATGGTGGACATAGCCACACACATCTGTAACCCTACTTCTGGGAGCAAAGAGACCACAGAATTGCTGGGGCTAGTGAAAATGGCATGAACTAGAATCAGTGAGAGTCCATCTTAAGGAAATAGGAAAATGAGTGATGGAGGGAGGACACCCGAAATTCTCTGCTCTGGCCTCTGTGTGCAAGAATATCCTCATTCCCATGTGCATACAACACACTCATACCACACACATACAACATATACTACACATATGAGAAAACAAACTAAATACAAACAACAATAAAAAAAAATGTTCCATGTTTCAGTCTATCTGGGTTCCCAGGCTTAAAAGCTTCATTAAAATAGTTTTGGGGAGTGGAGACATGGCTTAGCTTGGTTAAGGACCCTGGTTCATGCCTGTCCAGAAGCCTAAGGATCCTCATTTGATTCTCCAGGTCCCATCTCTCTCTCTCAAATAAATAAATAAAAATATTAAAAAAAATAGCCAGATGCATGTGGTGGTGCATCCGTCTGGAGTTCATTTGCAGTGACTAGTGGCCCTGGTGTGCCCATTCTCACTCTCTCTCTCCCTTTCTCTGTCTCTAATAAATAAATAAATAAATAAATAAATAAATAAATAAATAAAATCTTTTTTAAAATGTTTGGGAAATGTTTGGAGGCTGGAGAGATGGCTTAGAAGTTAAGGCACTTGCCTACAAAGGCTAAGGACTCAAGTTCAATTTCCCAGTCCACACGTTAACCAGATGCAAAAGCGCATGTGTCTGGAGTTCGTTTGCAGCGGCTAGAAGCCCGAGTGTGCCCGTTCTCATTTTCTCTCTCTCTCTCCCTGCAAATAAATAAATAAATAATTTAAAAAACTGTCTGGACACCCATCAAACATAGAATACAGAATATATACTATTAAAATTCCAAAGGAACCAGAATGTCACTGAAGGAGAGCAAGTCTGTGAAAATCAAAGTGTGCATGACTCAGTCACAGATGAGTGTGCTGCGTTCCACACAGGAGCACCTGGGTTTCTTTTTGGTTTTATTTATTTTTGGTTTTTCGAGGTAGGGTCTTACTCTGTCCCAGGCTGACCTGGAATTAGCTATGTAGTCTCTGGGTGGCCTCGAACTCATGGCGATCCTCCTACCTCTGCCTCCCAAGTGCTGGGATTAAAGGCGTATACCACCACGCCTGGCTGTTTCTTTTGAAAGAAAGTCAATTCTGAGCTATAGCTCACTGAGAACCGCCACAAGCCCAAAGATGCTTCCACTTCCCATTTATACACGCAAATCTCAGCCTCTTAAAATCATGAGAGAAAAGAGCTTAGGGTCACCAACAAGAAGAAAGAGACAGAAAGTAGGAAACCTCTCCTGTGCAAACGAAAAGTCAATGAGATTTCCCCCTCTGGGGTGACCTTTGTCAGTTCTCTTTCCCTAGGTAAATTTCATCTCTGTTAATCTCATAGACTAATAATAAAATTAATTTCGGGATACGGCTTCATCTACCACTTCTTTCTATGTGGCAATCTGATCTGTGTTTGCCTAGGGAACACCCATGGGGCCACCAAATGAGACCAGAGCTCACATCCCAGGGAGACACAAGCTCACCGCTGTTTGCCTATGACTTCATCACACAGGCAGACTGGCTGTCCTGTAAGCAGGACTCACTCTCAGCAGATGGGTGTGAAATAAAGCCATCCACACCAGTGCCTACTTTAAAGCTTCCAGTTCAGTCAGGCTGTGGCAAGTCAGGAAGACCCCTAGGAAACTTAGCAGAGCCTAGGCTGTAACAGTAGAGCACTTGGCTCAAAATAATCAAATAATAGTTGTGGGGTGCACACCTGTAAGATATTGCTGAAGAGACGGAGGCAGGAGGATCAGGAGTTTGAGGCCAGCCTGGGCTACAAGTTTCGAAATGAGAAAAGAAAAAGTACTGATCAAAAGAGAAAGACGAGCTTGCAGAAATATGTCTGCTCAGATCTGCTTCCCAGCTTCAACAAACTTTGTTTGGCCTAACTGAAATTATGGGTACAAACTTGAGGGGAAATTTCCTAAAAGACAGGGGAAAGACAGATTAGAAAAAAATAATAAGATCAGTGTTGGCCAGCTATTCAGGGGATGGAAGAGTGGGTGAAACTCTCCCCACCCCCAAAAGTGTGTTTATCTGTAACCTATAGTCATGTTTGAATACCAAAAGAAAATTAAAGAAATATTCTGTCCATCACCAAAATTGCTATCAATTCAGTAACAAAGATGTTCACCTCTAGCGATTTCACGGATTAATGAAGTTCTGAAATCTATCTTTGTGATTTCACTTTCACATGACTCATTAATGTAAATGAAAATGTCAACCAACATCTGTATCAAAACTCTCCTCAGAGACCCAGACATCCCACCGCTGCACTCAGCTCTTCCTCCCATCCCCACGGTAGTGCATGCCACACTCTCTCCGCTGAATCTGTTTAGCTTTGTAAAATAAAGAACTTCACACCGTTCTTTTTATAACCTGGGATGGGTATTGTGCCTTTCAACACCACAACATGATGATGATTCTAGTATTACAGACTAGAGCTCCGTAGGTAAATGGACACAGAGTGATTTTAAAACTCTCACACAATGTTGATGTTGGGATTCAACCTCGATTTATTAAAACCTGAGTATACTCATGTGGCAGTTTTAATAGCTACTGCTTAAAAACATATACTATAATCTATTTTTGAAAGCAACTATTAAATCATACTTTAAGATAAATTTATATTTTATTAATTGAAATACCAATAAGCCTTTGAAAAAGTCAAATGTGAAAGCAACATTTATTTACCTCCAGGTAGTGTTTGGCAGGAATTCACACAGCCTGTATATAGTTTAGTAGTGACTTCAGAGTCTTACAGCCAAAGGCTGGAAGCTCTGAAACAACTCTTAGGGCTCATCTTTGAGAGCTCTCTCTCTTGCTGAAAGACCTGATCCCCACCATAGATTTCATCACAGATACTACCCTCTTCTCTGTGATCCATCATTTTTAGTCTTGCTCATATTCCCCCAACCTGACTGCATGGCCTGTCGCTCATGCGATGTCCTTTCATGCCTTTGGTACCTCTCAGAGTAGCAATGGTTGTGTCTTGAAAAAGCTTGGTGGTGAGAAAGAAAACACAGTGTGACAACAGGCTGAAGTGACTGAAAGTCCTACTGGACTTCAGAAAGGAGAGGTAAGAGGCCTCTGGAAGGAACAAACCAGTTTTGGGATGCTGCTGTTTGGAGACAGGGTCTACTGTATTCCAGCCTGGCTTCAAACTTACTATTAGCTGAAAATGACCTTGAACTTCTAATCCTCCTACCTCTACCTCTCAAGTGCAGGATTACAGGTGTGTGCCGCCACACCTGGTTTACACAGTGTTAAGAATCAACCCTGGGCTGGAGAAATGGCTTGATGGTTAAGGCGCAAAACCTGCAAAACCTAAGAACGCATGTAAGCCAGACGCGAAGTGACACAAGCTCACAATGTTGCATATGCACTACAAGGGGGCACACATGACTGGAGTTCATTCACAGCAGCTGAAAGGCCCTGGTGCACCCATTCGCTCCCTCTCCCCTCCCTCTCCCTCTCCCTCTCTCTCTCTCTCTCTCTGTCTGCCTCTTTCTCACACACACTCTCTCTGTGTGTCTCAAAAATAAAATACTACTAATTTAAAAAAAAGAATCAACTTCAAGGTTTCATAGTGATATCTCCTGGAAACAGTCTTAAGCCAGCAAGGGGCTCATGTTTTGTTTTGCTTATTTAAGATGATGTCAAAAATATCCACCCATCCCAACCTTCCCCCTCATGCTGAGAAAAGGAGTCAGAGCCCAGCCCCCATGCTGGCTTCCCCCAGCCAAGACAACACCTGGAAAGAGACCATAGAGAGGATCAACACTGGAAGGAGCAAAGTAGCCAGAAGTCAACTCGGATTCCAAGTGGTCCAGGACCAGGAGTGCCCTGGAAGCCATGCAGCCATGAGCCCAAGAGCCATGTCTAGCAGAATGAACACGTGCGATGAGAAGGAAACCTGAAGGGCCAGACCCACCACTTGCTGTCTCACGGGCCTGCCGGGCAGCAGAGTCCACATCAGCTATACACATAGCAATACCAATTATGCGGGGAAAGGAAGACTTCTTTGGTTTTTCCTCTTTTGTTTCTTGGGTACGAATAGTCATAGCTTTGACAAATTAAAAATAAATAAATAAACAATATGAGCTGGAGAGATGCTTTAGCAGTTAAGGTGCTTGCCTGCCAAGCCTAAGGACCCAGGTTCTATTCTCCAGGACCTGCATAAGCCAGATGCACAAGGGGGCACTTTATCTGGAGTTCGTTTGCAGTGGCTAGAGGCCCTGGCATGCCCATTCTCTCTCTCCCTTTTCTCTCTCTTCCTCTATCTGCCTCTTTCTCTCTCTCTCTCTCAAATAAATAAATAAATATTTTAAAAACAAATAAATTCCATATAAGACTTTAATCTCTTTTTAATCCAAGAGGCAAATAATCTGGATAAAAGATCAAGGAGAGAGTAGACTGCATGGTCATTATGTCTGCTCTTTCTATAATACAATGGTCCCCAGCTCAGCAGCTGCCTCCATGCAACAGGGAAGGTCCCGTGTGCGCTGGCTCCCTGCAGACAGGTGGGAAGACAGCACTCCATCCACCCAGCACTGTCCACATCCAGTGACCAGAGCAGAATCCCAGGCATGAGAATGATGGCAGAGACAACCCTGAGGGCTTTGATGAGAAGAATCTTCTCATATTTTTGCCTTGTGGTGAATGAATATCCATGAGAAATGCAGGTGCAGGGCTGGAGAGATGGCTCAGTTGGTAGAGTGCTTGCTCAAAAGCACTGGGACCTGAGTTTGATGCCCAGAACCCACATTTTAAAATCCAGGCATGGTGGTACACATTTATAATCCCTACGCTTGCGGCAAGACAGGCCAGCTCCAGGTCAGCGAGAGACTCTGGAAAAAGGTGAACCGTGTTCCGAGGAACAACACCCAAGGCTCTTCTCTGGCCGCTTCATTCAAACTCGTATTCATACACATGCATACATACACATACACATACACATACACATACACATACACATACACATACACATACACATACACAAGGAAGAAGGAAGGAAGGAAGGGAGGGAGGGAGGAAGGAAGGGGAAGGAAGAAATGAGAGAGGGAAAGGGAAGGAAACTTAAAGGAAGGGAGGGAGGAGAAGAGGGAGAGAGGGGAGAAAAAAAGAAAGGTAAAGGAAGAAAGAGAAAGAAGAGAAGAAGGAAGGAAGGAAGAAAGGAAGGAAGGAAGGAGGGAGGGAGGGAGGAAGGGAGGGAAGGAAGGACAGAAAGAGTGCAAGGCACAATAGCCTCTCACCCATACTCTGCTTAACAAATCCCTGTGCAGCCCTCGGTTCCCACACACACTCCTGTCACTATACTAAAAACACTTGCAGAAGGGTTGCCAGCAATCATCTTATTGCCAACCCCATTACCTCCTTTCAAGTATTTATTCTCCTTAGTTGCCATAACACTAGACAGCCTCTCCATGCGAGCAGGCCTTTGTCATGAGAAAAGAGCAAACTGGCTTAGTGTCTCTAAGATGGAGCTTGAGGAGAGGCAGGGGGGCAAAACCATGTTTCATGTGTGTCTAGAATGTGTTTCCAAAACAGAAGCTGGAAAATTGGAAGGAAGTACACCCGCTGAAGAGGTTTAGCTATGTACAGCAGGCACTTGGAAAGCTGAAAATCCAACTCAGGCTAGGGGGCCATCTATACAGAAAGACTACTTTGAGTCCTGGAAAAGGTGTTAGCCATGGACAGAAAAAGCACAGGTCACCCCAAAATGAGCCTTCTTCACTGAAGCCAAGTCCTGCCAATGACTGATGTTTTGCCAACACTTTTTATTTCCTTAGTTCAAAACCAGCTCCTTGGGCTAGAGAGATGGCTCAGTGGTTAAGGCACTTGCCTACAAAGCCTAATGACCCAAGTTCAATTCCCCAGTACCCACGTAAATCCAGCTGCATAAAGTGGTGTGTGTCTTTATGTCTGGAGTTCTTTTGCAGTGGCTGGAGGCCCTGGTGTGCCCATTCTCTCTCTTTCTCTCTGTCTCTCTCTCTTCCTCCCTCCCTCTTTCTCTCACTTCCTCTCAAATAAATATTTTTTTAAAAACTAGCTCCTTGCTAATTCAATTCAAAGGCCCTTCACCTGGTATTCAAGGGCCTGTAATTGTTCCACGTGAATGCTGAGTGCTCAATTAGCTCACCTGTTTGCAGTTTGAACATGGAGTGTCCCCCACAGTCTTATGGGTTGACCAGTTGGTCCCCAGCTGGTGGCACTGCTTCAAGAGACTGTGGACACAAGGCCTAGCTGACAGACATAGGGTCACTGGGGCAAGCCTCGAAGGTTATCAGACCAGCCCTGGTTCTGATCAGAGCTCTCTGCTCCCACAGTCCTTTCCCACGACAGTGGACTTTGCCCTCTCAAGCCTTGAGCCAGCATAATTCCATCTTCCCTTAGGTTGCTTCTGTCAGGTATTCCATTAAAGCAATGAGGAAAGTAACTCGTGCAACACCGTGGTGGCAGCACAGCCATGGGCCCAACCATTTCCCTCATCTTGAGTGGCCTCCATTTTTCTCGTGGCCTTTCCCTCCCAGTCTTTCCCCCTCACTCTCCATTTTGCATTTTTTTTCCTTGCACATAATCTCTTGCTTAAAGAATATCTTCTGTTTCCCCTCCTTTCTCTTTGCCTCAGGGCATTCTTTCCCCTGCTAAACTGGTGAGAGCGCTGTGCCTTTCAGCACCCTTATGAATTTCTGAAATACTCACTATAAAACAAGTGAGGAATATATTTGTGATGGATGGATGATTCCCCCAATATGTAGAAAAGACGCCTCAGTAAAACTAAAAATCTAATTATTTACTGTACCAAAGGAGTTTCTCTTTGCAAACATCACTTATGATTCTTTTATTGCTGTGGTAAAATACGCACAACATGAAATTTGCCTGTGAACCACTTTGAAGTATGGACACTTCCTTAAATTAATGCAACCACCTCCAGCCTCCAGCTGCAGAATTCTATCTTCACCCCATGCTGGAACTCTGCTAAATGTCCACATCTTTTGGCCAGCCCCCCCAAAGTATTCCATTTCTGTCTGTGACTCCGATGAGCCCAGGTCCCTCTCATCAGTGGACTCGCCCAGTGTTTGTCCTTTCGTGATGATTTTCACTTGCCTCCAACTCCCAATTCTCTTGCCTCGGCCTCCCCATCCTTGAGGGTCATAAGCACGTGCCACCATGCCCAGCTCAAGTCATCCATTTCTAAATATTTGTCAATGAGTGTTGACCACCAGGAAAGAAATCGAGACTGGTTACCAATACACAGACACTAACCTGTGCAAGGACCTACGCCCTAGCCCTGCCTGCTCCAAGCTGAGCCTCTTACATAACTTCTCAAAAGCACACCTGTTTTAAAACCGAAGCGGCATTACTTCACCAATGTAGTGGGGAAACACCAACATGCCCGACGTAGCGCAAAAGTCCTATCGTATCTCATCGAACCCTAAGAAACCCGTGAGTGGGGCCTGTATTATTCCCATTTTAGAGATGGGAAAACAGAGTTTACCAAGGCCAGGTCACATGTCCCAACTCACAGCCAGGAAGTATCGCAGCTGAAATCCAAGTACATCCAGGTCTCTTGGACACTCTTTTGGAGGCCCACCTCCCCGCCCCCATAGCGCACATGTTCCAACACCTACCAGCAGCCAAGAGGAAGGAAAGGAAATTTACCAGCCCCTCCCAAGAGAAGGACCTTAGCAAAATACCTGGCAAGATTGAGGAAGATAAAGCTGAGAAGACAAAACTATGGAGTAGCCCAAATACGGAAGTTGTGATCAGCGTCATGGAAGTCTCTTTGAAGACCAAAGGACATCTTAAGATGCCCATCTTAAGAGCCGAGGAATTCCATCATGGGATGGGTGGTCACCCAGCTTGCAAGTGGCCTGCCCCAGAGATTGTAAGAGGAGAAGGACCCGATGGGCTCCAATGTGACCACATGCAGCCTACCCCCAAGGCAAACGGCAACCCCACACTTCTCTCAGGCACCTCCCTGAGGTTCCAGCAAGAAAGGCTCTAGAAAAAGCGGCAAAGTCATAAATATGCATGTGTATCTATCCTCTTAGCGTCCTACTGGGTAGGGTGTGTGTCTGACATGCTCGAAATTTAAGGGGCAATGTCCTCTTTGATTTCTGAGAATTGTGCAGATAATGCCTTTCAAGCTAACTCCGACATGTATGCAGACAGCATCTTTTCAATTCAGGCCAAGTGGAAAGCTCGCCTTGAAGTGAGTGGTGCGCCGAGCAGGATGCCCACTTTTCATCTCCATCTCTTTCTAGCAGGATCTCCATGCCTTGCTTCAAAGGCCGAGTCTGTGGAGCTATGTAAACGGAAAAGTCCCGTGTGCTTTCTTGGGGCAGATTAAGTGTGGTAAAAGGTGACATCCAAGCCGTCTCCTTTCAGAAGTTCTTGGAAGGGAAAATGAAATTGAAAGCATGGCCATTCCGGGTGACAGGAAGCATCTAAACATAGCAGACGCTCTCAGCGGTAAATCTGTGTTCAGAGCTGAGATTTTTTCTAGAGCAGACGTGTCGCCTTTGTTTTGCACTCACTCCACTGAGTCTATGTTCCTTACCGGGCCATAGCTACTCATCTTGTGGTTTTAGAGAGACGCTGTTGTAGACAGCTTTATGTTCTTGGGATAAATCTCCAAGCCAGGCACAGTTTATGGGAAGAAGGGATTTGTTGACTCTTACAGATCCAGGGGAAGTTCCATAATGGCAGAAGGAGCTGCCCCCTTTCACAGGTCCATTCAGAGAGAAACACCACCACCAACACCAGAAGCAAGCACGCTCCAGGAACCCCAGGCAGAGCTCAAGCACTTTGCATATCTTTAGACTGGAATTCCAGATCTGCCCCCAAGCACACCTTAGAGCTGGACCCTAGAATCCACCCACAGTGACACCAACTTACAAGCTTGAATAAAACCCCTAAACCTTGGGCTGGAGAGATGGCTTAGTATTTAAGGCACTTCCCTGCAAAGCCAAAGGACCTAGGTTCAATTCCCCAGGACTCACGTAAGCCAGATGCACAAGGTTTGTTTGCAGTGGCTAGAGGCCCTGGCATGCCCATCCATCCTCTCTCTGTCTGTCTCTCCAGTCTCTCTCTCTTTCTCTCTCTCTGCTTGCAAGTAAATAAATAATTAAAAAAAAAAAACTCCTGAATTTTTGGGGGAACATCCATTGAAACCACAACAGATGCCAAACAAGGTCCACAGCCTTTTGTCAAGCACATGACTTGTTAAGGACTTGTCACCACCTCAGTGGCGCCCACCTATTCCTCCATATTTTCCACTGCAAATGTGGTATCACGTGGTCCTCACCATGGTGTAGACAGTTTCAAAGCTGTTCCTAGGGTGCCTGCATCATAAGGATCACCCAGGTTTCGATTGTCTAAGAACGTTATTTCATAGGTGGTAATTATTGAAACACCTGCATGGATTCAGACGGGTACCTGCTAATCTTAGTGTAAATCTTGGCTCCAAAGCACTGGGGTTTATGGCAGGAAGGAGAATGGAGACTGATGGAGGTGTTGCTATGAATATCAAAATACGCACGCTCTATCTGCTAAAAACACAGCTATTCCTAATTCCCCATCCTATTATTTGCAGAGCAACAATGTCTGTGGCAGATTGTCTTTGCCATGAGCTGTCATCTTTTTTGGGTCTGCATGAAGTGTACTGACAGAAGCTTTTGATCTATTTGGGCATTTGTGAAGAAGAGAACATAGGTCCACACAAATCAGCCTTGGGTTTAGTTCATCCACTGATCTCAGCTGCTGCTGCAAACTGTGGGGCACAGGACAGAACCACTAAGTCCTAATGGTATTGGCCACACACACTGCTATGGAGATGGGAGAAAGTGAGGCAGAACCAAGCTCTGATCCAGTCTCCTCTGCTTTAGAGACAGGCTCTGTGCATCCCTGAGATGATACCAACCTATTTACTCAAATGTAACCCAAGCTGTCAGTGGCTGGAAAATATGGGTGAAGCTCATGTCCCAGAAACTCACCCTAAATCGAGTCCAAATCCGGACATAAATTCACAGTCGGTGTTTATCCGGAGAACTCTGCTCAGAGGCGGTCAGAGTGTCAACATCGCTAGTGTCCACTGCAGCACAACCCAGTGGGCATGCAGTGACCAGCACTGTGCAACAGAGGGTGACAGGGACAAAAACGAGACATGCGAGTTCAGAGACAACACTGCCTCTTACAGCCAGACTATAAATTTGACACCTGCAGTCCCCAGAGACAAGCAAAGCTTCCTGAAGTTCAAGACCCGCAGGCCTGTGTGACGTCATTGTAATGTGGGTGGTGGCGTTCGACCATCAGTCAGGATGAGTTTGGCCATCGTGAGAACATGAAGCAAGGAGAGCCTCTGGTCATGACTAAGAAAGCACTTCCTCGCCCAGGGCCACGTCGGCCGTGAGTGCAGGTCACCTGCTCTGAAGTGGGCAACCTAGTTGGCTCTTAAAGCCTGGTATGTGGCAGGCATTTAGACGCTTTCACGAAGCAAATGCCCACACACAACCTTCTTGTTATAATGAACCTTCCCTGAAAACATGCACATTCCAGATCAGTAAGCTGGCACTCAGTGTACGTCTGTGACAATGGTGTTGAGTTTGGTTAACGTTAGAATGGCCCCACGAGGGGGATCCAGTGAGAACTGTCTTCCCTCCTTGTTCGTCTTTCCCTCAGGAACAGCAAACGAGTAGGATTTACAAAAGGGGGGTCAACTGTGGAGACGGCTCAGAGGATAAAGTGTTTGCCTCACAAGTGTTTGGACACACACCCCCACCCAGGCACATAGGTAAATGCTGGGGGGAAGGGGGTGACTGCCCACCTGTAATCCCATTGCTTAGGAAGGAGACGTGACAGATCCTTGAGGCGAGCTGGCTGGCTGGAGTGAGCTGAATTAGCAAGTTCTGGGCTCCATCGAGAGGCCTTGTCTCAGTCACACGAGGAAGAGTAATCAAGGAAGGCATCTGACATCACTGTCGGGCCTCCAGCATGCACGTACCCGTGTACGTATACCTACATACATACACACATGTGCTCACACTCACAAACATACAAACACAAATGCATGCACATCACACATATGCACATGTAAGAAAGTGGGTAAATATGTAATAACACTTTTTTTTCAACTATAATGTATGAAACTGGGATAGCAAAAATGGGTAACAAGAAAAACAGACAATTCTATTTGGGAGAAAACATTAAATTGTTGTATCAACTGACTGGCTCGTAGGCAGTCTGAAGACAGAAGCTAAGTCCAATCTTTTTCTTTTAATATTTTATTTATTTATTTGGAAGAGAGAGAGAGAGGGAAAGGAAGGAAGAGGCAGAGAGAATGGGTGCACCAGGGCCTCCAGCCACTGCAAACTCCAGATGCATGTGCCCCCTTGTGCATCAGGCTTATGTGGGTCCTGAAGAATCAAACCGGGGTCCTTAGGCTTTGCAGGCAAACGCGTTAACCACTAAGCTATTTCCCCAGCCCCAATCTCTGATATATCTAAGTTTCATGTATATTTTGTCCTGCACGATGCCTGGCCCAGCTCTGAGTCTATGAGCATGCAATTATTTGTCAGTTTTCAAGTAAATGGCTGGGACAAAACGCCCCTTTAAGTAGCTTAGGGAAGGAGAGTATTTGGTCTTGGCTCACAGTTTCGAAGGGAAGTATCCGTTATGGCCATGAAAGCATGACAAGCCTAAGCAGGAAGCCTCTGTCACATCAGCAGGGTGAGAGTAGGGCGAGCAAGCAGGGCTGAGCTGTGTCATCTCAGAGCCTGCCCCCAGTGACGCACTTCCTCTAGCAAGGCCTAACAGTTCCATCACCTTCTCAAACAGCGCCACCAGCTAGGACTTAAGTATTCCAACACATGAATATGAGTATACGGGCTACAGTTTACATTCAATCTACCACAGTAGCTAAATAGCACGTGGAAATCAATAGGCACAAACTCATGACACCGAACGAAGCCAAAGAACAATGTCTCATACACCAGTGGGACCAAGAGGGGCATCCCAACTCCAACCACAGGATTCATGTCCCCAGAGAGCAACCATCAGCTCCCGGGCTGGTGTTCTGTCAACCACATTGGCCTCGACTCCCCAGGGCACGGGTAAAGAAAGAAGGAAATCTTGGGCAGTCACTGACCCTTCCTGAGGTCACCATTGCTACCCACGAGCCGGCCAGGGTCTAGACATTATTGCAGCCCAGCAGCAAAGATGAGGCTCCGCCAGCGCTCTCGGCCCCTGCTCACTGGGCAAGAAAAGATTTTTCATTTCATACATCATTTACAACTTGCTGCTGTGATTCTAAAAAAACCAGTGGGCTTTCTCGAGTTAATGAGCAAGAAAAACATATTTGGTGAGCCTGTTAATTTTGTGAAAGTTGTGCAGAGCCCAGGACATTAGGCAACACGTATGGGGCAGCTAGGAACCGCAGGGAGCCCCCTCACCCACCTGGCCATTTACTAATAAGTCAGCAAATGTGTCTTAGTGGAAACGGAACAACAAATATGTCACTCACTTTGCAGTCTCTGTGTTGTCACGATGGAGGGACATTTGAGACCTTGGGCCAAAGTCACCAGGCCCAGTTGAGTTTCTCCTCCACATACCTGGCCTTTACAGCAAGAGAGAGAAGCAAGTGTGAGGATAATTCACAAGGGAGGAAAGCCCGTCAAATTCTAACATTGAGGTTTTCCAAAATGATATAAGACAATCTCCAAAACAAAAATGATGATGATGTAATGAAGGTGACAGGCCAGACATGTGGCTGAAATGACCCTGTCACAGGAGTACAATAAGATAACAGAATGCACTTCGCTTATTAAAGGTTCCTTTCAGAATTCTTACTCTTATCTATCAAAATCTCTGATATTTCAAGCTGATCAAACACATCTTAGAATTAATCCGCAACCCCCCAAGTCATCGAAGCGGGAGTCACATTACATCTTGTGATTCCCATCTTTGAGTTTCAGCCCAAATTAAACATGCAGGATGAGTGCCCAGCAAATTCACAGAGCAAGTAGAACTCACACCCACAACAGACAGGTGTGTGTGTGTGTGTGTGTGTGTGTGTGTCTCAACTCTTTTCCACACATGGGGAGAGGTATGGAATGGTGTCTTCTCAAAAACAAGAAAATGTTTGTGGCACTGTTAAATTGCACCTATGTGAATTGAATTGAATTTTAAATTGAAACACAGAATGATGGCTGCTACCCTCTCTACACAGAATTGACAATGGAAAGGAGTAACATTTTCATATGCTATAAAATTCATCTGGGGTTGATTTCTGGGCTCCTACCTATCACAAATACAGTGACTGTAAAACACACACACACACACACACACACTTCAAAACTCCCAGAAAGCCTGAAGCATGGTCTACAGTTTAGATTGAGTAAAGGCACAGGAGACCGGATTCTTTTGCTGAGAACTGTTGGGCTAAATAGACTGTGTCAGAAAAGATACAAAATAAGTATCCCTATTTGCTGGAAATGATATAATTATGCTTTGTTGGTGAATATAAGCCCAGGAAGCATGTTTATATTGTGATATTTAATAGGTGTTGGTTCTCCACCTTGCTAGGGTGCTGGTGAGTGGACCCGTAACTAAGTAACTGAGCCCAGCTCATTCCACATGAGAAGAAGAGAGCCACGCGGGCCCAGGTACGCACCAGAGATGCGTGGGAAATATCTTCATGTGCAGATGCCTCTTGGAGAAATGGAGACTGAAGAGTCGAGAGGTGGAGCCAGCAGGAAGGAGGCTGGGGGCCGTGAGCAGTCGGCAGACCCTTTCAGTATGGTTCTCTTGTTTTGTTCTTCACGACGATGTGCATGCGATATGTGCATGTACATGTTTGGGCACTGGTATATACAAATGCACATGCGTGTGTGTGCATGTAGAGGCTGAAAAACAACCTCAAGTGTCCCCCTCAGACCCACGTCCATCTCTTTGAGACAAGGTCTCTCATTGGCCTGGAACTTTTTCCTAATCCGACTAGACTGGCTGGCCAACGAACTTCAGAGATCTTCTCGTCTCCTCCTCCTCCTCACGGCTGGGACTAGGACGAGCATTACCATGCCTGGCATTTTCATGGGTTCTGGAAATTAAACTCAGGTTCTCCTGTTTGCAAGGCAAGCACTTTTCTGCCTGAGTAGCCACTGCAAATGAACTCCAGGTGCATGTGCCACCTTGCGCATCTGGCTTTATGTGAGTACTAGGGAATTGAACCTGGGTCCTTAGGCTTCACAGGCAAGTCCCTTAACCACTAAACCATCTCTCCAGTCCCTGAGTGTGTTGTATATGCCTGCCTTGGGTTGTCCCCCTCTAGGAAGGACCACACCACCACACTGCATCTTGGTCGCTTCTCCTGGGGCCATATATCAGGTAGACAGAGGAGCCAAGAGTGTGTCTTGTACTCAAGACATTACCAGATCACTGCCTGGGGAATCTCAACTTTCCTTAAGACCCTATACACAGCTGGAGAGAAAAGGTAACCAAGGGAAGATGGGGAGTCAGGAAAGCCAAAAGCTGCCTGTAATGGGAAAAGAATAATTTGCAAAGGTTAACTGTGTCCTGCATTTATTTTAAATATTTATTAATTATTTAATCTTTTTTATTTATTCATTTATAAGAGAAAAAGAGCGAGAGGCAGTGAGAGAGAATGGGTGCACCAAGGCCTCTAGCAACTGCAAATGAACTCCAGACAAATGTGCTCCCTTGTGCATCTGGCTTACATGGGTCCTGGGGAATCGAACCTGGGTCCTTAGGCTTCACAGGCAAGTGCCTTAACCACTAAGCCATCTCTCCAGCCCCGTATCACAAGTTTTAAAGGGCATCTGGCCCAACAACAACTATGAGGCAACCAGAAACCCAGCCCACTCCAGCACTCTATAGTGAACACATCCTGGGGTGACCTGGAATATTCCATGATGTTGTATGGACCTGTCTCCTGAGTTCAGGTGGAATGAGTAGCTGGTTTCTAGCCGTGGAAAACAGCAGGAATGACTTCAAATGTCAAGTCTGTGATTTTGCCACTGGAGCCTACTTGAGGCAGGTGAATTCTCCCAACATAACGGTCTTTGAATTTATTTTTGAAAGGGAGAACATTTGCCTGTTTAAAAAAAAAATCCTATCTCTTCCTAATGGACCCTCAAGGATCATCTGGCTTGTTCAATGTCTAAATGGTCACCTGACCCTTTGTTCACTGCTATAGACACTTAGCCATGGATTCTGTGTATTCCAGAAGGGAAGAGGGAAAATGGCACCAGGAGCTGGGCAGAAAGCTGAGCTGCACTTTTCTCAACTCTTCAAACTTTCCTTTTTTAAAAGAAAAATCTTCAAGCAAAGCAGTTGTAAGTCCTTAGCCACTTGAAGTTTAAAGACAAAGATACCTTTGAGTTTTCTAAACACATACTAAAAAGAAAAGGTTATTTTTTTAACTTTGAAAAAAATAAAAACATGAATTCTTTTTGGTGTTCAAATACAGCCAAACAGAATTTTGCTCAAACTTTCCCCTGAGTACTATTTTGTGACAGACAGCAGGCACCAAATTTTTTTTTCATCTGAAAGGGTTTTTAGTTTTTCAAAAAAAGAAAAAGACATAGTTAGAAGAAAATGAATAAAGGAGCTAAATAGGAATGTTCTACCCACCATATACAAGCCTAATATTAAGATATTAAGATAAACTTCTCACACCTTCTCATCAGATTTTTTTGGGGGGGAGGGGTCCAGATAAAAAAAAATGTTAGCAGAAATTATTCAAACTTCCTTGAGGTAGAACTGTCCTTAAATCTTTAACCCATTTCAGAGGCATATTTGACGGTTCTCTTATTTTTAGTACCCTGGATCTTCTTCGATACCATGGGAGAGGGTGTGTTTAATCTCCTGGCTGGAGCACTATACGTGTTATTTCCTAGTAGCTATGTATAATTATCAGTGTTATTTTAATAATCAATTTTGGCATAACGGCCGGATTTGCTTCAGTTGCATTTAAATCATAATAAAGCTCAATAAAAAGGAAATGAGAAAGAAAGAGAAAATACCATTCGGAGGATTAACCAAACGCTCCAACAAAAGGGACCTTTTTAATTTTCATGAGGTGATAAAATGATAGCCTTTTGAATAGACAATTAGGTTCATAAACCTGATACACCAAGGGCTTAATTCACAAACACACATCGTCACTAATACATTTGCAGAGGAACTGTATGCTTAACAGGATTAGAATACGGCAAATCATTCATTATTAATGGGAATCCACACTGCCTTGGTTTCATCCCTAGATAGACCAGTATTTAAATCAAATAATTTAGCACAATTTCAGGAGCTTAATTCTGTACATAGTCTGCTCTGTATTTTCCTTGTGTGGAGCAGGGACTCTCTTCTCGGGGTGCTGTTTTTGCTACCTCAGCTCCTGTTCCAAGGAGGAGGTGGATTCTGGAGCTCAAGACCTTGCTCCATCCTGTCATAAGATGAGAAGGAACCAGCTGGCCGGCCCACTGGCTAGGGAAGTCTGCTTCCACTGAAGCAAGAGGCTGTAAACCCCTGTAAACATTTGCCATTTGTCCATTAGCTTGGGACATTGATTTTTACAAATGCAGGATGTGTCACCAGCAGTTCAAATGAAAGCTGGTCTTTGCAATTTCACAGATAGGTCTGTGCTTGCCATAGATCTTGGCAAACTCAGCATACAGTCTTTTTTCCCCCCTTATTAAGACAAGAATATTCACCTTTTCGGTTAAAGGAGCACTTCTTGGCTTCTCCTTGACATCTCTGAAACACCAGTGTCATGACTGGAATACTTCAGGCCCATTATACATAAAGTAGGGGTCAGTGAAAAGCAATCACTATAGGGCTAGAGAGATGGCTTAGCAGTTAAGGCACTTGCCTGTGAAACCTAAGGATCCAGGTTGGATTCTCCAGAACGAATGTAAGCCAGATGCACGTGGTGGCCCATGATCAGGTGGACCTAAGCAAGCTTCCTACAGTGGGGCAGATAGACCAGAGGCCTTTAACCGCAGCACTTGAGAAGCAGAGGTAGGAGGATCACTATGAGTTTGAGGCCAGCCTGAGTCTACACAGTAAATTCGAGGTCAGCCTGGGCTACAGCAAGACCCTACCTTGATAAACAAAACAAAACAAAACAAAGAAAAATAATAGGTAAAGTCTCTTTCCCTGAGCTAAGTAAAAACTCTGTGCCAGACTGGAGAGATGGCTTAGCAGTTAAGGCACTTGCCTGAGAAATCCAAGGTTCGATTCCCCAGTACCCACATAAGCCAAATGAACAAGGCAGCACATGCATCTGGAGTTCGTTTGTAGTGGTTGGAAGCCTATCTGCCTCTTCCTTTCTTTCTCAAATAAATAAAATTAAAAAAAAAAAAAAACTCTGTGCCTCATAAATGTGATCAGGTAGACCTAAGCAAGCTTCCTGCAGTGAGTCAGATAGACCACAGTAGAGGCCAAGTTTGGGAAATATAGAGGACCAGGGGGACGGTTCCATTGGTAAAGTGCTTGCTGTTCAATCTTGAGGACCTGAGTTCGGATCCCCCTCATCCAAGCTGGGTGTGGCAGCATCACCTCTAACCCTAGCACTTGCCAGTCTAATCAAATTGGTGAGCTCTGGATTCAGCGGGAGACCCTGCCTCAAAAAACTAAGACAAAGACACTGATATCACCTCTGGCTTCCACACGCATGTGCACCACACATAGGCAAACACTTAGATGCATATACATAAACATCACAAATACATGCCCCCCCCCAAAAAAAATCCTGCTCTGCTCTGCCACTTGGTGCCACATGGACTCCCATGTCCTCGTTCCCAGCATAGAGTACATGCCGAAACTTGCGCCAGAATAGCACATGGGGGGCTGACACAGGAGCTAGGGGCCAGCTCCTATGCCCTTCGCTCTGGCCCCCAGTCAGTACCGCCAATATCTTACCACCATTCCCCTTATTCCAACATGGATGCTGGCTCCTTGTGTGTACCACTGTCCATTTTCTTTTTTTTATTTATATATTTTTAAATATTTTATTTTTATCTTTTATTTGAGAGAGGAGGAGAGAGGAAGATGAAGAGAGAAAGAATAGGCATACCAGGGCTTCTAGCTGTTGCAAATGAACTCCAGACGCATGTGCCACCTTGTGCATCGGGCTTACATGGGTCCTGGGGAATCAAACCTGAGTCCTTAGGCTTTGCAGGCAAGTTGCTTAACTGCTAAGTCATCTCTCCATCCCATTACTTATATGTTTTTTAATATTTTTTTTACTTTACTCACTTGTACATGGTACAAGGGTACCAGTGTCTCTTGCCAGTGCAAATGAGCACCAAATGCTTGTGCCATGTTGCACCTGGCTTCACATGGGTGCCGGGGCAATTGAACCCATGCCAGCAAGCTTTGCAAGCAAACGCCTTTAACTGCTGAGCCATCTCTCCAGCCCTGCACTGTCCGTTTTCAGTCCACTGTGCACCTCAATTATCAACTGCTGCAGGATAGTCGTGACGGGGGGGGGCAGAGGTCACAGATGGATAAAATTATTAACCCTAAATATAACAAGTTAAGTGGTTGTGGTGGTTTGAATGTAAAATGACCGCATAACCTCGTGTGTTTGTGATGAAGCCTTGTATTCAGTCCCAGCTGGTGGAGTGCTGGGAGGTGGAGCCTTGCCGGAAGAGGTGTGTCACTGGGGGTGGGCCTTGGGGTTCTATAATCCGGCCCCACTTGCTAGTGCCAGCTCATACTCAGGCTACTTCCTTCTCACTGCTGTGGAGGTGTGATGTCTCCTAGCTGTCTGCTCTTGTCATGCTTCACACCACACAACATATGGGACATCCTGTGCTCTGTGTCCTCACACTCTGTCTTCCTCACCTATTCTGATCAGAGCCACCACCACCCCCACCACCGCCCATCCTTTCCCTCTACTTACAGCCACCTCTTGCCTGTCACCACCTGACCCCTACATCTCCTTTGCTACTCTATTCTTCCCCACACTGTATCCTACTATCTATAGGGTCATGCCATCACCCAGCTTTTTGACTCTCTGGGGCTTCCATTTCCCAGCCAAGGAACTGGAAAGGTGCTCAAGGCCCTCAGAGGCCCTCATGGCATGGCCTTTGCTGTCCTTTACAGCTTTCTTGTCAGCCACTGTAGCCTGTGATCCTTCACGTGGATGTCCTTTTTCTGGAAGCCTTTAATTCCCAACCACAGTGAGGCTTCAGCCCAGGAGCAACTTCGTCCCAGCATCACTCCTGTTTCCAGCCCTCCCCGTTACAATCTCTCCTCCTCACACTCCCGGTTTCTTCCTCATGGCATTTGTCACAGCACTGAGTCACATATTTATTAGTGCGGGGGTTATTTGCTGAGACTGTTGCTTTTTTTTTTTTTTTTAATGTCGTTCTCTCTCACACTATAGGCCCCATCTGAGCAGGAACAATACCTATTTGTTCTTCTGGTGCTGGCAGAAAGCAGAACAATGGCCAGCTCCTAGGAGGTACTCTATAAATATTTGTGGAACAGGCCAAGCTCAATGCCTCTCTTTGTGGCATGATGAAGTACAGGGATGTGTTGGCTTTAAAATAAACACTATTAGCGCAGGCTCTCACTCTCCTCACACACCGGGAGGGCGGAGTGAGCTCAGAGCTGCAGAAACTCCACCACCGGTCATCTGAGACTGGATTTTCTGATTTCCTGTTGAGCCTGGCCACAGGGATTCCTGGGTCAGACTATTGCCTTGGAGCCCAAAAGGCTTTGCAAAGCTCTTCCTAGTGTGTGGTCTTACTGAGCCCGGAAACAACTCAGGGGGTGCAGTGGGGAGGGGGGACAAGTAGACATTAGCATGCCCATTTCACAGACAGGGACAGAAGGCAGGTTCCCATGGCTGTTGATGGCCCGAGCCTGGTCCCTTCCCTCATGGATGCTCTGTAATACAGCTGTAACCAAGCTGGACTTTGATCCCAAGTAACATTGCTGCACCAGGGACTTGATCTTATCATCCATTTGGGGTTACCACCTGGCTTCTCGGAGGCACTGCTGCCGTCACGTGACCATTATTAGCCTACTCATCAGAAGTGAAGTGACAGCTCTCCACAAAACAAAAGGATAACCACAAAAAAAAAAAAAAAAAGCCAGGCGTGGTGGCGCACACCTTTAATCCCAGCACTCAGGAGGCAGAGGTAGGAGGATCGCCGAGAGTTCGAGACCACCCTGAGACTGCATAGTTAATTCTAGGTCAGCCTCAACCAGAGTGAGACCCTACCTCGAAAAACCAAAAAAATAAATAAATAAATAAATAAATAAAAGGACGCCAGCCTGGAGTCATCGAGGAAATTTTGATGGTCCATTAAAAATTAAGCATGCCCATATACACATGCAAAGAATTAAATAAATAAATATAAAATTTGAAAAAGAATGCAATGAAAACATTTTTTTATTTGACATGTATGAGTTTTCAAATGGCCACTTAACTGTTCGATTAGAAATACTTACTAGGCTGTTTCAACTACTTGATCCACTGAATTGTTAAATAGTCCCTGAGCCTACAGCAGAAAATTCCTGATGGGCGTGGTGGCGCACGCCTTTAATCCCAGCACTCCGGGAGGCAGAGGTAGGAGGATTGCCATGAGTTCGAGGCCACCCTGAGACTACATAGTGAATTCCAGGTCAGCCTGGACTAGAGTGAGACCCTACCTCAAAAAAAACAACAACAACAACAAAAAAAAAAAATCCTGACCCTACAGTAGACATGACCTAGGAGATTTACTGACCCACAAGGCTGAGCCTGAGCCCCACCCACCCCCAATGGCACAGCAATCCAGGGAGCACAGGGGTCCTTTAAACAATCAGCCAGCCTGAACAGTAGGGAACACAGCACTCAGAAACCCTGCCGCCGGGCGTGGTGGCACACGCCTTTCATCCCAGCACTTGGGAGGCAAAGATAGAAGGATTGCCATGAGTTCGAGGCCAACCTGAGACTGAATGGTTAATTCCAGGTCAGCCTGGGCTGGAGTGAGATCCTACCTCAAAAAGCCAAAAAACAAAAACAAACGAGAAACCCTGTAAACAGATGCCGCAGAGAAACAGAGAGGAGAAAGAGACGGACCTATGAGTTAGGAGACAGATCAGTTGATTGTGGTCTACAGACTTAATCAGACCCGGATGCAAACAAGTCTTCTAAACAGTTATGAGAACCTCAATGGAAGAACTGACTGGATGTTTCTGTTTATTTAGGAGCTGTCCATTCTTTGATATGATTATAGTCTCGTGTCTCTGTTTTTTTTTTTTTTTGACATGTTACTGTCAAAGAAACACATATTAAAATGTTCCACGAAAAGGAAAAAAGCAGTATCAGGACTTTGCTTCAAAATGCAGATGGTCCTTCCTGACAAAAGGTTAACTGGCCTCCCCAGCTTTGTGCTGATGCAGAAGCACCCCTGCACATCCACTCTGTGTTTCACTCTCAATATTCAACAGGTTACCTGCCATGCCATAGATACACATAGGCTTCTGTTGCATAGATTTACCCAAGTGTGGGCTCATGTGAGTATCCTGAACACATTTCACATAGATTAGGCTAACCAATAATGTTCTCAGGATTCGTTGTATCAGATGCATTTTTGTATTTATATTCTCTTTTTTTAACTAATTAATTAATTATTTATTTGAAAGAGAGGAAGAGGCAGAGAGAGAGAGAGAATGGGCATGCCAGGGCCTCCAGCCACTGCAAACGAACTCCAGACGCATGCGCCCCTTTGTGCATCTGGCTTACATGGGTCCTGGGGAATCAAACCAGGGTCCTTAGGCTTTGCAGGCAAACACCTTAACTGCTAAGCCATTTCCCCAGCCCTGTATTTATATTTTCGACTTCCTATGGGCCTGTCAGGTCGTAGCTGCGTTGTCAGAACATAGCCCTGTTTGTAAATCAAGGAACATCCAAAAGACAAGGAAAGAGAAAGAGGCGGAGATGAGAAAGGACATAAAACACATTCATTGAACTGGTCCCTGTGGCTCTAGGTGCTGGGTGCGCAGTAGTTCAACTCATCCCTCACTCCCATTGGTGCAGCCACCTCCCTCTTCCAACACCCTGCATGGCGGTTCCTGTGCTCTTCTCTCCAAGGTCCCTCTGCCTACCTAGCTCCTGCCCCAGTGACACCATGTGACTATGTCTCTCAGTCCTAGGCCGTATCTTCTGAGGCCCCCTCACTCCTACTCTTCCCTGCATGGGTCCCACCTCCCCTTGCTCGGCTGCCTCCACTGATACCTCTCACCCATCTCTAGATTAAGCTTGCCTCCGTGTTGCCATAGCAACACATTTTCCCTGGTGTAAAACGTTATGAGTCGTTCTTTATTTTCCCATGAACACATTGACCAGTCTGGTACATAGCAGATACTCAATAAACATGTGTTGAATTAAGAAATGAATGGCTAGCTGAACAACGGAATAAGCCTTATTGTCGTTACCATGAATATTTTTCTCCAGTGACGGCTCTTCATTTTCTCAGACCCCTTACGAAGCTTCTGTTACAGTGAGTCGTGGATCCTCCATCCTGCCTGGAAGACAGGATCTGAAAGAAGAAAAGGTATCCTCTTGTGAGATGCCTGATGCCCCCCTGGGTTTAAGTTGTCAGGCTAAAGTGAGACAACATTATAGATCCCAGAAAAGCCTGACCCATCCCGATTGTCAACTTGAGTTTAAGAGTTGCCTAGGAAACAAACTTCTGGGCTTGTCTGTGAGGTAATTTCCAGGGAGATTTGACTGATTATACCATTCCATGAACTTGGGGTCCTGGGTTGAATAAAAGGGCAACAGAGGGCTGGAAGGATGGCTTAGCAGTTCAGGCGCTTGCCTGCAAAGCCTAAGGACCCAGGTTCGATTCTCCAGTACCCATGTAAGCCAATGCACAGGGGGCGCATGCATCTGGAGTTCCTTTGCAGTGGCTGGAGGCCCTGGTGCACCCATTCGCTCTCTATCCAATTTACTCTCTCTCTCTCTCTCTAATAAGCAAATAAATAAAATATTTTTTAAAAAAGACAGCAGAGCACCAGCATTCATCTCTCTCTGCTTCCTGACTATAGATACAATAGGACCAACCACCTCGTGACCTACCACCATGCCTTCCCACCATAAACTGTACCGTCAAACAGTGATCCACAATAAACCCTGCTTCCTTTAAGTTGCTTTTGTCAGCTATTTTGTCATAGCAACAAGGAAAGAAACTCAATAATGAACAACAGGTAGGAGCTTGGTCTGGTTATAGAAATCATGACCTGCAGGACTGGAGAGATGGCTTAGCAGTTAAGGCACTTACCGGCAAGGCCAAAGGACCCAGGTTCAATTCGTCAGACCCATGTAAGATACACAAAGTAGTGCATGTGTCTGGAGTTTGTTTACAGTGACTAGAAGCCCATTCTTTCACTCTCCCTCCCACTTTCTCTCTCTCTCTCTCTCTCTCTCCTTCTTTCTCTGTCTCTCTCTCTCTCTCAAATAAATAAAATAAAAATTATTTTTTTAAAAAAAGGAATTCATGGGCTGGAGAGATGGTTTAGCGGTTAAGTGCTTGCCTGTGAAGCCTAAGGACCCCGGTTTGAGGCTCAATTCTCCAGGACCCACATAAATCAGATGCACAAGGGGGTGCATGCATCTGGAGTTCGTTTGCAGTGGCTGAAGGCCCTGGCACGCCCATTCGCTCTCTCTCTACCTGCCTATTTCTGTATCTGTCTCTCTCTCTCTCTTTCTCTCAAATAAATAATAAAATATTTTTTAAAAAAAAAAAAAGGAATTCATGACCTGGAGAAATCCAGTCCCACCTGACAGGCACATTCCTGGCCCTGTAAGACCCTCTTCTGGGGCTGTTTCCTCACCTGTATTTTTCTTAATGCTTTATTTATTTTTATTTATTTATTTATTTGAGAGAGAGGCAGAGAGAGATAGAGAATGGGTATGTCAGGGCCTCTCACCACTGCAAACAAACTCCAGATGCATGTGCCACCTTGTGCATCTGACTTACGTGGATACTGGGGAATTGAACCTGAGTCCTTAGGCTTCACAGGCAAGTGCCTTAATCTCTCTAGCCCCTCACCTGTCTTTTGAAAGCCTCACAGCTTCTGATTCCACCCAGTTTCTGACCACCCATCCATCACCCTTCATCCCTTCATGATGTAGTATCTAGTGATGGATCATTGGCCATGCCAAGCCTCATCTGGTGGCAGGCAGTGTGGCAAATTGAAACATGAACTTTGCAGGAAAGACAAGGCTGATACAGGAAAGACCACCCTGCAGAGCTGACCATGGAAGGTCTGAGGAGAGAGCCGTAGACCAGAGGATGGCAAGCTAAGGGGCTTGAGCAACAGTAGCCGCATGAGCGGAATAGCCGTGAAAGGCTGGATTCTGATAGGAGCTGTCCTTAGGGTGTGTGTGGCTCTCAGGGGTGGAAGGTCTCCCCTGGCACAGTGGCTCCTTTGGATCACTCTCTCATTCTGCTTCCCAGCCACACTTGGGTGGACACATCACAGAGCAGGGTCCTTTGGGTACAGAGTTCAGCCATCCATCACTCCAGCAGTCCAAGTTCAGATGGCCGAAGAATGTCCATCTGAGCAATGGGTTTGCCTGTGGCACTCTCAGAGGAAACAAACCTCTTCAGGAGACAGAAGCAATTGCTGGTCCTGCCATGTGGCCAAAAATGAGTAAGAGGCCCATCCCACAATGCCAGGTCCCCGTGGGACTTAACTTGCTGGGGTCTTGGAAATTTCTGGACCCTAAGTAGTCTGATGCATCTCTACCTAAGCAGGAAGAGCACCACACAAGTTAGGTGGGCGGTTCTGAACAGAAGTCTGAAACAAGACAGACCCGAGTTCAAGTCCCACCAGGTCGCTCCCCAGTCCAATGGTTCTGAAGTGGGGTGACACAGCAGAATTGCCTAGGATATCCCCCCAGACCAATCATCTCCCACTTCTAAGGGCCTGAGCCCAAGCATCTACAGACTTGATTGAGCCTCTGGATTCTGATACCCTCCTGGCTCCCAAACTCCCAGCTTCAGACACACTGAGGCTTCTTAAGGCTCAGCCTGCTGCACGCAACACTGCGGGTTTCTGATTCGGGGGTGAGGCCAGGAATTTTCATTTTAAACCAACTCCCAGACAGTGATGCTCCCAGGTTAAGGTCCCAGAGAACTACAGCTCAACCCGAATTTCATCACGTCACCAGCCCTTGAACCTCCACCTCCTTCCTCATCTACAAAATGGAACAACAGTGACCACCCAAACGCCACCATGAACTCACTCAAGGTAAGATCCAACAGCGGCTAGCGTGGAGCTCCAAGGCACACAGTATGCCTCACCCACTCATCATCGCAGGGAGGGGACCTTTATTAATTATGTCACAGTGGGTGAGTGAATGTCAGTCCAGTGTGGCCCACCCTGTGATGGCCAGCTCTCCTTCCACTACTATTTCTTTGCCTTCTTAAAATTTTAAATTAAAAAAAAAAAAAAAAAAAAACCAAAGGCACATGTATTCATGTTCCTTGGACACAGATTCTAACTCTCTGGAGTTTTCTTATAGAAATGAGGCTTATCAGAGAGAAAACATCTGTTCCACCTTCTTTAATCTCTAATTCATCTAATCTCCCTTTGTAAAATAGGTATATTGCTAATGACTGAATTCCTGCCAAGGGAACGAAAATGCATGTTCCAATTACTTCTTCTCGTTGACGCTACCCTCTGAGGCACAATCTCACACAACATATGGATGGGATGCTTCTTTTCCTCTGGCATCTTCATCACTGGCCACTGACAGAGCATCTTCCCGACTAGAGACATGTCATTTTTCCACGTGTCCACCCCAAACATCACATGCACCCTTTTGTGGGAGTAATTCTCTTCCTAGGGTGTGTCCACACCCAGCCCAAGGCCCAACCTGGGAGAAGCCTCAGCCGACAATGACCATGACCAGAGGCGGCCACCAGAGGGCGCCGCAGAGCAGGGCACCCGCCCCCTCCTGGGCCCAGAGTCCTGAGCCTGCCCCGCCCGCCAGAGTGTTTATTTTTTATTTTATGGAAGGGTGATTTTTCAGAACCTGCTGACTCCGGAGGTGGTTTGTTTTCTATTTTTTTTCTCCTTGTTATTCTCTCTCTCTCTTTCTGTGTTTAAGTTGGTAATCAAATTTGATTTTCTCACATGTGTTTACAAATGTGAGCAAAGATGGTATTAAAAAAAAAAAGCAATTAGATCAAAAGGTGAGTGAAATTGGGGCACTGTGGTGCTGTGGAATCGGGGAGGGACATTGCAGGCTGGAATGGTTAGAACCCTGAGTTTTACAGATGAGAGGAAGGTCAGAGAGCACACAGTGTCATTGCTGAGTTGTGGGGAGTCGGACCAACCCCAGGCTCAGACCTCTGGGTCCAACTGTCCTTTCCATCCAGTCCCTACCCAACCTGGCCAAACATACCAGTTAGCCCTTTGCCCCATCATCTCTCTCACCCTGACAAAAAGAAGTTGATACTATATTTTTAACTTAGTTTGTCCCACACGTCCTCGTGTTTAGTCTCTCTCTCTTGTTTTTGCATTTTGTTATAAAGTATTCAGAACATAAAAGTTACCACTTGAGGGCTGAGGAGGTGGCTCGCTCGGCAGGTGAGAAGACCTGAGTTCAATCCCCCAAAACCCACATAAAAAACTGACTGTGGCCATGCATGCCTGGAACCCCAGTGGAGAGGGCTGTGGCTCCCTGGCCAGCTTGCCTTTACCCCAAAACAGGGAGCCCCGGGTCTGAGAGACTGTTTCAGGGAAATAAGGCAGAAGAGCAATAGGAGAGGGCCCTCCATGTCTTCCTGTGGCTTCCTTGATGTGTAAATGGAGTGTGTGCATCTGTACACACACATGCATACACTACACACACACACCAAAAAAAAAATTACCGCTTTACGGATAGCTCAGTGACATTAAGTGCATGCACCCATCACACCACCCTTCTCCAGAACTTTTTAAGTTTCCTAGTTTGAAAAGCTTTTAAGTTCAGGAGACAATACTCCCCAATCCCACCTCCAGCCAGCTCCTGGTAACCTTTGTCCTGCTTTGTCCCTGGATGCCTCGTTGTGGTTTGAATGTGGAGTGTCCCACCGGCTTAAGTGTTTGAACACTTGGTCCACAGCAGAGTTGCTATTTGGGAAGATTGTGGAACCTTTACTAAGTAGAGCCTTGCTGGAGGAAGTGCGTCACTGGGAGGGGGCGGGCCTTATGGTTTTATGGCCTAGCTCTACTTCCTGTTCTCACTCCGCTTCCTGACTGCTGATAGGATTAGCCCACTCCTGTCACCATACCTTCCCTATCATGAAACTTCCCCTCAAAACTGTAAGCTGAGGGCTGGAGAGATGGCTTAGCGGTTAATGCGTTTGCCTGCAAAGCCAAAGGATCCTGGTTCAATTCTCCAGGACCCACATAAGGCAGATGCACAAGGGGGTGCATGCATCTGGAGTTCGTTTACAGTGGCTGGAGTCTGTGGCATGCCCATTCCCCCTCCCCGCTCCCTCCCTCTCTGCCTTTTTCTGTCTCTCAAACAAATAAATAAATAAAACATTTTTTTTAATGTTAAAAAAAATAAATACAGGCCTCAATTTAAAAAAAAAAAAAACCTGTAAGCTGAAAATTAACCCTTCTCTTCCTTCCATTGCTTCTGTTCAAGTGTTTATTCACAGCAATGAGAAAGGAACCAGTGCATGCCGGCTCTAGCAACCCCCTAGAAATGGAATCATATAGTGTCTGTCCCTTTGTCATTTACTAAAATGTCCTCAAGCTGCAGCCGTGCTATAGCAGGTGCCAGGGCTCCATGCTTTTAACAGGTAAATTCCAATCTAGCCCATTCACTCTCGTAGCTGATACCCAGAAAAACGCCCAACGCGAAATGGAGAGCTGCCCTCGACCTCGTCTTCCAGTTGAGGAATGTGGGCTTTGGGGTCATTGCCCACATCCCCAGGGCATAACAGGCAGTTCTGAGTCACATTCAGGTCTTCCCGTTCACATGCACAGCACCCTGCCCTGCCTCATCATGGACCTGATGCCATCAGTCCTCGGCATATTGACATGGACAAGGGTTCCCTTCTTGGGAGGGACACCCAGTCCACCTCCTGAGGGCTTGAGGGGAGTGAACCAAACTAGGAAGAAACGACTAGATGTGCTGACACCTGCAGAATTATACAGCCCCCTTCACAAGGCTCCTCCCTGCTCACCATGGGCCATTTAATATGACCTTTGGCCTTTAAATCCCACTTTGGCCAAGATGTCTGAGAAGACCACAAGCCTCCAGACAGAGCACTCGAAGTAGGACCCAGTTGGGCTGAGGAGATAGCTCAGCGGATAAAGCATTTGCCACACACGCATAAATCCCCGAGTTCAGATCCCCAGACCCCACATGAAAAGCAGACACTGTGACTGATGTCTGTGATCCCGGCGTAACTGTCGTAAGGGAGGGAGGCGGACACGGGAGAACCCACCAGAGAGCTTCAAACAAGAAACCCTGCCCCCCACAAGGTATGAGGTAAGGAGCAGCACCCAAAAGTTGTCTTCTGACCACCACACATGTAATGGCACATGCATTCCCACAGTCACACACGCATGAAAACACGGAGAAAGAACACAGTGGCCCAGTGTCCTTCGGGTGAGGTTTTGTGGCATGGGAATTCACAGAAGAAAGCTCACTGTTCATAAGAGGCATCGGCGTGAGATGCCTCAGGATTGATTGGCCAAGGAACTGTTTTTTACCTCTCCCTGTGTTATGTGCTCTCCCATGTTCCCATGGTTGACATGACAATCATGCATCCTCTACATGCTTTTTAAACATCACATCCCTTTGTTCCTGGACACACTCTGCGAGGAAGTTAAGGTTTGAAGATTACATACCCACCTCACTCACAGTTACACAGCTGGCAAGCCCTAGCCAGGACTCCAGAAGGGTGGTATACATTATATATAATTTTATTATATACATATATAAAATTGTCAATAAATTTTAACAAAAGCTGTGTTTAGGGCTGGAGAGATAGCTTAGTTGTTAAGGCACTTGCCTGCAAAGCCTAAGAACTCATGTTCGAATCCCCAGGTCCCACATAGGCAGATGCACAGTGATGCAAGCATGCAATGTTGCACATGAGCACAAAGGGGCGCACACATCTGGACTTCATTCACAGTGGCTGAAGGCCCTGGTGTGCCCATTCTCCCTCTCTCTTTCTCTCTCTCTCTCCCTCTTTCTTTCTCTCTCTCCTCAAAATAAGTAATAATAATACCTTTGTTTAGCTGTATCTAGAACTTATGTTTAGAAACTATGTGGAGTTTTTAGTAATTTTCTGATGTGTTCTGCAATACACTGAGAAATGGTTAAGCGGATGGCATTCAGGTAGGGAAACACAACACCTCCACTCTTCCTAACACACTCAGCCCATGCGTTGCCAAACCTCACTAAAGGTAGCTGAGACATCTGACAGTCAATGAGCTCTGACTCTTGCTCCACGAATGTCAATCATGCATTAAGTGAACTACCTGGGGAAGAGGGGCGCTGTCAAGATTCCAGCCATGATGGCATGTTTTCTGAAACCATGTTGACTCTAGGAATACGTGGGAAGCAAAGCAGGAAGCCCGGATCCATCCTGCTTTCTGTTTAAATACCAAACGTTCCTGGACTTCAATAATTTACAGAAAATGAAGCAATACTCAGAGGAGGTTGGGTGGCTCTAAAAGCTTCAAAAATCCACCCCCGTGATCCAAGGGCCCTTGGCAATTTTAGCTGCTCTCCTTCCTCGTCTACATTTGCCAGTTCTCTGAGAAGACGAAGCTGGAGGTGTCTGCGCACGCCAAGCCTCAGTCTGAGAGGTCTGCAGACGCAAGGGTGGGAGGAGACGAGCCTGATTTTCGCACGCTGGTTCCCTGGGCTCCCACTCCAGCGTGGTGCTGAGGAAAAGGAGGCATGCTCTCCTGTTTGTGGTGGGAACACTTGCACAAGTAAAGGAGAAACAGAACATTTTTTTAAAAAGTGCTTTCCTCCTCAATAACCCGAGACAAACACAGAAGACATGTTCCACATGAACAGTGCCTTGTCTTAGAATCTCTGTACCTAAGACTTAGGAAAGAGCCGGGTGTAGTGGTGCACGCCTTTAATCCCAGCACTCGGGAGGCAGAGGTAGGAGGATCACCTTGAGTTCAAGGCCACCCTGACACTACCGAGTGAATTCCAGGACAGCCTGGGCTAGAGCGAGACTCTACCTTGGAAAAAAACAAAAAGAAAAAGAAATGAATGCAAGGTCATTCCCACTAAGAAAGTCACTGTCGGGATAACTTGGACGTCATATCCTGAAGGCAGTTGGGGCGAAGGGCTAATAAACAATATTATGATGTAACCAACAAGACTTGATCGGACTTAACCACATGGCTGGTTTCAAGGTATCTCAGACTAAGCCCATGGTGATGACCACCATTCTCACACCTTCCTGTACCTCTATCCCCAGTTCTTCATTCAGTCAGTATGATGTTACCTGGGGTGTCACAGGAGCCTCCTGCTGACCTCAGTCTTAACTTCCACCTGCTTCAATGCAGCACATGTTAAGCCAGCATTGTGCACTCAAGGTTCCCATAGGAAGGGGCCCTAACCTTGACTCTTTGTCACCGCACTCCGTCTGCCCACCCACTCAGAACCCACCCACCCCCCCATCGTTGAGATCTGGCCTTGCACGTGTTTGGACCTGTGGAATTCGATCAGAGTGGTACATGCCAGCGGGGCATTCCTGAGTTTGTGGCTCTTTTGTGTCTGCTGCAAGAAAGGTGATTTGAGGTGCGTCTTTCCCTAGGGCCCACAGTCTACGGAACACAGCTGCAGATGGCCCAGAGTAGCGGTGTGACACGAGCAAGAAATAGACATCTGTCCCTGGGAGCCACTGAGATTTATCCATGTTTGTTACACAGCATTGCCTAGTGAATGCTAGCAAATACACAGGACTTCTCAGTACTCGTAAATTAAAACCCAAGGTCCATAATCTGGCATACACACACACAAAAAAAAAACCTCTACGTTCATCTCCTTAGATTAGCTTTGCTTCCTCAGACCAGGCCTGTGTGCAACTCTTCAACACACCACCACCACGTCTGTGGTGCTCATGATCCCTTTAGACTTCAGCTTAAGATTCCTTTAAGGATAGAATTCCCTGTTCCTAAATCAACCCGCCACCTCCATCTTCTTCATATCATGCATCAGACTTGTCGTTTCCTGTTGCTTTCATGCTTGTTTGAGTGCCTTCTCTGCCTCTCCTTAAAGTGCTCATCATAATTGTAATCTCTTTGCCTATTCAGTGTTTGTCTCTTCTCTGGCCACCATCACCCCTGCCCCAGTGTACACACACACACACACACACACACACACACACACAGTCTCAAAAGCACACTTTCTCAGTCTACCAATCCTTGAATCCAAGAGCTAGCAAATGCTCTGATGCATAGTAGGTCTTCAGTATATTTTTTCAAATGAATGAATGATAAAACATCAAATGCTACAGCTAAAAAGGATATTATGTGGATGTAACAATTACTGAAAGCATTTGCCAAGCTGAGAACTGTAATGAAATTTTGCATCTTCGGTAATAGCAGAAACCAGATTATAGCCATGCGGATGTTTTCTCCCATATCAGCCCATCCCAGCTTCCAGGAAGCAGAGGCCAAACTCATGCAGCAGGCGGCCTGGCCACCATGGATAAAAGACCCACACGGGGACGAATGCTGGGGACACTGATTTGCAGAATGATTCACTCGCCGAAGCGCTATGTTCCATCCAGTTCCGAGGGAGCCTCCTGATGCCAGTCTAGTGGCCACCTTTGAGAGCCGCAGCTTCTCATTTGAAAGGTCTTTCCCTTGGCAGGATGGGGAAAGAAAAAGAAGCATTGTGCCCAGAAGATTTATAGTGGTTATCACGGTGTCACCCGAAAGGCCCAGAAAGGCTCAGGCCTGGTTGTTCTCCATACATGCCCCCCATACCCCATACCCCATCACCACCACCACTACCAGTACCAGCAGCAGCAGTAGCACCAACTTCTTAGAAGCTGAGCCTCTACTTGAAGGATCCGTTCTTTGTATATATATATTTGAGACAGGGAAAGAGGGAGAGAATAGGCATGCCAGAGCCTCCAACTACTGCAAATGAATTCCAGATGAATGCGCCCCCTTGTGCATCTGGCTTTACACGGGTCCTGGAGAATTGAACCAGGATCCTTTGGCTTTACAAGCAAATGCTTTAACCACTAAGTCATCTCTCCAGCCCAGGATCCATTCTTAAACCTGTAATCACATCTTCACCACAGCCCAGAATTTTCTTTTTAGATGTAGCATATAAAGGTTTGCCTGGTAGATTGGGGAGGGTGGCAAGAAAAATTGGACCCTCATTCCCAACCATCAGGATGAGCTCATCTGCCCTTTAGAATGGGATTCAAGCCAGGCATGGTGGCGCACACCTTTAATCCCAGCACTCGGGATGCAGAGGTAGGAGGATTGCCGTGAGTTCGAGGCCACCCTAAGACTACATAGTGAATTCCAGTTCAGCCTGAGCTAGAGTGAGACCCTACCTTGGAAAGAAAACAAACAAATCCATCCCACACCTACACAATTACTGAATTCATAGAATGGGATTCAAGCAAGCATGACACCAGCCAGTGTGAGGAGGGGAGGGCTGTTTCACAAGCACGGAGCTCGGGAGAGCTGGATGGTGGGGGGCTCCTGCTACCCCTTCCATCACCAGCCTGTAGCCCCCTTTTACACATATCACTTCAACCTCTGCCCTGTGCGAAGCACAGCCACTGTGAAGAGGAGGAGGGATGGTTTGGGTTTACCAGAAACCGAAAGGATTAAAACTTGAAATTAAATTTCAGGGTCACAAAAATACCTCTCCTGGGAGTCCCAGGTAGGAAGAGAGATGGTGTGGAGAGAGGTCAGTGTCAGCGAAGGCAGTGGCAGTGAGAAGAGAAAGTGGGTGAAGACTCAGGTCCAACAGAGAGAAGCTTGGCAGTGAGGTACCTGAGGCTGGCATGGGACTGGTGCCACCAAAGCTGTGTGCCTCTTGAAAATAAGAACTACCTTACGGTCATCCTCAGTTCCATTTAGTACTCTTCGGGCATCCTTCTCCCCTGGCACTTGGGCCATTTTTGTTTGCTAGCTTCACGGTCTGCTGTGTCCCCATCCCTATCCCTCCTCTGCCAAGTTCACTTGTTGGAAGTCCTAATCCCCGGGACCTCCAAGTGTGACTGACTCCTACTTGCAGAGGGGGTCTCTAATGGGTAACGAAGGGAAAATGAGTTTCCAAGGTGGACCCTAATCCACTATGACCAATGCTCAGTGTAAAAAAAAAAAAAAAAAAAAAAGATTGAGGGACTAGTGGATAAAAACTAGTGGATAAAACACTCACAGCTCAAGCTGGAATATCTGAGTTTGATCCCCGGATGTCATGTAAAAGGCTGGAATATATGGCAGGGTTCTGTAATCTCAGCACACTGATTTTGAAGGTGAGAAAGGAGGCAGAGCAAGAGAATTTTCCAGAATCTTATTATGATCACAGAAAAGAATAGCAGAGCAAGAAACCCTGCCTCAAATGAGGTGGACAGGGAGGACCAACCTGAACTATGTCCTCTGACCTCCATACATACACCATGGCATGTGCGCAAAAACACACACACACACACACACACACACACACACACACACATGAACACAAAATAGGCACATGCAAGTAAGTAATTAAAAGAAAAAGAAAACTGTCCATTCAAAGTTTCTACTTAATTAAAATAAAAAGATTGTCACATAGATGCACACAGAGGGAAGACCACACAAAGGCATAGAGAGAAGGTGGTAGTCCATGTACAAGCAGGAGAGAGAGAAAACAACCTTGCCAACACCTCGGCCTCAGACTTCCAGACTCTAGAATGGAACAAGTTCCTCTTATGCCCCCACGTGCATGGTCCTAAATTGCAGCTTCCTTTGCTGACCTCTATGGATCACATTCACCTCCTACAGGTGGGAAGGGGAGCTACTGGGCAGGGCCAGGGCTGAGGCAGAGGGAGTGAGGAGCCCACTCTATTTAGGAGAAATGACATGTCTGTTTATTTTAATTTAAGTTTTATTCATTTATTTATTAGGGGGGGGAAGAGAGAGAATGGCATGCCTCTAACCACTACAAACAAACTTCAGATGCATGTGCCACCACACGCATCTGGCTTACCTGGGACCTGGACAATTGAACCTGGGTCCTCAGGCTTCACAGGCAAGTGCCTTAACCACTAAGCCATCTCTCCAGGCCTCTATGTATTAATATAAGCATAAGTGTGGCCCCAGTAGCGCTCTCGGCTCCAGAGGCAAACAAGAACCATGTTTTCTGCAAACTGGCCCCAGATAGAGGATACAGATGCCAACACCCAAGGATGGGTCAGTGCCCTGTTATGGAAGCCCCACCATCACCGAACAATGTCAGTGAGTGACAAGGAATGAGAACCCTGGTGCCGCCAGGGCAATCCATGACACATCAGGCATCAACTTAGATGCCACAGGAATGAGGCACAGACAACATACAGGGAGCCTCATACAGAGTCGGTAAAAATCACTTATTTTTTTAATGAAGTTACCCTAACTGTTTTCTGCAGAGCCATAACACCACTTTTGAAACCTCAATAGTCTCCTAGCCAACCTTGAAGCAATAGAAGGGGGAAGAACTAAAAATAAGCTGCCTCCTTTTAGCACAGGCAGAAAGCCCTGTGGGTTCTCTTGCTGCCACCTGCCTCTTTCCCCAGGGTGCTGGGCTCACAGGCTAGGGTGTCATGTGTCCCTGCCCTGGCTCTGAGCCTTCGCCCTGGCTTTCCTGAGCCTGCAGAGCCTCCCTCCCTGATCTTGTGTGCCTCCAGCTCCCAGCTGAGAAAACCCGAGTGGAGGGGATGATTGCTGGGGGCACACACAAGGGTCCACCCCTAGCTGTCCACAAGGACCCCATGCAGCAAGTCAAACTGGTGTGGCACACACTTCTCTCTGATCAAAACCAAACCACTAAGCCCTGAAGAAAAGCCAGCAGTGTAGATGTCTCAGAGTCCTGCAAAGAGCCACTGGCCAGCCGGCTGCGCTGCAAAGGAAACATCTCGGAAAAGCCGCAGGGCTGTCCAGCACTGAGTCACTCTGAAAGCATGCTGAGCTGGTGCGTGATGAAGCGACTGGCCCAGTCCCTGCTCTGCTTTCCTTCCACTGTGGATGTTTATGTGCAATCAGAGATGCCTTTCCTTTCCTCAAACCCCACTAATGTCCCTGGCAACTTTACCCCCACCCTGAATGCCCCCAACCTTACCTCAACACCTCTGGCTACTTAATTCATCTGTGGACACCCCAGAGTGTCCCAGAAACCCAGAAAAGATGGTTGGATTTCACCCTGATCAAAACCCATTTCAGTCCCTGAAACGTATGTTTCTCACTTAATCCCAATTCTTCACACTTGTTTTAGGATATGATTTAACATGAAATGTGAAATATTTGCTTTGTGACACTCGAGTTGGGTCTGTACACTGACTCCACAGTGCTAATCCCCTCGGAGTGCTGTAATTTAAGACTGGAGCTGGCAAGAAACGTTTTTAGTCTCTGGGGAGCTTCAGACTGGGATGCATGAAAACTTCTTGGGGAGAAAGCCAGGGCAGAGCAGAAAAGCAAGAAGAGCCAACACCCCCCCCACCCAAGGGAGCCCCGTACTCCTGACCCTCAAAGCCCACAAGGATAACAGAGGGCCCAAAACAGGCCAGCATTTCCACCAGTCTTCCTTGTGATGTACGAAGTAGACGTGTGCACAGTTTTCCATCTTTCTCTTCCTTTTATGAGTGACAGCTGTGGTTTAAAATATATGCTTAGGGGGTTACATCTAACGTCCGTTTGTAGTGGCTAGAGGCTCTGGCACACCCATTCTCTCTCTTCTCTTCCTCTCTCTCTGCCTCTCTCTCAAATAAATTTTAAAAGTGTACATAAAATAAAATATAGGTTTGGAAGCCAGGCATGGTAGCGCATGCCTTTAATCCCAGCACTCCCGAGGCAGAGGTAGGAGGATCACTGTGAGTTCAAGGTCATCCTGGGACTACAGAGTGAGCTCCAGGTCAGCCTGGGAGACCGTAAGATTCTACTTCAAATCAAAATGTAAATAAAATACAGGTTTGGGGCCTGGAGATGAGGCTCAGTGGTAATGGACTTAACTAGCATGTGCAATGCCCTGGATTTTCTCTGCAACACAGTAGCAAAAACCTACGCTTTGGAGCCAGGCGTGGTTGTGCACACCTTTAATCCCAGCACTGGGGAGGCAGAGATAAGTGGATTGTCATGAGTTCGAGGCCACCCTGAGACTACATAGTGAATGCCAGGTCAGCCTGGGCTACAGTGAAACCCTACCTCGAAAAAACAAAACAAAACAAAAAATCTATGTTTTGAAGCCCTGTTAGTGTACAACTTAAAATATTAGCATCAGGAGATGGGCGTGGTAGCGCACGCCTTTAATCCCAGCACTCAGGAGGCAGAGTGGGAGGATCGCCATGAGTTCGAGGCCACCCTGACACTACATAGTGAATTCCAGGTCAGCCTGAGCTAGAGTGAGACCCTACCTCGAAAAAAAAAAAATTAGCATCACATCCTGAACCTATTATTTTCCAAAGTGCCTCAAGCCAACCTTTTAAATCTGCCAACCCATGTAGTCTGCTCCTCCTCTGGAAATGGGATGACAGTAGCCCTGGATCGTGTAGGGTTTTGTGGGAACCAACCAGGGTACCACCCTCAGGAAAGTGGTGGCAGATAGGGGGAGTGGCTGACCAAAGGCAGTTGCTAGAACATTTTTGTTTCCACAGAAGGTCTCTGGGGCAACTAGCTGAATCTGCAAACTATGGTGTGGTGGTTTGATTCAGGTGTCCCCCACAAACTTATGTGTTCTGAATGCCAGGTCCCCAGCTGGTGGCAATTTGGGAATTAAATCCTCCTGGAGACAGTATATTGTTGGGGGCGGGCTTATGGGTGTTATAGCCAGTGTCCCCTTGCCAGTGTTTGGCACACTCTCCAGCTGCTTTTGTCCACCTGATGTTGGCCAAGAAGTGATGTCCACCTTCTGCTCATGCCATCATTTTCCTCTGCCATCATGGAGCTTCCCCTCGAGTCTGTAAGCCAAAATAAACCCTTTCCTCCCACAAGCTGCTCTTGGCCGGGTGCTTTCGCCCAGCAACGTGAAGCTGACTGCAAGCTATGGGCTCAAGTGAGGTTAAAGAGGTCCGCGATTGAGGAAGATACCCAATGTCAACCTCTGGCCTCCACTTGCACCCACACACATGCACCCCCACACATACAAACATGTGGTTCCTGCTCGTCCTGGGTCCATGGCACTTCGGTATCCAGGCAATGGCAGAGCGGGGTCTTGAGTAGCCGTGAGTGCAACAGGAAGAAACACCCAGGAGACAGCTTCAGAGAACAGCTCATTTATTTACCAGGAGAATGGTTTAATAAGCATTTGTGAAAGAGCGGGAAGAGGAACAGGTAGGTATGGGTCCTAAGGGGATTGGTTAGTTCAAAGGTCCTACTGATGCCTAATTAGCATGTAGTGGTATCACAGGGTAAGTGGGAAAGGGGCACAGGGTCTAAGTAGTGGCAGGAAAAGGTATGGGGAACAGTCGTAGGGGGGCTGGCTGCTGTGCAAAGGCTACTGGCTAGTACCTCATTGCCATATAGGGACCTAAGTGAGCAAAGATCACAAGGCTCTGGGGAAAGTGAAACCTGAGTCTTATCAGGATGTCCAGGTTCCCTGGACTCGGGGGAGGGAGTGGCCTCACTCCTGCCCGTCTTGAGATTGTCTCTGCAACCTCAGGCTCCAGGGCCCTTAGTCATGTCTAACGGGCTCAGGCCTGCCTCCAGTAGGCTGGGGGCCTTCAACCATGCCCTACACAAACACATGCATACACATGCACAGGACACGCATACATACACAGAAGAAAAAGTTAATTCATTTCACAAGTAGAAAAACAATGATCACAAAAGATTTGCTCACTTGTACATAGTATATCAATGTGAAAAATGAAATCCCAGCTTGGCCATTCCCCATGTTTTACCCCAGCCCAGGCTGTAGCCTGTTCTCGATGCTCCATAGTATGTCAATGTGAAAAAGGAAAGCCCAGCTTGGCCATTCCCCATGTTTTACCCCAGCCCAGGCTGTAGCCTGTTCTCAATGCTCCCAGAGAGCTCTCAGAGCAAGAAACCTCACAGTGTGACAGCAGCAGGGACACCAGTGGGTCTCCTCAGTGGCTCTGCTGATGGTGGGTGTGGGGACATTAAGCCTCATGTTGCTGATCCAGCAGCATGCTGACTCAGTGACCTTCCCCATGGTCTACACCCCGATTTTATGTTGGTGTGGACTCAAGGCAGACCTGATAAACATGTTACTGTTGAGACCAGGGTCACTGGTTCTACACCTCCAGCTGTACCATGCCAGGGGGCACCATGAACTCCATTCACCATATAGAAGACAATAGACTGTCAATATGCTCCCTATAGGTATAAAAATAATAGCTGAAGGCAAAAATAAAATAAAATAAAATAAAATAAAATAAAATAAAATAAAATAAAGACAGGAGGACTGATTTTATTCTTGCACTTTCCTAACCATTTCTGTTAGGGGCTAAAGCCAGACAAGAAAGATGAGTTGTTAGCTGAGCGTGGTCGTGCATGCCTTTAATCCCAGCACTTGGGAGACAGAGGTAGGAGGATCACCATGTGTTCAAGGCCAGCCTGAAACAATATAGTGAATTCCAGGTCAGCCTAGAGTGAGATCCCCACCTCGGAGAAAGAAAGAAAGAAAGAAAGAAAGAAAGAAAGAAAGAAAGAAAGAAAGAAAGAAAGAAAGAAAGAAAGAGGGAGAGAGAGAGAGAGAGAAAGAGAGAAAGAGAGGAGGGAGGGAGGGAGGAAGGAAGGAAGGAAGGAAGGAAGGAAGGAAGGAAGGAAGGAAGGAAGGAAGGAAGATGGTTTGTTGACCATGGAATAGTCAAAGGAGTTTATGAGCAGGAAGAGCACACACTCCATTGGTAAATTACCTGTAATACTCAATAGTGATGCAACACCAGTCTGTGGCGCCAAACCTACATCCATCTCTGAATTGATGGCCCTTTGCTGCTTAGAGATGAGAGCATGGGTGTGTTGATAAATGGTTAATCACTTCCTCTGTGGGAATTAAAACTTTGATCTGCAGTGTATCCCAATTTCCATGATGTAAATATTCCCACTGCAGTCATTCCGGGAATCAAGTGGCCATAGAAAGCCACCACACCCGAATGGGGAGGGATGCTGCTAACTAAGGACGTGGCTGACAAGGGTACGGGGAGACGGTGAGAGGCAGCATAGCAGACGCAGGAGTTAAACCGAAATGGAATACAGTGGAACCTGGAGACAGAGTGTTGCCAGGAAAAAAGAAAAAGGCACTCCCCAGAGCCCACGCACAGACCGGAAAAGACGCACACTTTTCTGCTGCGTGTAGGGTTGTTGCACAGATGACCCATTGTGCCAGACGTGAAGATACCCAAGAGTCACCTCCACAAGGCACCGAAGTTACCTGCAAAGCCCAGCATCAGCTCATCCTGAGCCAACAGACACCCAACAAACTAGCCAAGAAGCGGCGTCCGGAGTGTTTCCTCCCTTATAAGTAAGGGAGAAAATCAAAAGGTATAAGATTGCGTGAGCTTAAGACTGGAGAACACAGAGGTGGGGAGACAATTAAATTGGCACAAGTATGAGGACCCAAATTCAACCCCAGTGCCCACGATACTCTGGTTTCTCTTCAGATCATATAAAAATCTTTCACCTTTTTCAATCCCTAGAACCCACATTTACAAAAAAAAAAAAAGCCAGGCATGGTGGGTGCGCTTGTAATTCTAGCACTGGGAGGATGCCCGAGGCCACTGGCCAGACTAATCTAATTGGAGAATTTCAGGCCAGTGAGAGATTCCGTATCAAACAAGGTGGATGCCACCTAAAGAACACCTGATGTCCTCTGATCTTCCTACACACCCATACACACTCAAATGTGCGTGCAAACACATGCAAATAAAAATATTAGAGAACTAGGCTGGAGAGATGGCTTAGTGGTTAAGGTCTTTGCCTGCAAAACCTAAGGACCCAGGTTCAACTATGCAGATCCCATGTAAGCCTGACATACAAGGTGATGTGCAAGGTCATGCATGCACACAAAGTGGTGCACATGTCTGGAGTTTGATTGCAGTGGCTAGAGGCCCTGGCATGCCAATTCTCTCTCCCTCTCTCTTGCTCTCTCTCTCTCTCATAAAAAAAATTGGGGGCTGGAAAGATGGCTTAGTGGTTAAGGTGTTTGCCTGCAAAGCCAAAGGACCTGAGTTCAATTCCCCAGGACTCATGTAAAGCCAAATGCACAAAATGACATGTGCGTATGGAGTTCACTTGCAGTGGCTAGCAGCCCTGGCATGCCCATTCTCTCTCTCTCTCTTTTTCTCTCTCTCAAATACATAAATAAAAGTTTTAAAAGGGGAAGGCTAGAGAAATCTTTAAAAAAATCAGACATTGGGCTAGAGAGATGGCTTAGCAGTTAAGCACTTGCCTGTGAAGCCTAAGGACCCTGGTTCAAGGCTCAATTCCCCAGGACCCACGTAAGCCAGATGCACAAGGTGGCACATGCATCTGGAGTTCGTTTGCAGTGGCTGGAGGCCCTGGTGTGCTCATTCTTTCTAGCTCTGCCTCTTTCTCTCTCTCTCTCTATTGTTCTCAAATAAATAAAAAATAAAAATAAACAAAAAAATCAGACATTGCCAAATGCTAGTGAAGAAACAGAGCAGTTAGTAGGAGTATTCATCCGCTGGGGATGGGAGAGCAGTATAGTACAACTGCTTTGAAAGACAATTTAGCAATGTCTCACAAATCCAAACTTCTTACTTTGGCCACGGGATCTTACAACTGCTGTGCCTCATACTTGATGAAAAGAGCTGAAAATGTTATGAAAATGTTATGTCCACAAAAAAAAAAAAAAACATACGCATGGATACTTACAGCTATCTGCTTGATTTGTAATGGCCTCCTTCTTCAATCGTTAAGGACAGTTGTGAATACAATGGGACAGCCCAGCATCACCAGACTTGCTGGCCAGCAGACTTTACTCCTTCTAGAATGTTAATTTTCCTTTGTCATGCTACTCAAGACATTCACAATATCCAGCCCTGGAAAAAAAAATGTTTAAATCTTTTTAGTTATTTATTCATTTACAAGCAGAGAGAGACAGAGAGGAGACAGAGAGAATGGGTGCGCTGGGGCCTTCAGCCACTGCAAACCAGCTCCAGATGCATGTGCCACTTTGTGCATCTGTTTTTTTCTTGGGTACTGAGCAGTCAAACCTGGGTCATTAGGCTTTGCAGACAAGCACCTTAACTGCTGAGCCATCTCTCCAGCCCCAGAAAAAAAAAATTTAATGCATAACTAATCCAAAAGATGGGCAAAAGGGGAGCTTAAAAAAACATGAGGGGCTGGAGAGATGGCTCAGTAGTGAAGGCACTTGCCTGAAAAGCCTAACAACTCAGATTCAATTCCCTAGTACCCACGTAAAGCCAGATACACAAAATGGTACATGCATCTGGAGTCTATGTGCAGTGGCTGGAGACACAAGTGTGCCTAGTTTCTCTGTCTCTCTTCTACCTCCCTCCCTCTCTCTCTTTCTCTCTCTCTCTCTGCTTGCAAATAAATAAATAAATATGTATTTAAAAAAGAACATGAAACAAAAGTGGGACAAATTGTAAACTGACCAGTTTAAGTTTGAAGAATTTCATTTGCGAATTCTATGACACAGAATTGTAAGTCAATCACCGGTAATTCACAGAGCAAGGAGCAACCCTGAGCTCTTGTCTCTCGGGACCAAACCCAGCCCCAGCCCTTTCTACAGGGCTCACTCCCTTCCTGGGCTTTCTGGGACTGTTGCACTCGTTTCTCTGTGTGTTGTGATCACATGCAGCATTTTCAAGGAGATTCACTTTAAATGACTCTAAGTAAGTGTCCATACCTGAACCAGTCTGTCGGCGGAGTATAGCTGTTTGAGGGAAAACAATAGCATCCAGAAATGTATTTCAGAGAACAAGAAATTACACACCTGAAAGAAGCAAGCGTTTGCAGGCACAGACGGAATCCATTTGGCACTCAGAAACATCCCACGCATAGCCGCCAATACTTGCATTTAGTACCAATTAGTCTAAGGTGGTTCAAACTCAACAAGCCCTAAATGTACTCTCAGGGATGGAAGTGGGGGTTGTGGGAGGGAGGGAGGGAGGAAGGAAGGAAGGAAGGAAGGAAGGAAGGAAGGAAGGAAGGAAGGAAGGAAGGAAGGAAGGAAGGAAGGAAGGAAGGAAAGAAAGGAGGGAGGGAGGGAAGGAAGGAAAGAAAGGAGGGAGGGAGGGAGGGAGGAAAGGAGGGAGGGAGGGAGGGAGGATGGAAAGAAGGAAAGAAGGGGGGAAGAAAGGAAGGGGGGAAGAAAGGAAGGGGGGAAGGAGGGAAGGAGAAGGGAAGGAAGGAGGATGGAAGAAAGGGAAGAAGGGAAGGGAAGGAAGAAAGGGAAGAAGGGAGTGAAGGAAGGAAGGGAAGAAGGGAGGAAGGGAGGATATGGCATTGCCTGCTAAATGGAGACATCTACAGGAAAGCCCCGTGGCTAAGAACTTTAAGGAAGAACAACACCCGCCATCCACGCTTTCTTCGGGCATCTGGTCACTTCACCATCTCAATCACATCAGCGAGGGAATGTTTAGAAACGAGCACTAACACTGCGGGGAGGACCACGGGGAGCAGGACTCGTCAGCAGGCGACCTTCTGTAGTCCAAAGAGGAAACCAGGTAGCATCTAAAACCCCCAAACACGGTGTCCTCACCCCCCAATACACTCAAGTCCACCTGCAGGGTGAGGCCCACATGGGGTGAAGCAGCGAGGCTGACAAACAAACCTCTTAGACTTCTGCATGCATTACTCTTCCCATCACTCTGACCAAATACTGGACCAGAAGCAACTTCAAGGAGGAGGGAGATGGTGGCTCACGGTTTAAGGGGATACAGTTCACCACTGCTGGCAAAACATGGCAGTGGGGGGAGGGGTGTCTGGGATGCCTCACAGCTCAGTGCAACAGGAAGCAAAGACCCATAAATGCTGGGACTCATCTGGCTTTCTCCTTTCCTCCCCCTTCCCTGACTTTTTTTCAGTCTGAGCCCCCAGCCTGTGGATTAGTATCCTTCATATTATATACGTTTTAATTTCTTCACCATCATATGCTGAAGTTTTTTATGTTTTCCAATGTTTTCCGTTTCCTTTTTGCATAGCATTCTGATGCAGTCAGGTTCGCATTGCTGGCAAAAAAAAAAAAAAAAAACACCCGACCAAGAGCAGCTTGTGGGGAAAAAAAGGGTTTATTTTGGCTTACAGACTCGAGGGTAAGCTCCATGATGGCAGGGGGAAACAAAGACACGAGCAGAGAGTGGACATCACCTCCTGACCAATATCAGGTGGACAACAGCAACAGGAGAGTGTGCCAAACACTAGCAAGAGGAAGCTGGCTAAAATAACCCAGAAGCCCGCCCCCAACGATAAACTGCCTTCAGGAGGATTCAATTCCCAACTTTCCATCAGCTGGGGATCTAGCCTTCAGAACACCTTGGTATATGGGGGAGACCTGAATCAAACCACCACACATTTCCAACAACCACTATGCCTTTCCTTGTTCCTAATCTCCATACTTACTGTTCTTAGGTGAAATTCATGGCTAGTGGTGCCTTCTCTACCGCAGAGAACAAGAAGCATAGGACTTAGCAAGACCCACTGTAAACGTCCCTTCCCTAGCACCATCGCTCCTCTGGTGACATTAGTTGATGAATCGCATGTGGAGAGCTGCTGTGTTGCAGACATTGCTGGGAGCCGAGACAACTAAGCCGGGTAAGACCCAGCCCTGTACCCTTCAGCAACTCTCAGGAACAGCACTCTGAGCTCAGCATCACTGTGCTGACACAGGTACGTTCAGAGACCGTAGGAGAGGACTCGTCACCATCCATGGCCGTCAGCCACAGCAGTCACTCAGCCCCAGAGCTAAGTCTACATTTCCTATTAAAAACAAAACCCTGGGCTGAAGAGATGGCTTAGTGGTTAAGGCGTTTGCCTGCAGAGCCAAAGGACCCAGGTTCAATTTCCCAGGACTCACATAAGCCAGATATACAAGGGGGCACATGCGTCTGGAGTTTGTTTGCAGTGGCTGGAGACCCTGACGTGCCCATTCTCTCTCTCTCTCTCTTTTTCTCTGTCAAATAAATAAATAATAAAATAATAAATAAATAATAATAATAATAATAAATAATAAATAATAAAAGTGGCGCACACTTTTAATCCCAGCACTCGGGAAGCAGAGGTAGGAGGATCACCCTGAGTTCAAGGCCACCCTGTGACTACATAGTGAATTCCATGTTGGCCTGGGCTAGAGTGAGACCCTACCTCAAAGGAAAAAAAGAAAAAAAACTTATCCCTTTCTCCTATGCTTTTGTCAGAAACCATTCCAAATAGCAAGTCAAATTCACACACTGCTGAAGGGGAGTCAAAATGGTACGGACAATTTGCAAAACTGCTTTGCAGTTTCTGTAGAAGTTAGATGTGCCTTTAATCCTAGCATTTGGGAGGAAGAGGTAGGAGTTCAAGGCCGGCCTAAGAATACATACTGAATTCCAGGTCAGCCTTGGCTAAAACGAGACCCTATCTGAGGGCAAAAAAGTTATATGCGCATTTTATATGCCATAGCAATTTTACTCCTGGGTTTATACTCAAGAGTAATGAAAATGTGTGGCCACACAAAGACCTCTACTTAAATACTTACAGAATTTGCATTCATTGCAGCTAAAACTGTAAACAACACAGATGCCCAACAACCACCAGTCAGGTGATCTTTGGTAACTCAAGAAACAGAATACTGTTCGTGAGGAAAAAGGATCAAGTTTCTGGTTGACACAGAAGCCAAGTATAAATTTTTAAGAAAAAATAAAAAAGGTTATCAGGGATGGACAGACGGCTTAATGGTTAAGACGCTTGCTTGCAAGCCTGATGGCCCACTTTTGATTCCCCAGTACCCACAGAAAGCAAAATGCACAAGGTGGTGCATGCATCTGGAGTTTGTTTGCAGTGGCCAGGGGCCCTGGTACTCTCTCTCTCTCTCTCTCTCTCTCTCTCTCTCTATCTCTATCTCTATCTCTCTTCCTGCTTGCAAATAGTAATAAATAATTTTTTAAAGATTATTAAAGTACATAAACCATTTGAGATTCGAAAATTTTAGGGAATTCAAACACTAAATGAATATTTCACCATTTGTGCCTAAGTGTTGAAACTAAGAAACTTCTCTTTTCAGACCCAGAACTGGAGCAGAAGCATGACCCGTGGTACAAGTCACCTAGGTCAGATGCCGGCCTGGCCCATGCTTACCGTAGGATAACACTATTGGTGGTGTTTCCCTAAAAGTTCTAGTAGGCTCACATATGGACACTGTCACTTTAAGAGTCCAGTTCAGTGCCTGAGGTGGTTTGATTCAGGTGTCCTCATAAACTTAGGTATTCTGAATGCTAGTCTCCCCAGTTGATACCAATAGGAAATTCAAGCCTCCTGGAGGCAGTGTATTGTTGGGGGCAGGCTTATGGGTGTTATAGCCAGTTTCCCCATGCCAGTGTTTGGCACACTCTCCTGTTGCTATTGTCCACCTGATGTTGGCCAGGAGGTGATGTCTACCCTCTGCTCATGCCATCGTTTTCCCTGCCATTGTGGAGCATTCCCTAGAGTCTCTAAGCCAAAATAAACCCCCTTATTTTTTTTTTCCCCAAAAGTACCTCTTGGTCGGGTGATTTCTGCCAGCAATTCAAACCTGACTGCAACAGTGCCTATCAAATTATACTATAGAAATAAGACATGCTACAGTATTAATACATTACCAATCCTGGTTACCTTTCAGACTGCCCAAATTAGGATTGAACCCCGATTTATATTGTTGATAAGCAGTACAAATGTCAGCAAAGTTACAAGGCACCAGGAGACTAGGGCCAAAGTCATTTGTTTGCCTTGTTCGGTCAGTAATTCATACATTAAAAGAGAGATTTTTCTTTTGGTGTAGCACTAGGGGTTAAACATAAGACTCAAATACTTGGCAAGTACTCTACCTCTAAGCTATATCCCAGGCTTTTTTTTTTACTTTTTATTTTTAGATAAGATCTCACTAAGCTGCCCAGACAGGCCTTTGAACTCACTCTGCAGACCAAGCAGGCCTTGAACTCATGACCAACCTCAGCCTCCTAAGTAGCTAGGATTACAGACTTGCACCACCAGGCCCAACTGAACCTTTCCTTCTCAAACACCTACATAATCCTGAACCTTCTTCCTGTGAGCATAGTCTCACTGTTGCTGGCAGGCAGATACAAAGGGGTTTCCTTGGACGCGGCATGGGTAAGACACAGGTTGGAGGAGGGAGCAGATTCTAGTTCCCTCGTTTCCTCTTAGGGGAAGAGGTAGGAGTTCAGGGGTACACAGTCTCTGGAGATGTTGAATGACCTGTTTTTCCAACTGAATCATAAAGTCCCAAATTGTTGCATCCAGATCTAAACAGAGAAGAATTTATGTATATACTGGAGAAAGAGAAAGGGAGAGAAGAGAGAGGGAGAGAATGGGCACGCCAGAGCTTCTAGCTACTGCAAACGAACTCCAGACACATGCACCAGCTTGTGCATCTGGCTTTACGCAGGTACTGGACGAATGAACCCAGATCCTTAGGCTTTGCAGGCAAGAACCTTGACCACTGAGCCATCTCTCCAACCCCCAGAGAAGAAGTTTGAAGAAGGAAAGATTCAAATGCTGCTATTCTCCCATGTTTTAAGAGCAGCACATGTTGGGTAAATACAAGCTTCCTAGACCTCTGGTAGCACGCAAGAAGAATGGTGCGTCACTACATCTGTGCCCAGAAACAGCAGTGACGCAGTGATGGCAGAGGGTCTCGAGAACTGTTCAAGGTTCTCCAGTGCCATCAAGTCACTTCAGCTTTTAAAAAATGAAGATAAGGCCGGGCGTGGGGGCGCACGCCTTTAATCCCAGCACTCGGGAGGCAGAGGTAGGAGGATCGCCATGAGTTCAAGGCCACCCTGAGACTACATAGTGAATTCCAGGTCAGCCTGGGCTAGAGTGAGACCCTACCTCAAAAAAAAACCAAAAAAAAAAAAAAAAAGTAAAGATAAGGGGGTTATCAAGAATAGCCCCTGATGGTTCTGATAATAGGTATTTTAGGCACATGTGTACCCTAGGGTGTTAAGAACAAGCCATTATAAATCCTACTTTAAACTGCTGAAAAACTGGTTTTTTTTGTTGTTGTTGTTGTTGTTTTTTTTTTTTTTTTTTTTTTTTTTTTGGCTAAACTGTACCTCATGATTACCCAGATAGGAATGTGATAGCTCTCAACTTTTCTAAGTGACTTGTTTCACTTTATTCCACTAGAGCGAGACTTTGAACAGCTGTTTCTCAAATGCCGATATGCATAGCAGTCACCTGGGAGGGTGTATAAACAAGAGCTTGTTTCCACCCCACATGCCAATTTACCAAGCCAGGGAGGAAACTAGGAGGTACCAAGCATATCGTGTCCTGGGGGTGCGTCCACACAGATCGTCCCTGCTCTGAAACACACTCGGAGAAGTGATGCTCGACATTCATCCCGGCCCTGACAGTCTATAAGGGAGTCGTGCACGAAGGAGGCTAACGCCAGGGGTGACTGCACCGCACCAAAGCCAGCATTGCTGTCCACACTGAAATCTGCATAAAATACCAAAAAATTAAAATAATGAAAAATAAAAGTTGAGGCTGGAGAGATGGCTTAGGAGTTTGCCTGCAAAGCATAAGGACCCAGGTTCGATTCCCCAGTACCCATGTAAGCCAGATGCACAAGGGGGTGTACATGGGTCTGGAGCTTGTTTGCAATGGCTGGAGGCCCTGGTGCATCCATTCTCTCTCTCTATCCATCTAGCACTCACTCTCTAAAATAAATAAATAATATTGTAAAAAATAAATAAATAAAAGTTTCAGGGAAAGGACTTGGCCAGAAAACGCTCTGATTAATTTTTCACCATTTTACATTTAAATAACTAGACAACTGTATTGTAAATGTCATCATCATCCATCTCAACTACAGGATTCACTTTTAAACCAAAAAAAATCTGCATTTAACCATAGGGAAGAAAAATAACAGCCATTGTGAAGTTGTTTTCCTGAGAAAGCTACATGTTTTGACACTGTTTAATATGGAATAAAGCCCAGATCATGGCTCATTCTTGTAATCCAAGCATTTGGAGGCTGACGAAAGGAGTAGAATCACATTGAGTCTGAGGCCAGACTGGATGACATGACAAGACCCACTCAAAAAATAAGTCCTGGGCCAGGCATGGTGGCGCACATCTTTAATCCCAGCACTTGGGAGGCAGAGGTAGGAGGATCACCATGAGTTCAAGGCCACCCTGAGACTACATAGTGAATTCCAGGTCAACCTTGGCCACTATGAGACCCTACCTAGGAAAAAACATAAATAAATAAAAATAAGTCCCTACCAGGATCAGCTGTGTATGTAAACCATTATCCGCATTGTATCACCTCCACTGTCAGCTACCACCCCCCAAAATCAACATTTTCCAGGCTTCCTGAAACCTGAGGTTCCACAGTAAAAGCATTATCCTATCCCCTTGTTTTTCCTCCATGCCCATGACTCCAGCTGAATGGTGAAACTCCTCGAGGAAGACTGGGATGTTGATACGTGACTTGCCCTTCCACACAGACATGTGCATTGACCTGGTATTCTACTTTTCTCTTGCTGGGACAAACACCTGAACAAAGCCACTCAAGGAAGGAAGGGTTTACTTTGGCTCACAGTATATTTCAGTATAGTCTTCACGGCAGGGAAGGCGTGACCACTGGGCCACGAAGCAGCTGGTCACATTGTGTCCACCATTAGGATGCAGACAGCGATAAACGCTGGTGCCCAGCTTTCTTTTTCCTTTCTGTTGAATTCCTGACTCCAGTCCATGGACTTGAGCTATCCACATTGAGGGTAGGTCTTCCCACTTCAACTAATCCAATCTAGAAACTCCTTCACATACACACACGCATGGCCAGAGGTTTGTCTCCTTGGTGAGTCTAGATCGTGTCGATTTGAAAATATTAACAATCACAGATCCTTACCCTGCTATCCCTGCCACTGAGCCAGAATGAAGCTGTATACACTTCAACTCATGTGGAGAGACAGAAATCTGACTGCAGTTGCCCTGAATTCTATCTGTCACAAGATTGGTTCAATAAACGTTGTTATAATCTAGCACCTGCGAGGCAGGAGCTTAAAGATGCTCTTGAGACTAGAGTGAAAACCTTACCTTGAAAAACAAAAAAAAAAAAGATGCTTTGAAAACAAGAGTGCAAAAGCATACAAAAGGCATGAGGCACAAAGTGCCCTGCTATGTTTTGTTTTGTTTTGTTTTGTTTTAAAGATAAGTCTCACTCTAGCCTAAGCTGACCTGAGATTCACTATGTAGTCTCAGGTTGGCCTCAAACTCACATTGATCCTCCTACGTCAGCCTCCCAAGTATTAAAGGAGTCTGCCACCACACCCAGCTTCTGTCCTACAATTTTGCCAAGAGTTGGCCATGATAAAGTAGCTTATGATGTATGCCCATGTTTCATCAAGAAACAAATAGATAAATTACACCATATCTACAGAGTAGAGCCCAGCAGTAAAATCAATTGCCATAACATGGATAAATCTTGGGGCATGATAAATGATTAAAGGGGAAAAAATGAAGGGGAAGGGGTTGGAGAGCTAGTCCTAAAGATCCTATGAGGAAGAGACAGGACTCAAGGGAAAAAGCACACGAGAAGATACAAATTATCATCAGCGTTCTTGTGTTAGTCAGCTTTCTGCTAGATAACAAACTAGCAGGTAATTTTATAAATGTTAGAAATGTGTCTGGGGCCAAAAAATGTCCACACAATCACAGTATATGGGCAAGGGGATGTTTACTTCTGCAGAAAGATTTACAGCCAGAAAGAGTACTGACAGGTCAGTTGTGAATGTATGTCTACATAGCCTTAGCAACTGTTGACTAAGGTTCACCTTCCTTCTTAAGTCTCCCACAGCCCTGCTGGAGGAGGTTGTCATGGAGCGGGGCACAGATCTTATAGTCCAGCCCTCAGGTGGGTTCAGAGCAGTTCTGGGCTCTGCTGGTCCGGTTTTGCTGGCTGTCTGGTGGTGTCTCTGCTATCCATCTATGGAAGTGAGCCAACTTCTTCCACCACTGGTGGTGTTTCCCCTGGATTCTGTAAGCCTGAAATAAACCCTTTCCTCTCACAAGCTGCTTCTGGTCAGGTGTTTGATCCGGCAATGAGAAGGGAACTGCAACACCAATACACCCAATAGGAAGTCTGTTGTGTTTTAATACAGGGGTCCCGTGTCCCACTCTGATTAACCAGATTGATCTCACACTCTTAGGCGAATGTCTAAAATATAAAAATGGGGGCTGGAGAGATGGCTTAGGGGTTAAGGCACCTGCCTCCTAACCCTCAGAACACTGGTTCCAATCTCCAGCTGTTCCAATCTCCAGGTCCCACGTTTAGCCACATGCAAAGTGACGCAAGGGCGCAATGCTGCACTTGACCACAAGGGGGCGCGCACATCTGGATTTCGTTCTCAGCAGCTGAGACACTGCTCGCGTGCCCATCTCTGTCTTCCTCCCTCCCTCTCTCTCTCTCTCTCTCTCTCTCTCTCTCTCTCTCTGTCTCTCTCTGTGTCTCTCTCCAAAAAAAATAAGATAAAATTTAAAAAAGTTTAAAATATAAAAATGGCACACAGTTTTTCTAGCAAAAACTTAAAGGAATGAGACTCTTTTTGGGGTGTGTGTGTGTGTGTGTGTGTGTGTGTGTGTGTGTGTGTTTAGGATTTTATTTATTTATTTATGAGAGAAAGAGAGAGAGGAGGCAGATAGAGAATGGGCATGCCAGGACCTCTAGCCACTACAAACAAACTCCAGATGCATGTGCCACTTTGTGCATCTGGATTGTGTTTGTTTGTTTGTTTGTTTGTTTGTTTGTTTTGTAGTAGGTCTCACTCTAAGCTCAGGCTGACCTGGAATTCACTCTGTAATATCAGGGTGGCCTCAAACTCGCAGCAATTCTCCTACCTCTGCCTCCCAAGTGCTGGGATTAAAGGCATGCATCCCCACACCCAGCCTGAATGAAAACTTTTTACCAAATGTCGAACTGAAGCTTTGGTTCCATGGATTGTTAACTCTTTTGGTCTGAAGGACAGCTGACTCAGGAAGGGGGTGCTTCCCACAGAACTGAGCTCCTCTGTCTTGTCAACCCTTTGACAGAAAAGACAGCAAGTCTTGCTCTCTCATATTCCTTAGACAAAGAAAAGGTTTGGGGAGGGCCAGGGGGTTGGTTCAGTGGGTAAGGTGTTTGCCACACAAGCTAAATTCAGATCCCTAGCACCCACTTAAGGGCCAGGCATGACGGCTCACACCTGTATTCCCGGCACAGGAGAGGCAAAGATCACTGAGGGTTACAGTCCAGTTCATTTAGTTGAAATAGTGAGCTCCCGGGTCAGTGACTGTCTCAACAAAATAAGGTGGAGAGCAATTGAGGAGGACATAAGCCATCAGCCTCGGGCCTCCACAGGCACAGGCACAAATGTTCTTGCACACTCTCTCTCTCTCTCTCTCTCTCTCTCTCTCACACACACACACACACACACATCCATATGCACATGACTATGCATACATACATACATGCTCACATACCACACACATGGGTGCACTAGTGCAAAGGGAGGGAAGGAAGGAGGGAGGGAGAGAAAAGGGAGGAAGAAAGGAAGGGAGCGAAGGCTTAGCTTGGCTGGGCCTTTGGCATTTCAAGCCCAAGACCCAGTGGAGCCATTGCTCTGGATTCTAAGAGGGCTGCTAAGGGCAGTGGCAGGGAGCATGTCAGAGTGTTAAGTGCTCACCTCATGACCAGGAAGGAAAAGAAGAAGTAGAGATACTAGAATCCCACCATCCCCTTCTAGGACATTCCCTCGGAGATCCAAAGGTCTCCCACAAGCTCCACCCACCCAGAACCCTCATCCTAGGGACCAGCTCTTTAACACATTAGCTCTGGGGGGTTATTCAAGAAGAAAACTGTAGCAGTTCTACTGACTGGGTTGAGTGGTGGCTCTTTGCATATATGTTATACTATCATAAGTAATTAGAGCTGTATGTGGATGAAAAATAAGACTGTGTCATGAAACAAGGATCATGGTTAATCCAATTCTGTCGTGAATACTGTGTGTGTGCGTGTGTGAGTGCGTGTGTAAAATCATGTGAGGGAATACGCACACAGAGGCCAGAGGGCAGCAATCTTAGGTCCTTGTCTTCATCAACACGCTCCACTTCTTCTGAGACGGGAATTGGCCTACAGCTCACCAGTTAGGCTAAACTGTCTCCACTATTCAGTGCTGGGATTGCAGGCATGCACCACCATGCCTGGCATCTTACATGGGGACAGAACCCAGGTCCTCATGCCTTAGAGGCAAGCACTTTACCCAAAAGCTCTCTCCCCTATCACCTGCTGGGCATTCTGAGGGAGAAAACACACATTGTAGGAACTCTGTCATGAAGGATACAGCCTACAGGCTCCTTGAACTTAACCTTGGAAATCCGCCTCGCCACAGGATTCTATAGGAACAGGACCCAAAAGATCAGGGGCACTATAGCAGGGAGCAGCCACAAAGTTAGAATCACTCGGTTGGGGGAAAAAATCCTAGAAAACAAAGCTACTAGCCAATTTGGTGAATTCATTCATTTTCTTTTCATCCATTTTCTTTACTTGTGAAAGGAAGCTAGGGATACCCTAAGGAACACTTTAGTTCTCAAATTGGTGGAGTAAATAAAAGAAATGTTATAGAACTTGCTTCTAAAAGAACAAGAGAACTATAGGAGAAGATTGACGTATTCAGAGGTTAATTAGGAAGTCTGTTGGTGCTGTTGGGAGTCTTGGCAGATTTTAATTTAGATTGACATTCCTCAAGATATAGGTATAAACGATGTTCATTCAATAATTGTAGATGTCACAGCGCCTATGAGAGATGGCTGTCTGGGAAGAGCATCCCTTCAAGTGGTGCATAAAACACGTTCTGGATCACTACTGCTGTTTGCAAATCAAACAGGGAAAGTAAGCCGGGCGTAGTGGCGCACGCCTTTAATCCCAGCACTCGGGAGGCAGAGGTAGGAGGATCGCCATGAGTTCAAGGCCACCCTGAGATTGCATAGTTAATTCCAGGTCAGCCTGGGCCAGAGTGATACCCTACCTCGAAAAACAAAACAAAACAAAACAGGGAAAGTATTCAGAATGCGGGACTGATGTACCCTTGAGATAAAAGAATGAACTTGAAAGAGAAAGGCTATTAGGCTGATTTGAAACTAGTTTAAAAGGAATACTCGAACCAGGTTTATACTCAGGCTAACATTTTAAATATGGTCACCACAGCTATGAGGGGATGGTTGGAAAAGTCCTCTCGATTATTTATTATGCTATCTATTGGACTGAATTCTAAGGAGTTAGATAAAACGAAGTCTTTCTTGGCAGGAGCACTGAAGACATTGCTATGCAGTCACTCGACAACCATTTCAGAAACATTTAGATCTTCCCGTGGAGTTTATGTGCCCATCATCTCCCTTGTCCTTCCAGAAACCTTATAAGCTTGAAGGTTATTCTTACACACAATTTCGAATGAGGGCTACAAAGATTAACTCACTGGTTAAAACACAGCTAGTGAACAACACATCTTAGAGCCCGGGGCCTAGATCTCCTTGGCCCCAGAGCTGCTGTCCACTATTATTGTCCACTATTATCAAGTCAACATGACATAGGAGCAAAATAAAAAATTTCCGAGCCTGGGTTGGCTGGAAAAGAAGTCATGGAGCATGTGTATGATATATAGACTTCCATCTGATTCCTTGTTTTCATGGTGGCTCCTGTCTCAGCAAAGCCTGCTGTCTCCACATCTAAGGTCTCTTGGTTCTATTCTCTTCAGACCAAAGAATGTTCACTTTGTGCTCTGGAGTAAGGGACTCTCGCTTCACCATGGCAGAAAGGGAGGAACTAGGCAGAGAAGAGTTTTAAGTGCTGCATAAGACTTTCAATTAGTCCTCCTGCTTTTAAAAAATATTTTATTTATTTATTTGCAAGCAGAGAGATACAGATATATATGTACAGATATATATACACATATACATATATATGAGAGAGAGAATGGGCATGCTAGTGTGTGTGTGTGTGTGTGTATATATATATATATATATATATATATATATATATATATAGAGAGAGAGAGAGAGAGAGAGAGAGAGAGAGAGAGAGCATGGGCATGCCAGGACCTCAGGCCACTGCAAACGAATTCCAGATGCATACACACCACCTTTTTCATCTGACTTATGTGGGTACTGGGGAATCAAACCCAGGTTGTTAGGCTTTGCAGGCAAGCACCTTAACCTGCTGAGCCATCTCTCCAGCCCCAGTCCTCCTGCCTTCGACCTCATCTGCACTCCTGAGAGGTTCCTGGTCACTGTTGTTCCTGAGGCTTGCTGGGGTTGGTTGACACAGCCCCTGTCTGGGTTCCTCCCTTGGACAGCTTAACTTTTTCTTTCTTCCATTTGCAAAAGCTGAGACCACATTTATCTAATGCAGAGAGCATCCACCATGTTCAGCTTGTAGTGCGCCTGCTTTCTGGTCCTCTTTGTTCTTATAAATCTATGTCTTTTTTTATTCCATTATTATCCCTTTAATGCAATTTAGGAAGAAGCAGCTATAAATATATTTGCTCAGTCTACCATGCTGGACTCTTTTAAAAGAAAAAGTTTGTTTATGGACACGAAAAAAATGTGTGCCTAAGCTCTTTTGTGAGCAAGAGTTTCATACCAAGTCTGCTTTCAGCAAGTAAAACATTAATGCCCTCAAGCTCTAATTGTAAACAGGTGAGCTGTGGCCTCACTAAAAAGATTTTTGCAGATATGACCATACACAATTATATACCCTCTTTCCAAAGTTAGAGAAAGAGAAATGAGAAAAAAACAGCCCCAGCCATCTTCAATTGCCCATGCCTCTGAGAAATAAAGCCATCATTTGCAGTGAGAGTTAAGCCATTTTCACAAAGTGTAGGTAGGCACTGTTATTTCTGGGCAAGATTATGAAATGGTACAGCCTTCTAAATTGTACTGTCTCCAGCGTTCTGGATACTCTATACCTTCTAAATTTTGAAACTGTACAATACAGGGATAATATTTCACTTGAAAAGAGAATGGATGCAATTTCTTGCTGTTCCCTATTAACACCAAAGCCAAAGCTAACCAAGCCAGTTGTCTCGACTGGGTTTCTATAGGCCAAAAGGGAAAAACTTAGCTGATTTCTGACATGAACTGATTGTGAGATTGCTTCGCCTGACCTTACTCCCGCCACAAGTATAGACAATGGGCAAGAAGAGACTTGAGCAGGCAATAGCCACAAAGTCTAATCTCCTCACTTGCCCCTCTCACATCCACTAGACGAGAACAGCTATAACAAAAGCAATTGGATAAGATGCCACCTCCAGTGTTCCCTCTGTAACAGGACACTCGTAGACAGCCTTCTCCTGAGCATGTCTCAGGGGGCAACTTGGCACATTTACCATGAGACATTCCTTCTTTCATCTGGAATTATAAGATCTCTACCATTTCAATTCCCCAAGAAATTTTATGTAAGTTACAATTAAGAATATAAATAGGAGGCTGGAGAGATGGTGCAGTAGTTAAGAGCACTTCCTGTATAAGTATATGAGGGCCTGTGAAGGCCTGAGAGACCACTGGGATTCAATTCCCAGGACCCACATAAACAGTCGGGCATAGCTATGTGTGCCTGTAACCCTAGTCCCATAGGGAAGCAGAGAATCACAGGAACATGTTAAAAAACTGCAAGCTCCAGGATCAGTAAGAAACTCGGGCTCAAATAAGAATGGGCAGAAGAGTGATAGGACAGTACATGTGACAATCCACTCTGATTGCAGAGGCAAGCGTGGCCCACCACAGTGCATAGGAGGCCATATGGGCACATACGCACGCATCGCAGAGAAAGAGAGAGAGCGAGGCATGAATACACATCCACATCCACAAAAGAATATAAATGAGGGCTAGAGAGATGGCTTAGCAATTAAAAGGACTTGTCTGTGAACCCTAAGGACCCAGGTTCAATTCCCCAGTACCCATGTAAGGCAGATACACAAGGTAGCGCAGGTGTCTGGAGTCCATTTGCAGTGGCTGGAAAATAGTGGCTGAGCATCCTATCTCACGAGGGAAACGTAAATGAAGACGATGATGAGAAACATCTTCACACCTGTGAGAAAGGCCAGACTCCAGAGCACTGACAACATCGGATGCTGGCAGAGACACGGAGCCACAGGAATGCTCACTCAAGATGGCAGCGAAGCAAAATGGAGCCCACACTAAGAAGCATTCATCAGTTCCGTAGAAAACCAAACATACTCTTAACATATCATCCAGAGATCCAGCTCCTCGGCACTTACCCAAATTAATTAAAAACTTATATCCACTCCAACACTGCACCTGATGTTTATAGCAGCTTTATTCATAATTGCCACCAAAATGTATAGATTTAGAAGCCACCAAAATGTATGGATAAACTGTTATAAACCTATATAATGGATTAGTGTTCTGTGTGAACATAAATTATCAAACCAAGGAAAAAACACCAAGGAAAATTAAATGCATATTCCAAAGCAGAAAAACCAATCTGAAATGGCTACATACTCTGATTACATCTTAGGACATTTTTGGAAAAGTCCAGATAATGATGGGGACAATAAAGGGTTAGTCATTGCCAGGGATTGTGGGATGGGGAGGACGGATGGACAGACATGGACTATTTTCTGATGAACGAAACTGCTCTATAATGGTGGATGCACACCATGATACATTTATAGAAACCCACAGAAGGTAGATCACCAAGGATGACGCTAATTGCAACCTATGGACTTCGGATGACAGTGATGAGTCAGTGTGGGTTCATGGATTCCAACAAACGCATTGCTCGATGCAAGAGGTGGTTATAGGGGAGACTCTGCATGTGTACAGGCATGGGGTATGTGGGAACACTCTGCATGGGGTACTCAATTTTGATGCAAACCTAAAATCACTCTAAAAATAAAGGAGGGATGGAGAGAGGGGGGACAAAGGAAGGAGATGGAAGGAAGGGAGGAAAAAAGAAAAGGAAGAAAAGGAAGGAAGACAGAAAGAAAGGAAGGGAGGGAGGAAGGGAAGGAAAGAGAAGGAGAGGAGAGGAAAGAAAAGGAGAGGGGAGGAGAGGGGAGGGGAGGGGAAAGGAAGGGAAGGGAAGGGAAGGGAAGGGAAGGGAAGGGAAGGGAAGGGAAGGAAAGGAAAGGAAAGGAAAGGAAAGGAAAGGAAAGGAAAGGAAAGGAAAGGAAAGGAAAGGAAAGGAAAGGAAAGGAAAGGAAAGGGTAAGGGACAGAGGGAGGAAGGGAGGGGGAGGGGAGGAGGAGGAGAGGAGAGGAGAGGAGAGGAGAGGAAAGGAAAGGAAAGGAAAGGAAAGGAAAGGAAAGGAAAGGAAAGGAAAGGAAAGGAAAGGAAAGGAAAGGAAAAAGGGAGGAAGGAGGGAAAGAGGGAAAGAGGGAGAGGGAAAGAAGCAAGGAAGGAGAAGGAAAGAAAGTGGAAGAAAGGCAGGAAGGATAGAAGGAGAAATGAAGGAAGGGAGGGAAGGAAAGGAGGGAAGGAAGAAAAGAAGGGAGGGAGGGAAGGAGAAGGTAATGTGTTAGTTACTTTTGCATTCCACGGGCAAAATACCTGAAGTAAAAGGAGAGATTTGTCCAACCCCCAGTGTGAGTCCACTGCCATGGGCCTGTGGTGAGGCAAAGGATCCTGGCGGAGGGCACAATGAAGGGCATAGTGGAACAGAGCTGTTCAACTAATGGCAATGGGGAAGCAGAGAACAGAGAGACTAGGGACAAGACAAATCCACCCGTAGTGACTCACTTCCTCCAACTTGGCTCTACCAATAATGTCCTCCAATCACAAATCCAGGCTAAGAGATGAGTCGGTTGGTAAAGCAACTTGCCTGGCATGTCTGAGATCCTGAGTTCTATACCCACCCAGTACCCATGTAAACATGACAGGCATGGCAAAATGTACTGTAATATCAGTACTGTGGAGGTGGAGATAGAACAACCCCAGGGGTTCTCTGGCCCATCAGTCTAGCTCCAGGCCAGTGAAAAGTCCTGAAGAACAACACCCAATGTTGTCCTCTGTCCTCTCCACACACACATGTATATTCACACGCACACACACCCACACACACACATGCAACCTCACGCACATGAACACACACACTAAAATCTGAAAATTAAAAACAATGACTCCATCAGTGGATTACACCATTAACTAGATCAGAGCTATCATGATTCAGTTGCTTCCCAGATGTCAAGGAGCTATGAGCCTGATCGGAAGTACGCGAGCCTTTGGGGGGCATTTCATCTCCAAGCCATAACAGTAGGAAGGGAAGGAGGAGAAAGGGAAGAGGGAGTTCATTAACAAAACGCTGAGAAACCAGGTCCAGTGATAAGTGACCATTAGCAAACTTCTTTTTAAAAAATGCATTTTTTTATTTATTTATTTATTTATTTATTTATTTATCAGAGAGAGAGAGAGAGAGAGAGAGAGGGAGAATAGGCATGCCAGGGCCTCCAGCCACTGCAAACAAACACCAGACACATGCACCCCCTTGTGCATCTGGCTTACGCGGGACCTATAGAATCGAACTGGGGTCCTTAGGCTTCATAGGCATGCACCTTAACTGCTAAGCCATCTCTCCAGCCCTTGATTTTTCACTATGTAGTCTCAGGGTGGCTTTGAACTCATGGTGATCCTTGTACCTCTGCCTCCTGAGTGCTAGGATTAAAGGCATGTGCCACCACACCCAGCTGGAGATGCTTTTTAAAAATATTTTTGTTTATGTATTTGAGCACGAGAAAGAATGAGAATGGGCACACCAGGGCCTCCAGCCACTGCAAACAAATTCCAGACACGTGCACCCCCTTGTGCGTCTGGCTTACGTGGGTCCTGGGGAATCCAATCTGGGTCCTTAGGTTTTGCAGGCAAGCGCCTTAACTGCTAAGCCATCTCTCCAGCCCACTATATTTCTTTTTTATTGCTACCTAACAAGTCACCTCGAACCCAGTGACTTCAAATGCCACACCTTGGTCCTCTCACCATTTCTGTGTATGGAGTGTGCCATCCTTAGCCCACTCCCCGTGGAGTGTCTCCCAAGCTCATAACTGGGGCGTGAACTCACCAGAAATTTGACAAGGGAAAGATTTGCTTCGGAGGGGTTGGGAGGATTGGAACGTGGAGCTTTTTTTTTTTTTTTTTTTTTTTTTTTTTTTTTTTTTTTCAGCTCTAGAGCTCATAACGAAGGCCAGAGACAATGCCACTGTGGTCAGGGAGGGTCCTCTCTCCCTTTTATGAGCTTTCATCTGATGGACTCAGACACACCCAGAACAATCTGTTGGGGTTTTATTGATTATTTTTGCATGTGTCATTTGCATTCATGTGTAGTATGTGAGGTATGGAGTGTGTGTGCAAGCGTGTGTTCAGATGTGCATGCCACTGCACATGCAGAGGCCAGAGGACAGCATCGGTGCCCACCTCTATCGCTCATCCGTCTATTTCCTTGAGGCGGATTCTCTTTCTGAACCTAGAGCTGCCATGTTTGTGAGCCCCTGTGCTTATCCAGTCTCCACTCCCCACAGGACTGGAGTCACAGACACGGATGTCCAGGCCCGGCCATTTTACATGGTGCTAGGGAAACAAACTCGGTCAGTCTCGGGGTCCCATGCTTGCACAGGCCACATTCTTTTTTTTTATTTTAATTTTTAACTGATTATTATTATTATTACCAAGATGTTTCATATGGATACATCTGATTTATTGGTAGCCTCTTTTCCCTCATCACTGCCCCCAATTTGTTGGTGACGCTCCTCAGTAGGGTTGCAGATATTCCCCATGGGGTTATAGTTTGTGCATTGTGGGAGCAGTAGTCAGTTATTTTGGGGGGACAGGCCACATTCTTAACCGCTGAGTCATCTCCCCAGCCTGGACCATCTTTTTGATTGATTCAGAATCAACCAATTAGAAACATTAATTATAAATCCATCCATCTTTGCCATACAATGTAGCAGAATCACACAAGAGAGGTATCACACATTTCTACTGACCAGAAGCAAATCACCTATTCCAAGGAGAGGTGATTATGCGAAGCTGTGACTCACTCGGGGTCACCTTATGGTGTGCCCACATGGTGAGATTTTTAACTCCATCAGTCGCCTGAGTTACTGAATCCCTTCTTCCTTGAACTATAAAAAGAACAGAGTCATTAACTTAGATCAGGCTGAGAGAAGAAAGTCTTTCCTAATCTCTGATCAAGAACGGCCCCCACAAGCCCTCACACGCACTGGGGAAAGGAGGGTCAAGACCCAGTAGACAGCCTGGCTGACTTTTTACTGCCAGCGACACAACACAAGAGAAATGACTGGCAACATGTTTACGAGATGAGTGGGAGTGAGGTTTTGAAAATGAGTCAGGCGCTCTCGTCGTGCCCTTTCTAGGCACACACTCATACAGAATGGTTAGGATGTGTCACCAAGATAATGCCAAGAGAAAGACTTTGACATTCCACATACACAGACGGAAATTTCTAGCAGGAAAATACCCTTACAGGAAAGAGTACTGGCTCTGCCAGTGTGGGGTTGGATTCCTTATCTTGTTGTTAAGCATCAAGGGACAGTTTACAGGCTGGATCACACAGAAGCTCTGGACTGTGAGAGTGAGTGGTCATGGACTCCAGTGGCCAGGGGAGGTGGCCCCCACTGCAGAGACTCCGAGGAGCTGCATAAATGAGTGGAGGGCTCAAGAGAGTCAATTAGAAGCACCATCCTGAGTGAAGCTGCCCACCACAAACATCGCTGTGACGTCACCCCTACCCAGAGGAAACAGAGACATTGGCTCCAGTGATCTGACTTTCTAGCTACACTGAGATCACTGGCTCTAACTTAAGCTATGCATATGATCCCAAATACTTGGGAGGCTGAGGCAGGAGGATCTCAAGTTTGAAGCCAACCTAGAAAGTTTAGCATGATCCTGTCTCAAAATAAAAATGTCTTTTTAAAAAATATTTTATTTTTATTTTTATTTGAGAGAGAAAGAAGGAAAGAGAGAGAATGGGCATGCCAGGGCCTTCAGTTGCTACAAATGAACTCCAGAAGTATGTGCCACCTTGTGCATCTGGCTTACGTGGGTCCTGGGGAACCAGACCTGGGTCCTTTAGCTTTGCAGGCAAGTGCCTTAACTGCTAAGCCATCCCTCAAGCCCAATAAAAATGTCTTGATGGGCTGGAGAGATTTCTCAGTGGTTAAGGCACTTGCCTGCAAGGCCTAATGACCTGGCTTCAATTTCTCAGTACCCATGTAAAGCCAGATGCACAAAGTGGTGTGTGCATTCAAAGTTCACTTGCAGCAGCTAGAGGCCCTGGTGCATCCATTTCCTCTTTCTTCTCTCTCTGCTCACAACTAAATCAATAATTTTTTTAATGTCATTAAAAGGGCTGGTGATGGGGCTGGAGAAATGGCTTAGCAGTTAAGGCATTTGCCTGTGAAGCCAAAGGACCCAGGTTCAATTCCCCAGGACCCACATAAGCCAGATGCACAAGGGACACATGCATCTGGAGTTCTTTTGCAGAGGCTAGAGTCCCTGATGTGCCCATTCTTTCTCTGTCTCTCTTCTCTCTCTCTCTCTCTCTTCTTGCAAATAAATAAAATTTTTAACAAAGGGCTGGAGTGCTTGCCTAGCATGCTAAGGCCTTAGGAGAATTCCCCAACACTACATACATACATACATCTAACAACTATAAAAATAATAATAATTTGAAAAACTTATTTTGAAAACACATTCTCTCTGGCCCCGTCCCAGACCGTAGGCGTCACACTGCTAGCTGGGCAGCCAGGATGAGGCATCACTAACACAAAACTCGGGGACCTTCCAGACACCAGCACTGTCTGCATTCGGGAATGGCTGGAGCATTCTGCTCGTTCTGTCACTGATGGACTAAACTTTGTCAAGGCAGGCAGGAGGCACAAGGCCTATCTGAATGATCTTCAGATCTGCCAAGGAAGGAAAATGGTGAAATCCAACTTCAACATGGAAAAGAAAAAAAAAATCCTCTATTGAAATGTGAATTCCATGAGGACTTTGTCGGGGATTGTGTCTGTTTTGATTGTTGAATGAATGAATAAATGATGAATGGACAATCGGATGAATGATGAGCCTACAAACCTGTTCACATCCCCAACAACAGATGAAACAGCCAAATGTAACGGGCCATCTGTTCACGTCATCAACACTTTAACGAGTTTATTTCCTTCCCTTTTTTCTCTGCTCCGTTACCATGTCTCAATTGAAGAAGTCAAATTGCTCTGCCCTCTAAAGTAGCCGGGCCTGGGAGCAACCGCCCTTCCCTTCATTGCTACCTGGCACTCTGCCACAAGTGCCACCAAGAAGCATAAACCAGACTGAAAAATCCTTGCAAAGCCACATTTTTACTGATGACTTTAAAAGAGTCCCTAAAGGGAACCCTCACACTGAAAAACAAGGAGAAGGATATCCCTCCCAAACCCTAGTTCCCTTTTTTCCACACCAAGCGTTAGCCCCTCACTTTCCCCCAGCACTCCACTCTGGCCTTCTGCTCCTTCACAGTCACTGTCCCCTAAACTACAGCATTGAAGGCATGCCTGACACAGCATGGAGCCAGCAGCACCCCAGGACACTGCCCTCACTCCTCAGCAGAGGAAAACACAGGCCTTTATAAGAAAAGGACTGGAGAGATGGCTTAGTGTTTAAGGCACTTACCTGAGAGGCCTAAGGACCCAGGTTTGATTCCCCAATACCCATGTAAGCCAGATGCACAAGGTGGTGCATGTGTCTAGAGTTCGTTTGCAGTGGCTACAGGCCCTGGTGCACCCACTCTCTCTCTCTAACGCTATCCACCTCTTCCTCTCTCTCTCTCTCAAATAAATAAAATTTAAAAGAAAAAAAGGAAAGAAAAGAAGAGGGGTCTTTGTGCTGTGGACACTTCAGTGAATAGTTTGGCCCTGTAATCAGTGAAGAATGACAATCTACTTCCTGTGGAAAGCTAGCTTCTTCCGGAAATAGGATTCACTTTCCAGGCCCACGTTCTTATTCTGTGCATGTTATGGTATTTCTATTTCATTTTGTGCAATTCTTCCCCCAGGCAGATGATAGTTTTCATGGAAGGAGCTCTGCTTTTCCATGCCTTCTGCAGCTAATCACCACATGTTTGCAGCTTCAGCGTGGATAAATCTGTAACTGATCACTTCCAAAGGGCTTCAGGTAAACCTTACACTAAGAATATGCCTGGAAAGAGGCCACCGAGTCTCCCTGAGCACAAAGAACAACAACATGTATGATAGGAAGAGTCATTCAAACATGAAATACATCCCGGAGGACTCAAAATAAACTGTGTGCGATCTAAACAGCTTCCGTGGATCATCAGCCGATTAATTCTACGGACACTACAAGGAATGGTTTGTGTGAAAGACGGTTTTGAAAGAGGGAACGCAAAATAATCACCCATTTCTACTGTCCCTTAAGGTGAAAAGGGTGTCTGGCTACTGGGCCAGATAGGTAGCCCTGACTTGCTGTGTTGTTGGTGGGTAAGCCCCGACTGGAAGGGATTCTGTCTGCAAAGCTCAGGCTCAAGAAGTTTGCCTTGGGCTGGAGAGCTGGCTTAGCAATTAAGGCATTTGCCTACAAAGCCAAAGGACCTCGGTTCGATTCCCCAGGACCCACGTAAGCCAGATATGCAAGGTGGTGCATGCATCTGGAGTTCATTTGCAGTGGCTGGAGGCCCTGACACACCCATCTCATTCACTCTCTCTCTCTCTCCCCCTCTCCCTCTTTCATGCTCTCAAATAAATAAATAAAATACTTCAAAAAAAAAGGGCTGCCTTTTCTTTCTAGCCCCTACTCCAAAACACCCAAGAAAGATCTACAAGACAAGAAAGAGGAGGAAGAGAAAGAGCACGAAGAAGAGGAGGAGGATGGAGTAGAGAAGGAGGAGGAGGATGGAAAGGAGGCAGAGATTATATGCCATCCAGAGGAGCCCAGCAGGGTTTTAGACTCATTAGTACCACATGGCACAAAACGGTCACATGCAAGAAGTAGGTCAGTTGAGAAAGGAAGGAGTGTCCCTGCAAAAATCCAGAAATTCTTATCAGCTCCTCACCTTGACACAAAGCCATTCCCCAGAGTCCAAGGGAGATAGTTATGTGGCTGTTTCAGAACACACATTCTGTGAAATGCAAATCGGCAGCCCCCATCGCCTGGCAGGCCAGCAAGAGCAGCGAGAACCCTCAGCTCCGAGCCCTGTCAAGTGCAGTTCACACCGAGCAAAATTAATGCAGCGAAGGAGAGACAAAGTTCACTTCTGAACAGTTCTCTAATGGGCAATTACCTCTTCTCTCTGCTTTCATTCCTTCCCCCCTTTCTCCCTCACACTAAGGAATAGCAGGCAATAGAGGATATGAGGGAGAGTGCAGTTTTATTTAGCCTAAGAAGGCAGCTTTTATGCATTTCTGAGGTGTGTATAATTACAGATGCAGTTAATGTGCTTAAGAGCTTAGGGGAAGCAATTGTATATGAAAGATAACTTCCTAACAGACAGCTTTATTACAGCCGGGCTGGCAGCTCTCGCCTCTGGAATTATGCACACTCTGCCTACGTATATCCTGTCCTCCTGGCCTAGCAGTGCTCACTTTTGGAAAGATGCTATCGCCTGTGGAAAGATGAGACTGGGAGTTCAGCTAGGCCCCAAGAGCCACACGCAAACAGAGTACTTATCTCTACACGGCTGACCAAGGTGGAGAAGGCCTTGGAGAAGGCCAAGCAAGGAGAGCCAAGCAATTAACACAAATGGACAGCAGGGCTGGGACAATGGATCCGTGGTTAAAGATGCTCACTTGCAAAGCCTGCAGTCCCAGGCTCAATTCCCCAGTGTCCATGTAAAGCCAGATGCACAAAATGGTGCATGCATCTGGAATTCATTTGCAGTTGCCAGAAGCCCAGACATGCCATTCTCCATCCTTTCTCTCTCTCTCTCTCTCTCTCTCTCTCTTTCTCTCTCTCTCTCCTTGCCAATATTATAAAAGTTGAACAGCAAGCATCCACGTGGAAGAATTTTGAGAACACAGATGAGACGTCCATTTGAGGAATTATTAAGTGCAAAAGAAATTTTTTTAAATATATTTTATTTACTTATTTATTTGAGAGCGAGAAACAGGCAGAGAGAGAGAGAGAAAGAGAGATTGAAAATGAGCATGCCAGGGCCTCTAGCCACTGCAAACGAACTCCAGATGCATGTGCTACCTTATGCATCTGGCTTACATGGGTCCTGGAGAATTGAACCAGGATCCTTTGGCTCTGCAGGCAAACGCCTTAACCACTAAGCCATCTCTCCAGCACCAAAGGAAATTTTAATAGTAAGAGATTTCAGGAGAAGCGTGAACCAGATTGGACAAGCCTGTTGAACTGGGAACCAATCAACACTCTAGTGAACTCCTTCTTCAGTGGCAAGCAGGGACACACTTTTGTTTGCTTCAAGACAATGTCACTCACAGGGTTAGACTCCGGCGTGAGGGACAATTCCCTACCAAAGGTTACTGAACTGTATGGGGAAGATTCACCAAGATCATTAAAAAAAAAAAAAAAAAAAGACAATATGGCTCCATTCTCTCATGAGACTGGTTACAGGAGTCAAGTCCAGTGGAACAAAGACAAAACAAAACTGAGTAAGTAGAAAACCAGTCAGCTAACATCT